>QRFJ01001009.1:0-70613 GCA_006176705.1 Cocos nucifera
AGATCTAAAATTCTTAATTCTAGACCTAATTAATATTCCATAATTTTAATTTTTTAATTAAGTAGGGTTCATAAATAAAATATGCACAATAAATCCTAGGGTTTCAGGATCTAGGGTTTTGCAGAAAGTAAGTTTTGGATTTCTGATTAAGGATGAATGCATAGCACCCCTACACATTATAAGAATGCCCCATCGGATGGGAGGAGAGAGCCTTTAAACCCTTCTTCATTCTTATGACCGGACGGCCAAGAGGAACGTCCTTAATCTGGAACATGTAATACTACAAAATAGTTTTAGATCTATATCATATATCTCATATATAAATTAGATCTAATCATGGCATATTTTGCATACATCTCATGTATCGAATCATGCATATTTTCAGATCTAAATTATCTCATAATAATCTAAAAAATTAGATTTAAATTGATCTTATCAAAATAAACTCTAATCTAGACAACTATGTAGAACTATTCTACAACTAGTCTAGACATGCATCAATCATATCTCATATGATGTTAAAATTAAATAATTTTTATTTACTATCTTTTTAGATGTTATTATAATAATTATAATATCAAAAAATAGTAAATAAATAGATCTAAAATATAATTTAATCAAATTAAATTGAAAACATGCAAGACTATTCTATAGAACTATTCTATTTTAGAACTAGTCATGCATATTTTCTAATCTTAGATCCAAATCATTTAATTTTAATTTTTCTGATTTCAGATCTGATCACATCTCATGTGACATCTAAAATTACTTATTTTCTAATTAAAATAAATTTAAAATTAGATCTAAACACTTTAGAACCTTGGCTCTGATACCAGTTGAAGGATAATCCTGATTTCTTGGATCAGGTTCATTCAGATCTGATCGGATCAAGAGATATATTTTAAAAATTTTTCTCCTTGATCTAAATTAAATTTGAGATGCTTCAAATCTGATTCTTATTATTCTAATAATAAAAATGAAATATAGATAAATTAAATCAAATTTAATTTATCTTGATGTTGGGTAATCCTATTATCCGTTGATGATCCTGTAAGCAGCGAAAGATTTTGGATCTAGCCATGCAAGTGCCTGGCCTCTACCGATATCCACACAGACTAGATCTAGAGATCCTCTTCTTCTCTATCACATCTCCAAAAATTAGATCTGAATCTGATTTGGAGGATCTTCAAAATAGCTTTCGAAGATCAGCAGTTGTCCTTTGTAGCAACGCAGCCTTCTATCTTTCTATCGCCTTTCTCTTGCTTGGATCGCACCAACTGGATTCCAAACCACTTTGGGTGTGGAGAGGAGAGGGAGAAGATGGACTTGGCATGGAGGAGGAGGAGAGAGGTAGCCTTGGGGCGTGGAAATTTTTAGATGTATTTTTAGTTGGGCATAGGGTCTTACTTATAGACTATGCATGATTCAACTCCTCTTCTTCCCAACCAATCACAATCCTTTGTAAAATCAGATCTAAATCTAATTGATGGGAATAGAGTCCCTAGGATTCAATCCTTAGATGGTGCTTAAGACCAGTCAAAGTTGGTTCTTAGGAGGAGTCTAATCAGAATCCAAAAAGGAGATGGAGTCCTTATCCAACAGGGACTCCTGGGCGCCTCAAATTTGGGCGCATGCCACCCTTGGCATGCGTGGCATGCGCCCTCCTCCTTGCCAGCTTCTGGTAGGGGGGCAAGCCCCCACTAGCTCTCTAATAGGTACATGACACATGGACAGAAGTCAAAGTATCAATGGTCAACATTTGACCAGTCAAAGATCAACTTTTGACCAAAGTCAAAGGATGAGAAATGACAGATGACCAAAAATGGCAGGTATTATCTTACAAAATAAGACTATCCTTTTCTGACCTAGACAGGCTCCAGTTAGACTAGGTGAAGGCCTCTGATCGAGCACAAACTCCTTTGGCTCGGTCAGGATAACTATTTATGATAGTAAAAGAAGAACGTTAGGTTCAATCGAGTGCTAGCACGATTTTCTTGAACCTAATTGAATCTCATTCAGATCAATTGAACTGGATTAGTTCAATTGATGATCACCAGATTCAAACCCTTGTTTGTGTGATCCAGTTAGGTTCAGTTTTGTATAGTAATGGGATATGTCATGATCTCTATCATCGACATCATCGAAACTTCTTTCGATGGATCAGAACTTTTCTGATTCGAACAGCTAGAATGATTGATCATCTAAATCATTCTAATTGCTCACAAAATTCACCAATGACACCAAGCAGTATATAGTGGCAACCTATCAGAGCTGAATGTGAACCTCTTGGTGCAGTTACCTGTGTGATTAAGTTCTTCTATCTTGAGCCCCGATTAGATTGCGTTAAGGTAAACTTGTCAAACCCTAGTTTCTGTCACATGATGTAATCATTTGATTCATGTCTGATGTAAAAATCTAAATAGAAACTCTTTCTATTATTTCACTCTGCCATGGCCATAGGCTTCTAGACTTGATTCTCATGACCATCATAGGACTGCTTCTCTACTACCGAGGTAGATAGATTCCATCTTGATGGAATCTAGTTCCTATAATGAACATGCTATAGCCAACATACACCTTAGGGTTCTGAATGGCTAGGAGATCGAGTAATGGTATAGTCAAACTATAACACCCTCAAGGTGAACTATCGATGCACCTTAGGTCAAAAAATTAGATACACCACTGCAGCATCGAGTCGATCATTGACGAGAAGGTAGACTTCCTAATGACTACTCGAGGTGGTCACGCTCAGTGCTCTTGTTCTCTAACGAGTATCTATACTCTCGCTCTAGTGTCTCCACACCATAGACTCAAGACTCATCTACTAAAGAGAAGTGATTGTACACCAACCTTCTGAATCAATCACTATCCTCATGATGATCCTATGGTCGGGAGCATTTTATGAGTTAATAATGATTATTCATGTCTTAAATTTTCAACTCTTGAAAATATGAATTATCATTACCATTAACTTAAAGGATGTATCACAGACACTAAGTACACATATGTGATAGAAAATAATCTATTTTATTAATTATAGTCAAAATTATAATTTTGCCCCTAGAAGTGTATTATAAGTGTCAGCCAATTCTGGCTTCTAGGGAACATATATCTAATAGCTTGTACCTAAAAAATATGTATTCTAGTTTGGGATAGCTAGGATTGGATGTTTCCAATGGTGTATTCAGTTTGAATATGGTTAGTGGATTTTAATTCCCAAGTAGGAGCTTGGAAAGTGGATGTAGATGTAAGAAAAGTATCAAACCACTATAAATCTTATTTGTTTATGTTGTGCTTGCTATCTTTCCTTTTGTTTGTTAAATTCTTACTCTCTAATTTTTTATATTTTTTTTCTAACCTAAATCACTTCACACACATGTCTTGCGTATCATCATTCAATCTTGATATCTATAAATTAGCTTTAAAATTTTAAAAACCTAATTCACCCCCCATCTTGGGTTGCATAGCTAGGCAATAGAGGTCACACACATTAGAGCTCATGATCTGATCGGATGGTTGATCAATGATTAAGAATCATTCTAGGGTTAAACAATCAATATGATTGGCGTTTAACCTAGTGAAAGTATTGTAGGAGGATTGATTAGCAATTAAATTACTAATTGGCTTAATTTGACTAAGCCAGAGGGCTGAGATTAAGTCTAATTAAATATAATTTAATTAGATTTAGTTTGGACTTGATTGGATCAAGTCCAATTGGTTTATTGGATAAGCCAAGTGCAAGGAAAAACTAGTCCTAGTTCAACTAGGACTTGGGTCAACTCGATTTTATAATCTGATTAGAAAATTAAATTAAAATTAAATTTGATTTAATCTAATTTAATTAAGTTCTTAAATGGATTAGGGTATAATTTAATTGGATTGGTTTGCTCTTGATTTTATTTGGTTAAAAGACTTTGTTTGATCAAGTCAAAATAGGAGTCCTAGTGTGACTAAGACTCCCTATCACTTGCGCCACTTAATCATCATGCCCCACACCCTTTTGGTTTTTTTTTGTATGTGAAAATTCTCCATGCCCAGGGCTTCTCATGCCCCTTCTTTCTCTTCCTCTCCCACTTATTTGGAATAAGTTATGGACATATCCTTTTTGATGGAAAGTTGTTTTGAGTTTGAATTCTATATGATAGAATCCTAACAACTCAAAACTCTTCCCATAGTGTGCCGACCCATCCTTCTTTATTTTCTCTGATTTCCATGGTAAAAGTGGGATCTTTTGTGTGCCCTTCTTGCTAGTCCATGGCAGAAAAAAAGGTGGGGGCGCCCAAGAGTTGGGCACCCCAACCACTTGCCAAATCTAGTCCTGCCTTGTCTAGTTTTTGACCTAGACAAGGACTCTTCTTTTTCTACAAATTTTGGATGAATTTTTGTCTGATATTTTCATAGAATATAATGATTTGGGAGATGTTTGTGGTGTGCAAAAATCAGAGGAATATGGTCCTTAGGCATGGGGGTTCCATAGGCACCAAACTAGGTGTCTAGGTGAGAGAAAAGAGAAGAAAAGAGGATCTTCTTCTAGGACTGTTTTATTCTTCATGTCTCCTCCTTCTTTTGAGTTTTTTTTCCAAGAGAGTCTTAGATCAGAAAACTCTCCTCTTTCTTTTCATATTTTGAAGAGTCTAATTTTTAAAGAAGAGAGTGTCAGATTGACCGTCGAAGAAGGATCAGCACAATGCTTGCATACTGTGCTGATTTCCAGCATCGAACATCAGATTAGAGTTCATAGTCTTGTGTGGATGACTAATAGAGGCCGAACATGTGTGTGGCTCGTGACTTCATCCTCAAGCTTGGATCAATAAGTTAGAACATCTAACTTATACAGGTAATAGATCTGATCTATTGATTTCATACTTGCATTAGATGTAGTGTAAATCTAGGTTGATGTGATCAACCTTTCTTTCCCCTTTATGTTTTTAATTTTTGATTTAATATCATACCTTGATCATATAATAGATTTGAGATCTAGGTGTTTACATATTTATTTAAATAAATATTTAATTTATTTAAGTCTTTCACTATCTGATCCTGAAAAAGTTTCAAGATCTATCCGTAAAATCCTAGATCTGGTTTCTTCACATAGAGTTTCAATCCAGTGGGACTCTTCATCACCAACCAGATATGTGTGACCCATAGGTTTGAACCTAAGCCTATAGCATAGAAACTAATTTCTATGTCAATCAAAGTGATTATCTAGCAATGGTATCCAACATCTAGATAGGTCGAATAGTTGCAATCGCAACACTCGGAACATACATGAATATGATTATCATATAATTCATCCCTTTAACCTCTGCGTATAGGATGACTTCGAGTTAAACTACCAATCTTGAAAAATACATCTAAATCATATCTCAACGCAATCAATTTTGTGACTCCTCACTAGGACTACCCTAGCCAAGGCTTTGCTAAATTGAAGCATAATTGAACATTGCTTTTGAACCAGAGTGGTCAATCCTATCTTGATTTACACACTGACTCCTTAAGTACTTAACTATGCCAAAAAATCTTTCATTATTGAATTAGAAATTCAGGTAGTCTTGCACCAAAGCTTAGCGAGTTACTTGAAAGTCACCATGGTGATCTCAGGTCGGAGGGACACTTATACCATATTCCATAGGAACAAATCATGATAGCAAAAAAGCTCTGGTGTTACTTACATTTAGTACAGATGTATCCCTACATTTCACCTGCATGCCATACCATTATCTCCACACTCTTTGGTTAAGAGGATAACCAACCCATATGGCACACAATGACCTACATTCGATAAATATTATCATCATTGATAACAACGTATCATTTGGTTGTGAACAAATTTAAGGATTAAATAATAAATCCTCCTTTATCAATTCAAAATAGTCCTAAGAACTTCACCAAAATATAGGAGTTCATTATAAGATGGAAAGAATTTATGATGAAAATGTCAAAATAAATTTTATTCAATTATAATTTATATATAAATACAAGAAATAGCACAACCATCAATATGCTGATGATTGGCTTTGGATCACTATTTCCAATAATCTCCCACATGGACTAAAGCTAATCAGTGCAGTATCTAATATCTATCTTCAACATGAAGTCATTGAACTCCTTCACTGCAATGGCTTTAGTGAATGGGTCGACTAGATTCTCCTTTCCGTCAATCTTTTGAAGGTTGACATCATCTCGATCTACAATCTTTCGGATAAGGTGGTAGCGATGTAGAAATTGGACAATAGGGAGAAAACGTTAGAAAGAAAGGATTGGGATGAATCTTTGACTCTCGATGTGCAACCCTATTTATAAAGTACATAGGGATGCGACTTAAATTTCTCACACCCTTCTCCATCTAATTTCTCATGCCCCTCTGATAGTATCTCATGCCCCATCATAATCTCAGGACACATAGAAGTACATAGAATTATTTCCAAGAGTTGCTTCAAGCAAAAGCACTCTTCGAAATAAAATTCTATAGAGTTTTTCTGAAGTGTCATGAAGGTTTATTTTGTGATGCCAATAATATGTTGGTGATATCAACTCCTCTGATACTACTTATTGGAAATCTCATACCAGGATATTATGGTAAAAAAAATTAAAATAAAAAATAATTAAGTACGTGGATCAGCCTAAAGGCTCACCTCCACGGGACATGCAAAGCTCAATTATGAAAGAAAGTAAAAGAGGAAAACACCCAAAAGAAAGAGGAACACCCACTCTCAACTCACTATACACAAATTTTTCTCAACTAGAAGCTACCCTCATAAAAGCTCTCCTAAAATCTCAAGAAGATTCTTAGAAGCAACAAGATGCTCTACCCTCACAGCCTCCGCATCGAATGTTATGCACCTATTACTTCTCACTCTCATGCTGGCTGCACGTACTCGATGCTCTGTCAAGCTCCTCTTGGTGGCCTTGTCACACATTCCATACCCTGCTCCACAGCATCTTAGGCCTTTCATTAGGACAAGAATCCTTTACACAATAGCTCACTAGAGTCTTAATAGGACTCTATCTCCTAACATTAGTGAAACATGATTTTGATGGAGTTTTAGAATATTTTTCAACCTTCAGATCATAACCGCATTCCTTCATAGCCACTGGATCTTGTGGTCTATGCACAACTCTCATAGATCCCTTGGATTAATCATAATTCGAGTCCAAACAAAAAATTCCATCCTATTTTGTTTGCCTTTGTCGAGCTAGCTCTATTAGAGGTTAAGCTGGCTTGATTGTATCTTATTCGAACACCTACTTTCTGTTTGCTTGAGAGGGCCGACTTGATGCTATCATGAGCCGGCTCGATCCTAGCCTGAGCTGGCCCGTCCCCATATCCGAGCCAGCCAACTGCTTGTTGATACTGATTCTTCTCTTATTGTGGGTCGAATTCAAGATGTTAAATCCTAACAATCTCCATCTCGACTAGACATTCGGCCTCCACCTAACTTTGAAAGCTTCTAGATCTTCCTGCTTGCATGCTCTAGGGCAATCGCCTGCTGATCATGGATGGACAAATATGGGAGTCAAGTCAGGATGCTCAATCCCACCTCCATCAATGGCTTTGAACCTTCTAACCTAAGACGTGCTCAGGATAGCCTCTTACGACAATAGAAATTCACCTTATGACATTGCATATCGTCCTCTCGAGTCTCTCATTTCATGCCCAATCTATTTCCATCCAGAGCTCCACCTTGCACTAGGCTCCCTATCATGAGGTAAAGTCCTCGATACTTTCTTCCTCTTAATACCATCCTACTACCATGTATAACCTTTAGGATTTCTCCATCAGCTTTCCATCTAAAGCCGATCGAATCTAGTCCGCTTAGTGAGATTAGATTTTTCTTAAAACTGGATATGTATCGGACCTCATCCAACTTCTCTACTATTCTATCATGGAGCTTCATGCTGATCATCCCGCTGCCCTTGATCTCATAGCTTGATCCATCTGGTAGGAACATCATGCCCTCACTGATCTTCAAGGAGTCAAATAGCTCCTCTCTACAACATATATGATGAGAACAAGTAGAACCTATAATCCACTAGGAGAAAGAACTAGATACCTCATCAGTAAATAAAAGGACATCATCACTGCCTTCTATATCGCTATTAACCATCGCCATAGTAGCCCTCATCCAATCTTTGAGTTGTGTACAATCCTTGATGCGATGCCCTAATTCATCACACCGGTAGCACCTAATCTTGCTATGGCCCCTCATCCTAGATCTGGATCGTCCTTCTCGTGATCCTTTGTTACTCCATCTATTGTATTCTGCTCCTCCAAAAATCATCAAAGCTGAGATACTACCATTTGAGCTCGAAGCTAAGTTCTCCCTCTTGAAAACCTTATTCTGGAGAATCGTTGTAGTGACTTTATCCACCTTGATGGTGCTCTTATCTATAAGAAGAGCAGTTATCAAAGACTCATATGAAGGAGGAAGCGATGCTAGCAAGACCAATGCCCTGATCTTCCTCTTAACTTTTTTACCAATATTGAGGGGGTTGGTGAAGATCTTCCAGAAGTTGGATAGATACTCTTGCATGCTTTGGCCTTCGTTCATCCATAGTTTGTAAAACTACCTCTAAAGATATAGCATGTTGGTGAGTGACTTTTCCATGTACAACTCTTCGAGCTTCAATCATAGCACCATCAAAAATGTCTCGCCATGTACATAGATTATGGCGTTATCTGCTAGATACAAGTGGATCGTGCTTATAGCCTGCATCTGGGTCTACTTTCAAACCTTCACCTTCATGGTGGCTGCCATCTTCTCACACAAGAGAGCATCGATCAAACTCTATTGGATGAGGACATCCTTTATCCTTGCTTGCCATAAGAAAAAATTATCCTTCCCATCAAACCTATTGATCTCGACCTTGATTGCCCTTGTCTTCTTCATATTCTTCAATCTTTAACACTATTGCTACAATTTGCACTCTGATACCAACTTGGTTCTGATACCAATTGTTGGTGATATCAACTTCTTTGGTACCACTTATTTAGGATCTCATATTAGGATATTATGGTAGAAAAAAGAAGAAAATAAAATAAAATAAAATAAATAATCAAGTACATGGATCAACCTAAAGGCTCACCTCCATGGGGCATGCAAAGGTCCACTATGAAAGAAAATATGTACAAGAAGAGAACATCCATTCTTAACTCACTATACATAAATTTCTCTCAACTAGAAGCTACCATCACAAAAGCTCTCTTAGAATTCCAAGGATATCCTCAGAAGCTACAAGATGCTCTACCCCCACAGCCTTTGCGCTAGATGTGATGCTCCTGTTACTTCTCTCTCTCTCACGTGGGCTGCACATACTCGACGCTTAGCCAAGCTCCTCTTGATGGTTGCCTGAGTCTCTCTGCATGCTACACCTTGCCACATGTTCCACACCCTACTCCACAGCACCTTAGGCCTTTAAATAGGATGAAAATCTTCTTCTCAGCAGTTCACAGGAGTCCTAACAGAGCTCTATCTCCTAGCATGAGTCAAATCGGATTTTGATGGAGTCTTGAAATATTTTTCAACCTTCAGATTATGATCGTATCCCTCCATGGCTGCTGGATCCTATGGTCCATGCACAACTCTCCCTTGGATTAGTCACAATTCAAGTCCAAATAGAAAATTTCATCTTGTTCTGCTCGCCTCTATCAAGCCGGCTCTATCAAAGGTTGAGCTAGCTTGACTGCATCTCTCCAAAATATCTACTTTCAATCTACCTTAGAGGATCGGCTCGACTGTGGTCTGAGCCAGCTTGATCTCAGCCGGAGCTGGCTCGACTCTGTATCTAAGCCAACTGATTGCTTGCTGATATTGATTCTCCTCTTGCTGTGGGTTGAATTTGAGGTGTCAAATCCTAACATAATATAGGGCATTGATTAGATGAAATGGCCATCCAATGGTCGAGAAAGTGTGTGCCAAATCTAAAGTGGGCATGGGAAAGATAAGAGTCCTTAACCACTTGGACACTTGGTCCAAGTGGCACCAACAAAATGAAGGAGTGGCTAGGTTGCTTCTTTTATCCAAAAACCAAACAACCACCTAAGTGATTTATCAACAGAAGGACTCTTTATGCCCTCCTATAATAAGATATCCACACTAACAAAAAGTTATGTGAAATAATTTGGATAAAAATTAGGGAGGAGGGGCACCAACAATTTCTTGCACCAAGTATCCTTAGCACATCAATCAACCCCCACGGGCTAAGAGAGAGACTCTCATGGATGTGGGATTCAAATATGAGGCGCCAAACCACAACCCCAATAAGCCATGGTCCAACCTAATTAGGAACCCAAATCTGATTTATATTAAATTAGATTTAATGAGCCCAAATTGGAACAAAATTCAAATCAGATTCAAATGTAGGTGTTACGGTTTGCAACATGTGCTAGCATGTTCAACTTACAAACATGATCTAATCCAATTAAACACTTTATCAATTTTCTTTATGTGTGATCCATTGGATTCTATAACTAGCTAGTAGTGGGTCTGGGTGCGATTTGATCTAATTTGATTAGAACTCAACCAAATCGATTTAGGTTAAATTGAGTTGACTAGATTCGATCAATCAGAACCTTTTTTAATTGGTGATCAAATTAAACTCTTTAATTTGATCGAACCCACAAGACAAGATTAACATCTATAACATATCATGTCTACCTAGAAGATATGGAATTTTGATAGTGTTGCCCAAGTATGGCTACCCAAGAGGGGGGATGAATTGGGTATTTAAAAGTTTAAACTATGAATATACTAAATTTTAATATTGTGTGCTTAGTGAATAAGAGCAATATAAATAACACAATGACAAATACAAGACACAAAGCTTTTATAGTGCCTCGGCACCAAACTCGGCACCTACGTCAACTTCTCATGTAAATCACCTGAGAATTCAACTATAATCACTTAATTGATTATAGTTTGATTATTTTTCTTGGGCTCACAATCCAATCTAGTTGATTTTGACCTAGGCTCACCAACTACAATCTTTATAATAATTTTTTTCTCGATCTAATAATCAACCTCGATTGGTTTTGTCTTAGGCTCACCAATTAAACCTTTATAACATCCAACTTTGTGCTTGGACCAACCCAATTTTCTCTCCCCAAGAAACTTGTAAATAAATAAAGATGCAATTACAATAAGTAAAAAAGTTTAGAAAGAAAACTCAACGAAACCCAAAAGAAGAGTTTGTAAGTGGAAGTGTTTGCTTTGCTCTTCTTCTTGAATGCTTAAGAGAAGTTGGTGAAGCTCTTCAATGCTTGTGTCTTGATTTCTCTTATATTTAGGATGATTCAAAGGATAGAGTATATTCAGGAGAACAAATCCTTCACTTCACTTAATAGCTCCAATAATAAATGGACTTGGTGTAGGCTTGAAGGCTTTCGAATGTAGGTTCCAAAAGTTTTTATTAAAGTTCTTAAATGTGTCTTATATATTGCAAGGCTTTCTTACCACTCTAAAATACCTGAAGAGGCTCCATTTAATGTCCTAGTAGTTGAGCACAAAAATCTAGTCATTGAGAAAAAGTTGGGACTAAAAAAGTGCAGTTCTGAAAAAAACTAGCCATTACAGTGACTTAGTCGACTAAGTCCCCTGAATCCTAAACTTTAGCTCATTTTTTGTGCTTTTTATCTTCTGCAATCTTCTAAGATTGAGTCGACTAACTCAGTGACTTGGTCGACTAACTTTCTGACTTAGTCGACTAAGTCCCGTAGATCCTAAACTTTAGCCCATTTTTTGTGCTTTTTATCTTCTGCAATCTTCTGAGATTGAGTTGACTAACTCTCAAACTTAGTCGACTAAGTGTTCTGGATCCTAAACTTTTAATTTTCAATGCTTTCTACATTCTGATATCTTCTGATACTTAGTCAACTAACTTTCAGTCTTAGTCGACTAAGTCTCCTAGATCCTGGACATTCATTTTTCTATGCTTTCTATATTTTGCTATCTTCTAACACTTAGTCAACTAACTTTTAGACTTCGTCAACTAAGTCTCCTTGATCCTAAATTTCAGCCTTTCTATGCTTTCTACTTTTACTATTATACTTAGTTGACTAACTTTTGGCTTAGTCGACTAGGATGGTGCCAAGCATGCTATATGATTTTTGAAAGCCTTTCTTCTCTAATTTTTTTTTGTCGGCTAGACTTGCTTCCTAAACTTAATACATCTCATTAACCATTCTTTTTAAGATGTGTCAAGTCTTGATTTTCTTCAAGAGCCTTTTTATTGGTGATACTCCATTTGATTGATGAAAGTCACTTAGAGCATTGTGAATGCTTGGAATTTAAACTACACATCCTCAAAATAATATTAGTAACTTAACAACTTATACTCAAATGCTTTTGTTATCATCACAATCAATCCATGGCTGAACAATCTCCTCCTTTTTGATAATGACAAAACCCTTTGAGTATAGTTTTCTTTCAAATTTCAATATAACTTTCATGCAATCAATTCATATGCAATATATTCATTTATACCTTATTAAATTTCATATGCTCCCACTGAATATGATATCTATGTTCAGATTAATTTTTGATTTTGTATTCACTCCCCCTTAATGTGTGCCAATTGATTTTTGAGATTTCAAAATACATCTTCTCATATTTAAATTAATTAAATGCTTCAAATTACTTATTATATATATTGAATTTTCAAATTATACTCATTATTTATCCTTCTCCCTCTTTTTGTCATTATCAATAGATAGCTATTATCAATCAAGAGCACTACAATATACAAAAGAGACAAACCATCACATATGCAAATGAGGGGAAATAAGAAATTTCACTCATATATTTAAAAGTTTGAACATAAATATAGGGCCAAATGAGCATACATCAATGATTAAAAGGAGCTTAAACCATTAGAAGTATTAGGTGAAATACAAAAAGGGGTTTAAGCTCAAAGGTATACAACCATAGATGGCCTAATCTAAGGAAGAGTCAAGATGAGTCGAGGAGGATGGATCCATAGTCGTTTAAGAATGCTGCCTGGCAAGGACATGCTCCACAATACTCTCTACCAAAGCAGGAAGTCAATCAGACACCTCATCAACAATACGGCATATCATATTTGTGATCTGATCTTCTTCAAGTGGACTGACATGGGCAGCAATGGCCAAACAGATGGACCTGCAGATCTTGGCACGGGCTCAGGCATTGGCATGGGCTTTTCTTCATCATCAACTTTGGTCCATTGTCTATTCACTTTTTTGAAACCCATCCTCTTCAAGGAGTTTTCATCATATGTGTCAAAATGCTTCATCTCCTTGAATGATTCACCCACCATATCTACACCAAACTCTCTAAATATGATGGTAAGAAATTTTCTATAGGATAAAGATGATTTCGCCCTCATTCTTGCTTCTTGCATGGTCTTCATCATCAAGTCAGAAAAATTAATTTTTTTCTTCAATATATGATATAAAATCCCCACATTGTTTCTTGTCAGATAATCAAAATGGCCAATCCAGGGTATAAAAGTCTTGCAAACCATGTGGTGAAGAAGATGATGCTCAGTTCTTAAATACTTTGCCAAAATTTCTTCAAAATCCAAAGCATCATCTCTATTGAACAACAAATGAAGTCTTTCTTGCCGATTATCAAATCTCTCAGCCCCATCTATTGGAGTCTTCAGTAATTGCCCTAGGTTTTCAACTCTCAAATGTAGCTTAACCCCTTTGACCTCAGTTTCTAGTGATTGAGCACTAATTTTTGCATTTTCATAAACTCTCTCACTAGATTTGGGTAAGTAGGCAATTTCAATGAATTCATGTATTCCCACCCCTAAAATTTGATGCATTCCCCAATCTCAAACCTTTATTTTTCAAGAAAATTGAAATCTATCTTCCTTTCAGTAGTCACTGCCCTTGAAGAAAATGGTATTACTTTTGAGGGAGAGGGTGTGACCGAGATGAGGGTTGAACGGGAGGGAAAAAAGGAGTGGAACGATGTGGCGGTGAGAATGGTGAAGCACCAGTAGTTTGAGTGGCCAAAGGAGGAGGAGAGGAAGGTGGAGACGTGACTTGGGGAACAGGACTTGGATTGGTTTGAGGCTACTCAATGACATCCAAATGGTTCTTCATCCACCACTTGTACGTCCGTTGTTGATGAGGTGTGATCTCAGGATGAGTGCAAAGCTTTTTCTTCCTCTACCCCATAGATCTAAATCTGCTTTCTCAAGGTTTTTAGGGCTTTGATTTGGGATTTTTTAGAGAGAAAATGGATGCCCAAGGGTTCCAAGGTGGGATGGCTAAGAGAGGGCAAACAGAAAATAAACAAAATGCCATGGGTATTCTATTTTATAAATAGAATTTCTAACACTTAGTCGACTAAGATTAGGTTCTTGATCGACTAAGTCTTAGTCAACTAAGACTTTGACTTAGTCGGCTCAGTTTGGCACAAAACTGAATGGTTAAAATTTCAATCCAAGAAGTATTGCAATGACGCATGCCTTTTCTAATAGAATTAATGCAAGATTGTTTTTAGAGAAATTCATCACATTACAATAATTATTTCAACATACAATCATATTTAATAATTTTGACAATATGGATCAAATAGTCCTGATTGCTTTCTTATGGCATGAAACCTTTCTTCATTTAAAGGTTTAGTAAAAATATCTGCAATTTGATTTTTAGTTGGTACAAACTCAAGAGTTATGTCATTGTTTTGTACATGGTCTCTAATAAAATAATGTCTAACCTCAATATGTTTTGTCCTTGAATGTAATATTGGATTCTTTATTAAATTTAAAGCACTAGTACTATCACATCAAATAGAAATATTGTTACAAGTGATACCATAGTTTTTTAGTTATTGTTTGATCCATAATAGTTGAGCACAATAACTCCCAATAGCAATGTATTTGGCTTCCACCATAGACAAGGCCACTGAGTTTTATTTCTTACTAAACCATGAGATTAAATTTATTCCTAGAAATTCACATGTTCTACTTATAGTCTTCCTATCTAAGCAATATCTAGCAAAATTTGAATCACTATATCCAATTAAATTCAGTAAAGATTATTTTGAGTACCACAAGCCTACATCTTGAATATTTATCAAATACTTAAAGATTTTTTTAACTACAGCTACATGTAATTTTTTAGGATTTGATTGATAATGTGCACACATATATACACTAAACATTATATCAGGCCTACTTTTAGTTAAATAAAGCAAAGATCGAATCATACCTTGATATACTTTGGGGTCTATTGCTTTTCTTTTAGGATCTAAGTCAAGCTTACTACTTGTGCTCATAGGGGTGCCACTCCCTCTAACATTCTCCATCTGAAATTTTTTTAACATTTTTTTTATGTATTTGCTTTGGTTGATGAAGATCCCCTCATATGATTGCTTTATTTAGAATCTAAAAAAGAAATTGAGTTCCCCCATCATGTGAAGGGAAATCCTGATTTCCCGATCCAGGTTCGTCCAAATCTGATTAGATCAAGAGATATATTTCAAAAATTTTCTTTTGATCTCAATCAGATCTTGATATATTTCAGATCTGATTCAATTATTTTAATAAATAAAATAAAATAAGATAAATTAAATCAAATTTAATTTACCTGATTTGGGTAATCCTATTACCCTGTAGATGATCCTGATTGCAGCGGAAGGTTCTGGATCTAGCCACGCAAGCGCCTGGCCTCTACCGGTATCCACTCGGGTTGGATCTGAAGATCCTCTTCTTCTCTATCACACCTCCAAAAATCAGATCTGGATCTGATCTGGAGGATCTTCAAAACTCTTTTGAAGATCTATAGTCGTCCTTTTGCAGCAGCGCAGCCTTCTTGCTTTTGATCGCCTTTCCTTGATCTGAATCACACCAACCTAAGTCCAAAACTCTTTTGGACGTGGAGAGCAAGGGGAGAAGAGACTATGGCATGGAGAAAGAGGGGAGAGGCAGCCTTGGGGTGTGGGGTTTCTCAATTGAATTGCATTAGCATTAGGATTGGGCGCAGGGTCTTATTTATAGACCTCTTGTGATCCAACTCCTCTTCCTCTCAACCAATCACAATCCTTTGTGAAATCAGATCTAAATCTGATTGGTTGGAATAGAGACCCCTGGATTCCTCCTTAGAGGGTGCCTAAGACCAGTCAAACTGGATTCTTAGTAGAACTCTGATTGGAATCCAAAAGGGAGGTGGAGTCCTTGTCCAACAAGGACTCCTAGGCGCCTCCTACTTGGGCTCACGCCACCCTTGGCGTGCGCCCTTCTCCTTGCCAGGTTCTGGCAGGGGGACAGGCCCCCACCAGCTCTCCAATAGGTGCATGACATGTGGTCAAAAGTCAAAGGGTCAATGGTCAACGTTTGACCAGTCAAAGGTAGACTTTTGACCAAAGTCAAAGAACAAGAAATGGCAGGTGACCAAAAATGGTAGGTAATGTCTTACAAATAAGACAATCCTTTTCTGACTTGGACAACCTCCAGTCAGACCATATGAAGGCCTCTGATTGAGCACAAACTCCTTTGGCTCAGTCAGGACAACTTATTTATGATAGTAAAAGAAGAACGTTAGGTTCAATCGAGTGCTAGCACGATTTTCTTGAACCTAATTGAATCTCATTCAGATCAATTGAACTAGATCAGTTCAATTGATGATCACCAGATTCAAACCCTTGTTTGTGTGACCCAGTTAGGTTCAGTTCTGTATGGTAATGGGATATGTCATGATCTCTATCATAGACATCATCGAAACTCCTTTCGATGGATCAGAACTCTTCTGATTCGAACAGCTAGAATGATCGATCATCTAAATCATTCTAATTGCTCCCAAAATCCACCAGTGACACCTAGCAGTATATGGTGGCAACCCATCAGAGCTGAATGCGAACCTCTTGGTGCAGCTACCTGTGTGATTTAGTTCTTCTATCTTGAGCCCCGATCAGATTAGGGTTAAGGTGAACTCGTCAAACCCTAGTCTCTGTCATATGATGTAATCATTCGATTCGAGTCCAATGTGAAAATCTAAATAGAAACTCTTTCTATTATTTCACTCTACCATGGCCATGGATTTCTGGACTTGATTCTCATGATCATCATAGGGCTACTCCTCTACCACCGAGGTAGATAGATTCCATCTTGATGCAATCCAGTTCCTACAATGAACATGCTATAGCCAACATACACCTCAGGGTTCCATATGGCTAGGAGATCGAGTAATGGTGTAGTCAAACTATAACACCCTCAAGGTGAACTGCCGATGCATCTCAGGTCAAAGAACCAGACACACTACTGCAGCATCGAGTCAGTCATTGACGAGAAGGTAGACTTCCTAATGACTACTCGAGGTGGTCACGCTCAGTGCCCTCATTCTCTAACGAGTACCTATACTTTCGCTCCGGTGTCTCCACACCGTAGACTCAAGACTCATCTACTAAAGAGAAGCGATCGTACACCAACCTTCCGGATCAATCACCATCCTCGTGATGATCCTATGGTCGGGAGCTGTTTATGAGTTAATAATGATTATTCATGTCTTAAATTTTCAACTCTTAAAAATATGAATTATCATTACCATTAACTCAAAGGATGTATCACAGACACTAAATACACAGGTGTGATAGAAAATAACCCATTTTATTGATTATAGTCAAAATTATAATTTTGCCCCTAGAAGTGTATTACAAGTGTCAGCCAATTCTGGCTTCTAGGGCACATATATCTAACATCATGCTCATCTCGAACTCTTCCTGTATAAGACTAGCAAATTCTCTACACAAATTCTCATTAGTAGCTCCAAACATAATGTCATCGACATATAATTGCACGATTTATAAATTATTTGATTTTCCTTTAATGAATAATATTTTGTCTATATTTTCTCTTTTAAAATTATTGTTTAATAGAAATTTGCTCAACCTATCATACCAAGCCCTAGGAGCTTGTTTTAATCGATATAGTGCATTCTTAAGCTTATAAACATGATTGGATAATTCTTGATTTTCAAAACTCAAAGATTGTTCTACATAAACTTCCTCAATTAATTCATTCGAAAATATACATTTTGTATTTATTTGAAAAAGTTTGAAGTTCATATAACAAGCAAATGATAAGAGCAATCTAATAGCTTTAAGTCTAGCTACGGGTGTAAAGGATTTATCAAAATCAATTTCTTCTTCTTGATTGTATCCTTGTGCAATAAATCTAGTCTTGTTTCTAATTACATTTCTCTTCTTATCAAGTTTGTTTCTAAAGATCCATTTAGTACCAATTATAAGAAAGTTTTTAGGTCTTTCAACTAGCTCCCAAACTTTATTTCTTTCAAATTGATTTAGTTCTTCTTGCATTGCTAATATTCAATTTGAATCCTTTTCAGCTTCAATTATATTTTTAGGTTCTAAGTGAGATACAAATGCAACATGATTCATTGCTTTCCTAAGAGATGATCTAGTTTTATCTTCATGAGATGGATCACCTATAATTAATTCTTTAGGATGATTGTGATCATACCTTCATCCTTTGATAAATTAGATGTACCTTTCTCTCCTTGGGGTTGTAGCTTTCTTTCTTCAACATCTTGGGTTTTACCTTCTCTTTCTTGTGAATGAGTATTTTCAAGTATCATATTTTTTATTTTTTTCTAGATTATCTGCATTCATATCAAAATTTTCTTCTTTTTCTTTAAGAGAGTTAGATTCATCAAAAATGACATGCATGGACTTCTCTACAACTAATATTCTTTTATTAAACACTCTATATTCTCTACTATTTATTGAATATCCTAAAAAAGTATCTTCATTTGATTTTGAATCAAATTTAACTAATTTATCTTTACCATTTATCAAAATAAAACATCTATATCTGAAAGCTTTAAAATATGAAATATTAGATTTCTTTTCTTTGTAAAGCTCATATGGAGTTTTCTTCAAAATAGGTATAATTAATACTATATTTAGCACATAGCATGCAGTGTTAATAGCTTTCATCCAAAAATATTTTGGAAGGTTACTTTCATAAAGCATGATTCATGCCATTTCAATTAATATTCTAATCTTTCTTCTACTATCCTATTTTGTTGGATGTCCTAGGGGCTGAAAAATTATGATTTATTTCATTTTTAGAGCAAAAACTTTCAAACTTTTAATTTTCAAATTCTATTCCATGATCACTTCTTATATACAAAATATTACATTCCTTTTCTTTTGTAATTTTGTTAAATACCTCAACAAATACATCAAAGACATTATGTTTATTAGATAAAAATAAAATCCAAGTATATATTAAAAAATCATCGATTATAACAAAATCATATTGTTTTTCTCCTAGACTAGTAGTTGAAATTGGTCAAAATAAATCCATATGAAATAACTCTAGAGGTCTAGTTGTTGAGACAACAATCTTGGATTTGGAAGATGATTTTGTTTGTTTGCCAGGTTGACATGCTTTGCAAATCTTGTTCTTTTCAAAATTATTTTAGGTAAGCCTTTTACTAAGTCAACTTAATTAATCTAGACAATGAGTCCATGCTCACATGACCTAGTCTATTATGCCATATCTAACTAGATTCATTTATTTTAGCATTCATAGTAACAAGACATTCAACATTTTCTTTTTTAAGTTCATCAAGATCAATAATATAAACATTATCATGTTTTTTTTATATGAATTTAATGCTATCATCAAATGAATTAGTTACTACACAATGAGATGATTTAAATGAAACATTAAAATGTCTATCACATAATTGACTAATACTAAGTAGGTCGTGTATTAAACCATCATCTAGCAAAATATTTTATATACAAGTAGAGGGTGTGATTAAAATGTTACCGAGATCAGTAATTTTGCCTTTACCATTATCTTCAAATGTCAGCACACCTCCATCCATTTCTTCAAAAGAGATAAATTGAGATTTATCTTTCATCATGTTCCTCGAACATCCACTATCTAGGTACTATCTCCTTTTAGCTCTCATGGATGCTAAGCACACCTATACATTAAATCAAGCAAATTTAGGTACCCAAGTTAACTTGGGTTCTTTAAGGTTAGTACAAATGGTTTCTTTTGGAATCCAAATTTGTCTTATCTTGGATTTGTTTGTATTAAACTTCTTACTTGCATTTATTTTGCATTTAAAAGCTTTATATTCAATTTTGTTACATTTAAAAGAAGTTATGGTCTTACTTTGATTTTGAGATCTATCAAATACATTCTTTAGAAATTTTTGTTTTCTTTGTAGATTATATCCTAACCTAGCTTTATCAAAAACCATCCTTTGATTATCAATCAACATTTGAAAATTTTTTGAACTAATCATATATTTATCCATAATTGATCTTAGTCTTACTATTTTATCTTGCAAGGATACATTCTTTTCATTTGATTCATCTAATTTATTTTATAGTTCTTTCATATCTTCTACTTTAGCTTTATCTTTGGTTAAGAGTAGATTATCTTTTTTGAGTTCTTCATTCTTATATGATAGTTTTTTAAAGTCACTAATTAACTCATTGAAAGCATCATATGACTCTTCAAATGTAAAATCTAAAATTAAAGTATCATCATTTACCTCATCATCATTGTGTGCCATAAGACAAAGGTTTGTCTTTTCTTTTCTTTGATATTCTTCCTTACTTGAAAAAAAATCCTCATCATTACTCCATGTGGCTTTGTATGCTTTCTTATTTAATTTCTTTGAGCTTTTCTTCAACATTGGGCAATCCATCCGGAAGTGTCTGGGCTTCTTGCACTCATAGCAAATAGGTGGTTGTTCTTTTTTTTTCTTCTCCTTTTCTTTGCTACCTTCTTCCTTGTTAAACATTTTCTTAGGTTCAAATCTTTTTTTCCTTCTCATGAACTTCTTAAATCTTCTTGCTATCATGGCCATCTCCTCATCATCTTCCAAAATTTCTTTAAAATCACTTTCTTTTTCATGGGTGGCAGCAGCCTTTAGGGCAATGGTTTTCTTTTCTTCACCTCTTCTTCCTTCTCTTGGTTCATATTTAGCTCATGGAACATAAGAGAATCAATGAGCACTTCCAATGCTAACTTGTTTAAGTCCTTTGCTTCTTGAATGATAGTCACTTTTGGATCTTAATTTTTTGGCAAGGACCTAAGAATTTTATGCACATCATCACTATTAGGATAGTCTTTTCTAAGACTCTTTAAACCATTTAATATATCAAAGAATCTTATGAACATTTCGGTGATGGTTTCATGGGATTCCGTTTTAAATAATTCATACTTATGTACCAACATATTTATCTTAGATTCTTTGACTTGATTAGTGCCCTTATGGGTAACTTCAAGTCTATCCCAAATTTTCCTAGTAGATGAACATATTGATATCCTATTGAACTCATTTGCATCTAAAGCACAATATAATACATTCATTACTTTAGCATTGAGTTGTGTTTTCCTTTTGTCATGTTCATCCCAATCCTTTTTGAGCTTTAGAATGGACATGCCATCAATTATTATTGTGGATGTGTAAAGGCCTTTTACTATGACATTTCACATGTCATAGTTTTGTGCTTGAATAAATATCCTTATTCTTGCTTTTCAATAGGTATAATTATTTTCATTGAAAAAAGGAGGTCATTGGTTGATTTCCCTTCAACCAATGAAGTCCTAATTAGATTTTTCATTAAATCTTTGGCTCTATGACCGTTAGGTCGACAACTAATATTAGAGCACCTGCTCTAATACCACTTGCTGCCCAAGGATGGATACTCAAGAGAAGGATAAATTGAGTATTTAAAAATTTAAACTATGAATGTGCTGAATTTTAATATTGTATGCTTGCTGAAATAATGTGAAACACAAGAATAGAAAAACAGCAATATAAATAACATAAAGACAAACATAAGAGACAAGGCTTTATAGTGGTTTGGCATCAAACTCGGCACCAATGTCTACTTTTCAAGTAAACCACTTGAGAATTTAACTAAAATTACTCGATTAATTATAGTTTCAATATTTTTCTTGGGCTCATAATCTAATCTGATTGGTTTTGATCTAGACTCACTAATTATAATCTATACAATGATTATTTTTTTGAGCTAATAATCAACCTTGATTGATATTCTCCTAGGCTCACCAATCAAACCTTTACAACATTCAATTTTAGACTTGGACCAACCCAAGTTTCACACCCCGAGAAACTTGTTAACAAATAAAGATGCAATTACAATAAGTAAAGAAATTTTGAAAGAAAAACTCAATGAAGCTCAAAAGAAGTGTTTGTGAATGGAAGGCTTGTTTGCTTTGCTCTTCTTCTTGAATGCTTGAGAGAAGTTGGTAAATCTCTTCAATGCTTGTGTCTTGACTTCTCTCACTTTTAGAATGATTAGAAGGATAGAGTATATTCAGGAGAACAAATCCTTCACTTCACTTAATGGCTCTCATAATGAATGGACATTGTGTAGGCATGAAGGATCTTGAATGTAGGTTCCAAAAGTTCTCATTAAAATTCTTAAATGTTTCTTGTATATTCCAAGGCTTTTCTACCACTCTAAAACAGCTAATGAAGCCCCATTTAATGTCCTTTCCATTGAGCACAAAAATCTAGCCATTGAAAAAAAGTTGAAACTGAAAAAATATAGTTTTAGAAAAAACTAGTCATTCCAATAACTTAGTCGACTATCTTTCTGACTTAGTCGACTAAGTCTCCAGGATCTTGAACTTCAGTCTTTTTTTGGGCTTTCTGTATTTTGACACTGAGTCCACTAACTCTTAAATAGAGTCTACTAAGTATCCTATATCTTAAACTTCCATTTTTCTATGCTTTCTATATTCTTTTATTTTTTGATACTTAGTCGACTAACTTTCATGTAGGAAAAGCCTAGTTTTCTACCGTAGGATTGATCTGATCTGATCAAATCTATAGCAAAAATTTATAAATTTTTTCTATAAAACTTAATCAAATTTAATAGTTCGTAGATTTGATCCTAATGATTTGATATTAAAAATAAAAATTAAATTTAAATTAGAAACTTTTGTTACCTGAGATTGGGTAAACCCTTTACCCTATCGATGATCTATTAGCACCTAGGGTTCTGGATCTAATCGGACACATGCCCTGCCTCTACCATAGTCTACTCAGACTGGTTCTGGGTGTCTTCTCCTAAATCTAATCTCTAAAGATCAGATCTAGATCTGATCTATAGAGTGTTCAAAATGAACGTTGAAGGCTGCTTGCTTATCTCATGAACATTATCATCTCTTGCCCTGAACCTTTGTGCCTATAGGACTTCAATCTTTCTTTACTATTTTGCCCAACCACTTGGGCATGGAGAAGAGGAAAAGAGGAAGGATAATATGGTGTGGAAGAGGGAAGGGGTAGCAGTCTATTAGTGTGGAGAAGGGGACAAGTCTAGAAACCCTAGGACGTAGGGGTTCTTATAGAGAACCCTGCGCCACCTTAAAGTCCCATTCTATCAAGCAATCAAATTGCTTGATTACTTAGGACTTTAGATTTGATAGCCCATGCCAAATACAAGGTCCCTACCTAATTTTGTTGCCCAAAACACATTCCCATGTGGCATCATGAAAGGATAAGTAAGAGTCCATGGCGCATGGGACTTTTCCCTTCTAGAATTTGATCCAAATCAAATTCTGATTTAACAAAATCTAGGTGCCACTAAAAATCACCAAATTGGGCACACCCAAAGTAGAACACAAGCCCAATCAAATGCCCAAAACTCAGATGATATGAGTTCCTAGATAATTCTTGAGGGGGCGCAAACCCTATGACCCTCAATTCCTACAATTGGGTCAACCATTGACCCTAGACCTGTCAACCTTTGAATGGATTTATTATAAGCCTTTTAATCTAACCTAGAGTAGTTCTAGTTAGATAAAAAAAAATCCATACAAGATGCATGGATGAGCCAAATCTAATTTCACTTAGTTGAGACTAACCAAAATGATTACAGAAGGAGAATATTAGACTCAATCATGTACTAGCACGATTTTCTTGAACCTAATTGAATCTAATTCAAATCAATCAAACTGGATTCTCAATCCATGATATCTAGATCCAAACATTTATTTGTGTGACCTAGTTAGATTCAGTTTTGTATGATAATGAGACATGTCATGATCTCTATCAACGACATCATCGAAATATCTTTCGATGAACCAGAACTCTTTCGATTCATCCAATTAGAATGATTGATCATTAAGATCATTCTAATTGCTCCCAAAATCCACCAGTGACATCTAGCAATATATGGTGGCAATCGATCAGAATCAAATATAAACCTCTTGGTGTAGCTACCTGTGTGATTGAGTTCTTCTACCATGAGCCCCAACAGAATTAGGGTTAAGATTAACTCATCAAACCCAACACCCCATTATGTGATTGAATTATTCAATTCGAGTCCATTGTAAAACTCTAATAGAAAAATCTATTCTATTATATCACACTACCATGGCCATGGACTTAAGGACTCGATCTAATGATCATCATAGGACTACTTCTTTATCGAGGTTGGTAGATCTCATTTTGGTGTGATCCAATTCCTATAATGAATATGCTATAGCCAACATACATCTCAAGATTCTGAATGACTAGAAGATCGAGTTATGATATCATCAAACTATAACACACTCAACATAAATTATTGATGCACCTTAGGTCTAAGAACCAGACACACAACTACAACATCAAGCTTAATCATCGATGAGATGGTAGACTCCCATATGACTACTCGAGGTAGTCATGCTCAGTGCCATCATTCTCAACGTGTACCTATACTCTCGCTCTAGTGTCTCCATACTGTAGACTTAAGACTCATCTATTCTAAGAAAGCGATCATACATCGATCTTCTAGATTGATCATCATTCTCATGATGGTCTTACGATTGGAAGTAGTTTATGAGTTAATTATGAAAATACATATCTTAAATTTTCAACTCTTGAACATATGTATTATCATTCTCATTAACTCAAAGGATGTATCATAGACATTTTACACACAATGTGATAGAAGAAAAATAATTCTTTATTAATTTTAAGTCAAAATTATAAAAATATCCCTAGGAAATATATTACAAATGTCAGTCAATCTGGCTTCTAGGGCACTCATCTAACGAACTCCCACTTGACCTAAAGTGAATTGGCTACAAATCTAGATCCCATCTTTTCATGGTGGGTCTCAATCTTCTACTGGTTCAATAGCTTTGTTAGTGGATTTGCCACATTATCTACGGTGTCCACTTTCTTAACCTTGACATATTCATTCTCGAGGTAATCATGGATGAGGTGATATCACTGCTCGATATGCTTTGATTTCTGATAAGACCTTGGCTCCTTAGCTAGGGGTATGGCATTATTGTTATTGCAGTATAGAGGGACGACATTTGATGGCATCACTCCAAGCTCTACGATGAGTTTTTTTCTATCAGAATGCTTTTTTTGCAACTTCTGATGTAGCGATGTACTCAGCTTTTATTATGGAGTCTACGATCACTATCTGCTTGAAACTCTTCCAGCTAACATCACCACCATTGCAAACAAACAGACTTCCAAATATCGACTTTCGATCATTTATATTAGTTATAAAATCTGAGTCTGTATACCCTTGGATCTGGAGTTCTTCATTACCAAAAATCGAAAATATATCTTTAGTTCTTCTCAAGTACTTAAGGATATATTTCATATAAGTCTAGTGCTCTTCTGGATTTGACTGATATCTGCTCGTGATATTCACAGCATGTGCGATATCAGGTCATCTATACAACATGGCATACATGAGGCTTCCTATTACTGAAGCATAAGGGATCTTGCTCATGCATTCAATCTCTTCATAAGTGTTGGGACACATCTTCTTAGAGAAATGAATGCCATGTCCGAAGGGCACCAATCCTCTCTTAGAGTTTTTCATGCTGAACCTCTTCAGCACCTTCTCTATTTTCATCTTCTGTGATAGACCTAGCATCCTATCTAGTCTATCCCTATAGACCTTGAGTCCTAATATAAAGGATGCCTCTCCTAGGTCTTTCATAGAAAACTATTTTGATAATCATATTTTGATTGATATCAATATGAGAATATCATTTTCAATCAGGAGGATGTCATCCACATACAATACAAGAAAGACAACAGTGCTTCCACTAATCTTTTTGAAGATATAGAGCTCCTCCTCATTTTTGACGAAATCAAATAATTTGATCATGTTATTAAAATGAGCATTCTAAGTTTGAGATGTTTGCTAAAGTCCATATATGGACCTTTGCAGCTTGTAGACCTTGTGATTACTATCACTGGATGTGAAACCAAGTGGCTGTTCTATATAGATATCTTTCTCAAGATATCCATTTAAGAATGTCATTTTCATGTTCATCTACCATATTTCATAATCAAAATAGGCTACAACAACAAGCAACATACGGATGGATTTTAGCATGGCTACTGACGAAAAGATATCCTGATAGTCAATGCCTTCGCACTGACTATACCCTTTTACTACTGACCTAGCCTTGAATGTCTCTATACTTTCATCGGTACCAATCTATGTCTTAAAGATCTATTTACACCCAATAGGTATAATACCTTCAGGATGATCTACCAAGGTTCAGACTTAGTTTGAGTGCATTGAGTCAATCTCTAACTTTCTTACCTCTAACCATTTTTTGTAGTCGATATCAGATATCACCTCAACATAGATTTTGGGATCATCACCATGAACCCCATTTTCTATGAGAAATATTTTTTCTACATCATCTAAAGTGGTACCTAAGTACCTTTCAAGAGGATGAAAAATTCTACTTGACCTACGAGGTGGAGGGGGTTATGTTTGTATTGGCTAAGACTAACTGGGTTCTACAGGTTCATTAGCTCATTGCTCTTTCGAGACCTTCTCCTCAAGCCTAATATATCTTTTGATACTATCATCTTGAATAAACTATTTTTCAAGAAAAATGGCATGTCAACTTACAATTACATTATGGTCTTTCAAAAGGTAGAAATAATATTCGAACGACTTTTAAGGATATTCGATAAATCGAGCTCTAAATGACCTAGACTCTAATTTATCTGCCTGCTGGGACTGGATAACCCCAAATTCTGAGATGACTCAGACTTTGCTTCATACCATGTCATATCTCATACAGTGTGGTAAGAACAGTTTTAGAGTAAACTCTATTTAGTAGATAGATAGTGGTCATTAAACTATGTTTCCAAAGAAACTTATGGAGGTCCATGAAGCCCATCATGGATTGGACCATATCTAATAGGATCTGATATCTTCATTCTAAAACCTCATTAAGTTGAGGTATTCCAGGAGGAGTCCATTATAAGACTATGCCATTTTTCTTATGATAGTCTAGGAATTTCTGACTAAGATATTCACCTCCTCGATCTAATCGAAGAACCTTAATGGGCTTTCCGATTTGCTTTTCTACTTTTTGTCAAAATTTCTTGAATTTTTCAAGACTTTAGATATGTGTTGCATCAGATATACATACCCATATCGAGATAAATCATCGATAAAGATAATGAAGTAGATATAATTACCTCCGGCTGGCACATCAAATAGGCCACATACATATGCATGTACCTAAGCAAGTAGGTTCGTGGCTCTTTCTTCATGTCCTATAAAAGAGAGCTTGATCATTTTGCCTTGAAGGCATGATTCATAAATTAGATATCATTCAAAAGTCAATAGATCCATTAGTTCGAATATCTCCAATTTGTTAATTTTGTCTTCTACTATATGACCTAGCCTAAGGTGGCATGGATATCTTTCATTTAGACTATCCTTAGGTCGCACAGATCCTATGGCATTCATATTTTGCTTGACATTAAACACAGAGGCATCGATATGCAACTGGTAGAGACTATTAATTAAGAAGTTACTAGTAATTTTATTTCTTTCAAAAGAATAGTATAGTGGTCCTTAAGAAAGCTAATTACATAACCTTCCTGTGCTAAACAAAAAATAGAAATTAAATTCCTGCTTGTTGCAGGCACATAATAACGGTCCATAAGTACTAAATTTAAATAAGATAGTAGTCGAAGAGGATAGGTTCCCATGACCATAGTAGCAACTCTTGCTCTATTTTCAATGTGCAAGATCATCTCACCATCCCTCAGCCTTCTGCTCTCCTCAAAATCCTACATAGAAGTGCATAAGTGAGCACTAGAACTAGAGTCAATAACCCTACTAGATGTAGAACAAATCGTTAGGTTAGATTCAATTATGAGCATACCTCCAGAAGAACCTACCTCCTTCTTGTTCTTCAGGCTGGTCAGGTATAAAGGGCAGTTCTACTTCTAATGGCCATCGTGGTTGCAATGAAAATACTATTCTTTATCAGCAGCCTACATCTTCGATTCTCCCTTCTTCTTTTTCCAGCCTTTTTCCTTCTGCTTCTTTGCAAACTTCTTCTTTCTTCAAAAGATTTTCTTTTTAAGGAAGTCCACTCCATGGTAAGTACTGAGCTCTTTGAAACTTTCATAGAAAGCTCAGCAGTAACCAGCATGTTTATAAGTCAGCCAAGGTACATTACAGTTTATGCATATGAAAGTTTATGATGAACTATCCATATGCATCAGTCAAGGACTGTAGGATCACATCAATCTGCAAGTCCTTGTCTAACACCACACCGAGCTTCTCAAGATCCTTTAGATCCTTGATCATTATCAAATAATGATCTTGGACTGACTACCCGTCATGCATATAACCCTTAAAAAGTCTTCAAGAGACTTGATACCGGGCTACGTGACTCTACTCACCGAATAGCTCTTGCAGATGAGCCAAAATTTGGCGAGCAATCTTGATGTCTTCATGTTAGTGCTGTAATTCATTTAACATTGAGCCCAATATATAGTACTAAGTTGTGTTACCATCATCCATCCACTTCTCTAGAGATGCTCTTTGTTCAGCGGTTGGACGTGCTGGTAAGGTGGGCTGGTCTTGGTCCAATACATAGGTCAGCTTTTTAGAATCCAAAATAATTTTAAATTTCTAAGCCAATCTTTGTAATTAGATCCAATCAATCTATAGGTGTCTAGGATTTGGGCTAGTGGATTTGATGCAAATATTTTCTATAGAGAGTCAGGTTTCTAGGTAGACATTATAATTAGACTTAACTAATTTATTTAGAGATTTTATTTTTAAATAAATTAGGCTCTAACTATTTTTTTGGATTTCTACACTCTCTTAGTCGAGATGCAAAAATCTCCACGATCATAGATTTCTAGTAGGTGGTGTGGTTCCACCGACTGGCTCACCACCTCACCTAACAGTTATTGGTGATGGGTCAATCGATGAATGTACAACTCTTGTCCAATAATTTTTTAATCATGGTGTACTCAGACCTGGTCTCTAATTTATGAAGCTCACCATGCCCAAAATATTGCTCCAATCCTTAGTTAAGTTATACCTACCATTTTCATGAATTGGATTTTTGATTGGATCCCTCATCATATCCAAAATATTGAGTCCAGCCCATCCTCCAACCCATAGCATGCAATGCCTAATAGACATGATTGTGTCTTCTCAGTGCAACTAAACAACTATTACGAACTGAGAATAATCAACCCCAAAAAAAGCCCGCACATCTATAATAGTGGAAGACCTATGACTTAAATTTTTTTTAGAAAAAATTAATTTAGATTTCTTAAACACGACTTGACTTAGTCATAATAATTATGAAAAACCTAGTGGCATAGGTTAGCTCAAATCGTTAGTCACCTCAAATCAAAACTAGATCGACCCAAATAGCTAGGTAAGTGAGATCGATGGAATGGAGATGCCATTAACTCAACAAGAATGTATTCAAGTCGAACAGCTCCCAATTAAAAATTAGTCGATCGTATTTGCCAAACTTATCTTAGATACAAAATTATCGAACTAGAACCGATTGGGTTAGCCTACAATCCAGGCTCAAACCATGGAGTCAAATTACGTCTTGATCGACCACATGTGACTATGAGTCAACCTTGATCTAGACTTAATCCTATTGAACTTATCAAATCTAAGCATTCTTGATCTCACTTAACCAACTTTTGATTTGATTTGATCAATTGCTAGACCTAATTGAGCTACCCATACTGGAATCCAAATTTATGAAGGTGTCTTAGATTTGAAAATTCATAATTTTTAGACCTAATTGATTTTATAATCTTAATTTCTAATTAAGTTTGGATTCATAAATAAAACATGCATAAAAATTCTAAAATTTTAGAATCTAGGGTTTTGCAGAAAAATAAATTTTTAATTTTTGATTAAAGACAAATGCATAGCACCCCTACATGCTATAAAAGCATCTCATCGAATAAAAAGAAAGGATCTTTAAATCCTTCTTACTCTTATGATTAGATGGCCAAGAAGAATGTCTCAATCAGAAATAATAATTATACTACAAAACTATTAGATCTATAATATATATCACATATAAAATTATAGATCAAACTATGCATGCTTTGTATACATATCATGTATCAAAATTTAAACCTAACATATGCATATTTTTAGATCTGATATACTGATATAACATTTAAAAAATCAAATTTTAACTGATCATATCAGATACAATTCTATTCTAGATAATTCATAGAACAATTCTATAAACCTAGTCTAGGCATGCATCATATATATCTGATATATTGATTAAAATTTTTAATCTACTAATTTCAAATATGATCACATCGAATGTGACATCTGAAATCATTAATATTAGATAATAAATAAAATAGAATCACATCTATAGTAGATCTGAAGAACTGCAAATATAGCCCTAACACCAGTTGTAGGAAAAACCTAGATTTCCGCCGTAGGATCGATCTGATCTGATCTGATCTATAGCAAAAATTTATAAATTTTTTTTCTATAAATTCTAATCAGATCTGAAAGTTCTCAAATTTAATTCTAATAATCTAATATTAAAAATTAAAATTAAAATTAAATTAGAAACTTTTGTTACTTGAGATCGGTTAAACCCTTTACCCTAGCGATGATCTATTAGCACTCAGGGTTCTAGATCTAGCCATGCACTTGTCTGGCCTCTACCATAGTCCACTTAGGTTGGTTTTAGGTATCTTCTCTTCTTAAATCTAATCTCCAAAGATTGAATCTAGATCTAATCTATAAAGCCTTCAAAATGAATGTTGAAGGCTGCGTACTCGTCTCACGAATACCATCTTCTCTTGGCTTGAACATTTGCACCCATAGGACTTCAATCTTTCATTACTGTTTTGCCCAACCCCTTGGGCATGGAGAAGAGGAAGAGAGGTAGGAGAATATGGCATGGAAGAGTGAAGGGGTGGTAGCCTATTGGCATTGAGAAGGGGAGAAGTCTAGAAACCCTAGGGTGCAGGGGTTCTTATAAAGAACCCTGCACCACCTTAGAGACCCATTCTACCAAGCAATCAAATTGCTTGATCACGTAGGACTCAAGACCTGATAGCCCATACAAAATACCAGGTCCCTACCTAGTTTTTTTGCCCCAAACACCTCTTCATGTGGCATCATGAAAGGATATGGAAGAGTCCATGGTGCATGGGACTCTTCCCTTCTAGAATTTGATCCAAATCAAATTCTAATTTAACCCAATCTAGGCACCACCAAAATTCACCAAATTAGGCACACCCAAAGTAGAACATGAGCCTAATTAAATGCCCAAAAATCAGATGATATGAGTCCCTAGATAATTCTTCAGGTGGTGTATACCCTATGACATTCAATTACTATAATTAGGTCAACCATTAACCCTAGATCAGTCAACCTTTGAATGAATTTATTATAAGCCTTTTAATTTGACCTAGACTAGTTTTAGTCAGATAAAAACAAACCCATACAAGATCCATGGATGAGCCAAATCTAATTTAACTCGATCGAGATGAACCAAAATAATTACAGAAGGAGAATGTTAGGCTCAATCATGTGCTAGCACGATTTTCTTGAACCAAATTGGATCTAATCCAAATCAATCAAACAGAGTTAGTTCAATTGATGATATCTAGATCTAAATTCTTGTTTGTATAATCTAGTTAGATTTAGTGTTATAAGGTAATGAGACATGTCATGATCTCTATCAATGACATCATCAAAATACCTTTTGATGGACTAGAACTCTTTCGATTCACCCAATTAGAATGATTGATCATTAAGATCATTCTAATTGCTCCCAAAATCCATCAGTAACATCTAGCTGTGTATGGTGGCAACTCGTCAGAACTGAATGTGAATCTTTTGGTGTAGCTACCTATGTGATTCTGTTCTTCTACCTTTAGCCTTGATAGGATTAGGGTTAAGATTAACTCATCAAACCCAACACCCCATCATATAATTAAACCATTTGATTCAAATTTGATGTGAAACCTTAATAAAAAATTCTTTTCTATTATATCACACTTGTTAGATATGTATGCCCTAGAAGCTAGAATTGTCTAATACTTGTAATACACATCTAAGGGAAAAATTATAATTTTAACTATAAATAATAAAATAGATTATTTTCTATCACAGTGTGTATTTGAAAGTGTCTGTGATATATCCCTTGAGTTAGTGATAATGATAGGTCATATTTTCAGGAGTTAAAAATTTAAGACATGAATTTTCATTATTGACTTATAAAATGCTCCCGATCGTAGGATCATCATGAGGATGGTGATTAATCCAGGAGATTGATGTACGATCACTTCTTTAGAGTAGATGAGTCTTGAGTCTGCAGTGTAGAGACACCAGAGCGAGAGTATAGATACTCGCTAGAGAATGAGGGCACTGAGCGTGACCACCTCGAGCAATCATGAGGAAGTCTACCTTCTCATCAATGACTAGCTCGAAGCTACAGTGGTGTGTATGGTTCTTTGAACTAAGATGCATTAGCGGTTCATCTTGAGGATGTTATAGTTTGACTACACCATAACTCGATCTCCTAGCCATTCGAAATCTTGAGGTGTAAGTTGGCTATAGCATGTTTATTATAAAAATTGGATTGCACTAATAGGAGATCTATCCACCTCGGTAGATGAGGAGCAGCCATATGATGATCATTAGAATCAAGTCCATAATCCCATGGTCATGGCAGAGTGAAATAATAGAAAGAGTTTCTATTAGAATTTTTACATCGAACTTGAATTGAATAATTAATTCATATGATGGAAATTAGGATTTGACGAGATCACCTTAACCTTAATCCGATCGGAGCTCAAGATAGAGAAACTTAATCACACAGTTAACTGCACCGAGAGGTTCATTTTCAGTTTTGATGGATTGCCACCATATGCTGTTAGGTGTCACTAGTTGATTTTGGAAGCAATTAGAATGATCTAGATAATCGATCATACTAGTTATCTGAATCAAAAAAGTTTTGATCCATCGAAAGATGTTTCAATGATATCGATGATAGAGATCATGACATATCCCATTACTATATGAAACTGAACCTAACTGAATCATACAAATAAGAGTTTGGATCAAAATATCATCAATTGGGCTAATCCAGTTTAATTAATTTGAATAAGATTCAATTAGGTTCAAGAAAATCATTCTAGCACACGATTGAGCCTAATGTTCTCCTTCAACAATCATTAAAAATTATCTTGACTAAGCCAAATATATTTGGACTCACTCAGAAATCTTTACTTGATCTGATTGGAGCTTGTCTAGATCAAAAAAGGATTGTCTTAACTTATGAGATAAATTTGAGACAACACCTACTATTTTTCGTCACCTGCTAAATCTTGTCTTTTGACATTGGTCAAATGTTGACCTTTGACACTTAGACATCTGCCCATGTGTCATGCACCCATAGAAAAAAAGATGGGGCTTTGTCCCCTTGCTAAAAAGAAGAATGGAAGGAGCACATGCCTAGCGAGCCGTGCATCCAAAGATGATGATGCCTGGAGTCCCATATAGATGGGACTCCAGGTTGCTTCATGCTCTCTACTTGGGTGGTGCCAAAGACTCTTCTTTGACCAGTCTTGGTGCCACCCAAGGAGGTTTGTGAGAGATTCTAATCTGATTGAATCAGATGATATCATCCCATCAATTAGATTTAGATCTGATGACATAAAGAGCCATGATTGGTCGGGATGATGTGGCACTGCATGGCACAGCAAGGTCTATATAAATCTTGTCTGCGCCTAGGATTTTGATTTTATGCCCTTCGCCCATGCCACATAGCCCCTCTCCCTCCTTCTCCATGCCACCCTCTATTTTTCTCTCTCTCTCCTCTCCATGCCCAAGAGGTTTCGAGCTCTAGTTTGGTACGATCCAAGCAAGAGAAAGGCGATACGAAAGGAAAAAGGCAGCACTGTTGCAAAAGACAACAGTTAATCTTCAAAAGCTATTTTGAAGATCTTCAAGATCAGATCTAGATCTAATTTTTGGACCATGGATTGAGAAGGAGAAGATCTCTAGATCTTGCCCAAGTGGATACTGGTAGATGCCAGGTGCTTGCATGGCTACATCCAGAATCTTAGGCAAACATCAGGATCATCACAGGATAATAGGATTACCCATAATAAGGTACAATTAAATTAGATTTATTTTATTTTATTTTTTTTTATTTTATTAGATCAATAAAATTAGATCTAAAAAATCTTTGATCTAATTTGGATCTAACAGAAAATTTTTTAAAATATTCTTCTTGATCAAATCAAGATTTGAACGAACCTGACACGAAAAATAGAGTTTTTTCTTCAACTGATATTAGAGCCAGGTTTCATAATTATTTAGATCTAATTTTAATGTAATTTTGATCTGATAATTAGATAACTTTATATGTCACATTAGATGTGATTAGATCTAAAATCAAAAATTAGAAAAATTAAATAATCTAGATCTAAAATGTATGAGATGCGTGACTAGACAAGGAATGGAATTGTTCTATATGAAGTCTAAGATGATCAAAATTTTAATTTGATTAATTATAATTTTAGATCCATTTATTTATTATTTTTTTAATATTATAAATATTATAATTAGATCTAAAAATTAAAAATAAATTTATTTAATTTTGCTGATATGAGATATGATAGTTGCATGTTTAGATTAGTTGTAGAATAGTCCTACAAAGTTATCTTGAATAAATTTAATTTGATATGATCAAATTTAAATTTTATTTTTTAGATATTTATGAGATAATTTAGATATGAAAACAAGCATGATATAATACATGAGATGTATGCAAATATATTTTTTTTATGTTAGATTAATTTTATATTTATGATATATATGCAGATATAATCAATTTTGTAGATTTATCATGTTTCTGATTAAGGCGTTCCCCTTGGCCGTTCAGTCATAGGAATGAAGTAGGATTTAAAGGCCCTCTCCTTCCATTCGATGGGGTGTTCTTATGATATGTAGGGGTGCTGCGCATTCGTCCTTAATCAAAAATAAAGAAGAAAACTTATTTTCTATAAAACCCTAGATCTTGAAACCTTAGGATTTTATTTACATATTTTATTTATGAACTCTATACTTAATTAAGAATTAAGATTATGAAATATATTAGATCTAAAATTAAGAATTTTTAGATCTAAGATATATTCATAAAATTAGGTTCAGGCTTAGGTAGCTCAATTAGGTCTAGTAGTTGATCAAACTGAATCAAGAGTCAGTTAGATGGGATCAAGAGTGCTTAAATTGACCAGCCTAATAGGATTAAGTCTAGGTCAAGGTCTAGTCACATGAGTGATCGATCAAGTTAAGACCTAATTAGGCTCAATGGTTAAAGTCTGGATTGTAGGCTAACCCAATTGGTTCTAGCTCAATAATTTGGTGTCTAAGGTATGTTTGGCAGATACGACCGACTGATTTTTAATAAGAAGCTACTCGACTCGAATGTGTTCTTATCGAGTTAATGGCATATCCCTTCCACCGATCTTACTTACCTGGCCATATTTGTTGGCTCAGTCCTAATCTGAGGTGGCTAATAATCCGAGCTAACCCATGTCACTAGGTTAGTCATAATGATTATGGCTATGTCAAGTCGAGTTTAAAGAGATCTAAATCAAATCTTCCTAAGAATAGATTAAGTCTATGGTCTTCCACCATTATAGTTGTGTGGGCCCTTCCTGAGGATGATTGTTCTCGGCTGGTCATAGTGGTTCAGTTGCACTAGAAGGATGCAATCATGTCTATTAGGCATTGGATGCTACGGACTGGAGGATGGATTGGGCTCAATATTCTGGATATGGTGAGAGATCCAATTAGGAATCCAATCTATACAAATGGTGGGTTTGTCTTAACTAAGGAGTGGATCAATATTTAGGACACGGTGAGATTCATGAATTAGAGATCAAGCTTGGATGCACCATGATTAGAGAATCATTGGACAAGAGTTGTTCACTCATTGGCTAACCCATCATCAATAACTATTAGGTGAGGTGATGAGTCAGTTGGTGGGACTTCACCATCCACTAGAAATCATTAATTGTAAAGATCTTTGCATCTCTATAGAGGGAGTGTAGAAATCCATGAAAATAGTGGAAGCTAATTTATTTAAAAATCAAACTCCTAAACAAATTATTCTAGTCTTAATTATAAAATCTAACTAAAAATTTTGATTCTCTACAGGAAAAGAAAAATGTCTGGATCCAACCCACTAGCCCGTATCTTGGACACCCATAGACTGACCAGACCTAATTACAAGGATTGGCTCTAAAACTTGAAAATCATTTTGGGTTCCAAGAAGTTAACTCATATATTGTACCAGGATCCTTCCACCTTACCATCCCATTCATCCGCTGAACAGAGAGCATCTCTTGACAAATGGACAAATGAAGATAACAAGGTCAGATACTATATGTTGGGCTCGATGTCTGATGAGCTTCGGTGCGAACATGAAGATATTAAGATTGTCCATCAAATGTTGGCTCACCTATAACAGTTGTTTGGTGAACAAAGTCATGCAGCCAAATATCAGGTCACTTAACAACTATTTAAGGCTAAAATGCATGATGGGCAGTCAGTCCAAGATCATTTTCTGATGATGATCAAAGACTTGGAAGAGCTTAAGAAGCTCAGAGTGAAGTTAGATCAGGATCTGCAGAATGACATAATTTTGTAATCCTTGACTGATGCATATGGGTAGTTCATCATGAGCTACCATATGCATAAACGTCAGAGTACTCTGGCCGAGCTTATGAATATGTTGGTTACTGCTGAGCTTTCTACGAATGATTCTAAAGGCTCAGTACTTGCTATGGAATGGACTTCTTCCTCCAAGAGAAAGACTTTTGAAAAGAAGAAGAAGTCTGTGAAAAGATAGAAGATGGAAGGTGGAATGAAAAAGAAGGCAGAGCTGAAAAAGAAGGCCACTAACAAAGGAATGTATTTTCATTGCAATACTAACGACCACTGAAAGTGGAACTACCCTATATACCTGTCCACCCTGAAGAATAAAAAAGAGATAAGTCCTTCTGGAGGTATGCTCATTATTGAATCTAACCTTACGGTTTCTTCTGCATCCAGTTGGGTGCTTGACTTTGGTTCTAGTGCTCATTTGTGCACTTCTATGTAGGGTCTTGAGGATAGTAGGAGGTTGAGGGATGATGAGATGATCCTACACATTAGAAATGGAGCAAGAGTTGCTGCTGTGACCATGGAAACCTACCCTTTTCGACTACGGTCTGGCTTAGATTTAGTACTTAGGGATTGTTATTATGTGCCTACTGCAAGCAGAAATTTAATTTCTATTTTATGTTTAGTACAAGAAGGCTATGTAATTAGTTTTCTTAAGGACCATTATAATATTCTTTATGAAAGAAATAAAATTGCAAGTGGTTTCTGAAGGGAAAATCTCAGTTTTCGAATCAGGTTTGTTCAGATCTAATTGGATCAAGAGAGATATTTCAAAAATTTTTTTTTTTGAATTCAGATTAGATCTAAGATATTTTAGATCTAATTTTGTATATCTAATAAAAATAAAAATAAATTAAAATAAATTTAATTTTGTATCTTGTTGTTGGGTAATCAGATTACCCTATGATGATCCTATTGATTGCCTGAGGTTCTGGATCTAGCCACGTAAGTGCCCGACCTCTACCGATATCCACTCAGGCTGGATCTAGAGATCTTCTCCTTCTTTATCACTTCTTCAAATATCAAATCTAGATCTGATTTGGAGGATCTTCAAAACTTCTTTTGAAGATCGGGTATCATCTCTTGCAGTAGTGTTACCTTCTTCCTTTCTCATCACCTTTCTCTTACCTGGATCGCACCAAACTGGAGCCCAAATCCCTTTGGGTGTATAGAGGAGAGAGGAGACCTAAAGATGGCATGGAGGAAAGAGAGGGGCAGCCTTGTGGCATGGCCAATGGTCTAAGCTCTCAGAAACTAGGCACAGACAGGGTTTATATAGACCCTGCTATGCCATACAGTGCCACATCATCCCGACCAATCACATCGCTTCATGCAATCAGATCTAAATCTGATTGATGGAATGATATCATCTAATCTAATTAGATAAGAGCCCCATTAAATCATCCTTAGATGGTGCCTAAGACTAGTCAAAATCTAATCTTTGGTGCCACCTAGGTAGAAACTTGGAAGTAACTGAAGTAGCATCTGTATTGGACTCCAAGCGCCTCTATCCATGGATGCATGCCTCCTTAGGCATGCACCCCTAGTCTACCTACTTTTTAGTAGATTGATTGGTCCAAAATCAATCTCCTATGGGTGCATGACACATTGGCAGATGTCTAAGTGTCAAAAGTCAATGTTTGACCAAAGTCAAAAGACAAGAATTAGCAGGTGATGAAAAATGATAGGTGTTGTCTCAAATTTATCTCATAAATTAAGATAATCTTTTTCTGACTTGGACAAGTTTCAGTCAGACCAAGTAAATGTACTTGAGTGAGCACAAACACATTTGGCTCATGCGAGATAACTTTAAATGATAATTGAAAGAGAACATTAGGCTCAATCGTGTGCTAGCATGATTTCCATGAATCTAATTGAATCTTATTCAAATCAATTGAACTGGATTAGTCCAATTGATGATATCTAAATTCAAACCCTTATTTGTGTGATCCAATTGGGTTCAGTTCCGCATGGTAATGAGATATGTTGCGATCTATTTCATCGACGTGATCGAAACATCTTTTGATGGATCAAAACCTTTCTGATTCTGATAACTAGAATGATCGATCATCCAAATCATTCTAATTGCTCCTAAAATCCAATAGTGACACATAGCAGTATATGGTGGCAATCCATCAGAACTGAAAATGAACCTCTCGGTGTAGCTACCTGTGTGATTAAGTTCTTCTATCTTGAGCCCCGATCAGATTAGGGTTAAGGTGAACTCGTCAAACCCTAATTTCTGTCATATGATTTAATCATTCGATTCAAGTCCAATGTGAAAATCTTAATAGAAACTCTTTCTATTATTTCACTCTGCCATGGCCATGGGCTTATGGACTTGATTCTCATGATCATCATAGGGCTACTCCTCATCTACCGAGGTAGATAGATTCCCTCTTGGTGCAATCCAATTCCTACAATGAACATGCTATAGCCAACATACACCTCAAGATTTCGAATGGCTAGGAGACCGAGTCATGGTGTAGTCAAACTATAACACCCTCAAGGTGAACTATCGATGCACCTCAGGTCAAAGAACCAGACACACCACTATAGCTTCGAGTCAGTCATCGATGAGAAGGTAGACTTCCTTATGACTGCTCGAGGTGGTCACGCTCAGTGCCCTCGTTCTCTAACGAGTACCTATACTCTCGCTTCCGGTGTCTCTACACCATAGACTCAAGACTCATCTACTATAAAAAAGCGATTGTACACCAACCTTCTAGGATCAATCACCATCCTCATGATGATCCTATGGTCAGAAGCATTTTATGAGTTAATAATGAAAATTCATGTCTTAAATTTTCAACTCTTGAAAATAAGAATTATCATTACCATTAACTCAAAGGATGTATCACAGACACTAAATACACATTTGTGATAGAAAATAATCCCATTTTATTATTTATAGTCAAAATTATAATTTTGCCCTTAGAAGTGTATTACAAGTGTCAGCCAATTCTGGCTTCTAGGGCACACATATCTAACAAACTCCCACTTGACCTAAAGCCAATTGGCTACAAATCTAAGTCCCATCTTCTCGAGATGGGCTTCGATCTTCTATTGGTCCAATGACTTTATAAGTGGATCCGCCGCATTGTCTGTAGAGTCGACTCTCTTGACCTCGACGTAACCCTTCTCGAGGTAATCATAGATGAGGTGGTATCGCCACTCAATATGCTTGGATTTTGGTGAGACCTCAACTCCTTAGCAAGGGCTATGGCATCCATTATTGTCGTAGTATAGAGGAATGGCATCTGATGGCATTACTCCAATCTCTATGGCAAACTTCTTATACCAGAATGCCTCCTTTGCAGCTTCTGATGCAGCTACGTATTCTGCTTCCATGGTGGAATCTGCTATCACTGTCTGCTTGAAACTTTTTCAACTGACAGCATCCACCATTGCACACAAACAGACTCCCAGATGTCGACTTTCGATCATCTACATCGGACATAAAATCCGAGTCTGTATATCCCTAGACTTGGAGTTCTCCATTACCAAAGACCAACAACATATCCTTAGTTCTTCTCAAGTACTTAAGGATACATTTCATACAGAAGTCCAGTGTTCTTCACCTGGATTTGACTGATATCTGCTTGTGACACTCACAGCATGGGCTATATCAGGTCGTGTACATAACATGGCATACATGAGGCTCCCTATTGCTGAAGCATAAGGGATCTTGCTCATGCATTCTATTTCCTCAGGTGTGCTAGGGCACATCTTCTTGGAAAGATGAATGCCATGTCTGAAGGGTACCAAACCCCTCTTAGAGTTTTCCATGCTAAACCTCTTTAGCACTTTCCTCTATGTACATCTTCTATGAAAGTCCTAGCATCCTATTCGGTCTATCTCTATAGACCTTAATTCCTAGAATAAAGGATGCTTCTCCTAGGTCTTTCATGGAGAATTCTTGGATAACCACATTTTAACTATGGTCAACATGGAAATATCATTCCCAATAAGGAGGATGTCATCCACGTACAATATGAGGAAGACAACAGCGCTCCCACTGACCTTTTTGAAGACACATGGTTCCTCCCTCATTTTTGATGAAACCAAATAATTTGATCACATCATTAAAATGAGTATTCCAGCTCCGAGATGCTTGCTTAAGTCCATATATGGACCTTTGCAGCTTGCATACCTTGTGATCAGCATCACTGGATGTGAAACCTAGCGGCTGTTCCATATAGATATCTTCCTCAAGATATCCATTTAAGAATGCCATTTTCACGTCCATTTGCCATATTTCATAATCAAAATAGGCAACAATAGCAAGCAATGTGTGGATGGATTTAAGCATAGCTACTATCGAAAAGGTATCCTGATAGTCAATGCCTTCATGTTGACTATAATCCTTTTGCCACTAATCTAGCTTTGAATGTCTCCACATTTCCATCTGCACCAATCTTTCTCTTGTAGATCCATTTACACCCAATAGGTACTATACCTTCTGGTGGATCTACCAAGGTCCAGACTTGGTTTGAGTGCATCGAGTCAATTTCTGACTTCATTGCCTCTAACCATTTCTCGGAGTCGATATCTGATATCACCTCGTTATAGATTTTGGGATCATCACCATGAACCCCATTACCTATGAGGAATATTTTCTCTACTTCCTCTGAAATAGTACCTAAGTACCTCTCAGGGAGGATGGGAAACTCTTTTCGATCTACGAGGTGGAGGAGGTAGTGATTGTATTGGCTCAACCTGATTTGGTTCCATTTGGTCCTTAGCTCGTTGCTCTTGTGAGACTTTCTCCTCGAGCTTAATCTGCTTTCCAATGCCGCTATCTTGAATAAACTATTTTTCAAGAAAGATGGCATGTCGACTCACAATCACATTGTGATCTTCTGGAATGTAGAAATAATATCCTAATGACTCTTTAGGATATCCTATGAATCGAGCTCTAAAGGACCTAAAGTCTAACTTGTCCGCTTGTTGTCTTTTGACATGAGCCGGACAACCCCAAATTCTGAGATGACTCAGACTTGGTTTCTTACCATGCCATATCTCATACGGTGTGGTAGGAACGGATTTTAGAAGGAACCCTATTCAGTAAGTATATTGTAGTTAACAAACTATGTCCCCAAAGAAAATCAGGAAGGTCTGTGAAGCTCATCATGGATCGGACCATATCTAATAGGGTCCGATTCCTCCATTCTGAAATCTTGTTGAGTTGAGGTATTTCCAGGTGGAGTCCATTGAGAGACTATGCCATTTTTCTTGAGATAGTCTAGAAATTTTTGACTAAGGTATTCACCTCCTCGATCTGATCGAAGAACCTTAATGGATTTTTCAGTTTGCTTTTTCTACTTCATGTCTGAATTTCTTAAACTTTTCAAAAGCTTCAGACTTATGTCTCATAAGATACACATACCCATACCTAGATAAATCATCGGTAAAGATTATGAAGTAGACAAAGTTGCCTCTAGCCGGCACATCAAATGGGCCGCACACATCAGTATGTACTAGGGCAAGAAGATCCATGGCCCTTTCCCCATGTCCTACAAAAGGGAGCTTAGTCATTTTGCCATGAAGACAAGATTCACAAATTGGATATGACTCAAAAGTCAACGGACTCAATAGCCTGATTTTCTTCAATTTGTTAATCCTATCTTCTGCTATATGACCTAATCTTAGGTGCCATAGATACCTATCATTTGGACTATCCCTAGGTCATTTCATGGCATTCACATTTTGCTCGATATTAAAAATAGATACATCAATATGTAACTGATAAAGACCGTTAATAAGAAAACCACTTGCAATTTTATTTCTTTCATAAAGAATGTTACAATGGTCCTTAAGAAAACTAATTACATAGCCTTCTAGTGCTAAGGCATGAAACAGAAATCAAATTTCTGCTTGCTGCAGGCACATAATAACAATCTTTTAATACTAAGTCTAAATCAGATGGTAGTCGAAGAGGGTATGTTCTCACGATCATAGCAACAACTCTTGCTCCATTTTCGATGTGTAGGATCATCTCACCATCCCTCAGCCTCCAGCTATCCTCAAGACCCTATATGAAAGTGCACAAATGAGCACTAGTACCAAAGTCATGCACCCAACTGGATGTAGAAGAAATCATAAGGTTAGACTCAATAATGAGCATATCTCCAAAAGGATCAACCTCCTTATTCTTTAGGGTGGCTAGGTAAGTAGGATAGTTTTGCTTTCAATGGTCGTTAGTGTTGCAATGGAAACACTTTCCTTTGTCAGCTGCCATCTTCTTCAGCTCTACCTTCTTCTTCTTTCTTTATTCCATCTTCTGCTTTTTCACAGACTTCTTCCTCTTTTTAGAAGACTTTTTCTTGAAAGAAGTCCATTCCATAGTAAGCACTGAGCCTTTAAAACCTTTCATAGAAAGCTCAACAGTAACCAGCATGTTCATAGGCTCAGCTAGGGAATTTTGAAGTTTATGCATGTGGTAGTTCATGATGAACTGCCCATATGCATCAGTCAAAGATTGCAGAATTATATCATTCTGCAGATCCAAGATCTAACTTCACTTCCGAGCTTCTCAAGCTCTTCCAAATCCTTGATCATCATCAGACAATGATCTTGGACTGACTGCCCATCACATATTTTAGCCTTGAATAGTCATTTAGTGACTTGATACTTGGCTGCGCGACTCTGTTCATCAAACATCTCTTGTAGGTCAGCCAACATTTGGCGAGCAGTCCTGATATCTTCATGTCGGAGCTAGCCTTGTTATCTTCATCCATCTACTTGTCAAGAGACACTCTCCATTCAGTGGATGGATGAGCTGGTAAGGTGGGAGGATCCTAGTCCAATACATGAGTTAACTTCTCGAAACCCAAAATAATTTTGAAGTTTTGGAGCCAATCCTTTATAATTGGATCCAGTCAGTCTATGGGTGTCCAGGATATGTGCTAGTGGGTTGGATGCAGACATTTTTTTATAGAGTGTCAAAGTTTCTAGTTAGATATTATAATTAAGACTTGACCAATTTGTTTAGAAATTTTATTTTTAAATAAATTAGCTTTCACTATTTTCTCGGATCCCTACACTCCCTCTGTAGAGATGCGAAAATCTTCCATGATTAATGATTTCTAGTGGGTGGTGCGGTCCCACCAACTGACTCATCACCTCACCTAACAGTTATTGGTGATGGGTTAGCCAATGAGTGAACAACTCTTGTTCAATGATTCTCTAATCATGGTGCACCCAAACTTGGTCTCTAATTCATGAATCTCACCATGCCTGAAATATTGATCCACTCCTTAGTTAAGTCAGACCCACCATTTGCATAGATTGGATTCCTAATTGAGTCTCTCACCGTATCCAAAATATTGAGCCCAATCCATCCTCCAGCCCATGTAGCATCCAATGCCTAATAGACATGGTTGCATCTTTTCGGTGCAACTGAGCCACTGTAACCAGTCGAGAACAATCAACCCCAGGAAGGGCCCGCACATCTACAATGGTGGAAGACCTTAGACTTAATCTTTTCTTAGGAAGATTTGATTTAGGTCTCATTAAACTAGACTTGACATAGTCATAACCATTATGACTAACCTAGTGGCATGGGTTAGCTCGGATTATTGACCACCTCAGATCAGAACTGAGTCAACAAATATGGCCAGGTAAGTGAGACCGGTGGAAGGGATATGCCATTAACTCGACAAGAATGCATTCGAGTCGAGTAGCTCCCAATTAAAAATCAGTCGATCGTATCTGCCAAACTTACCTTAGACACCAAATTATTGAGCTAGAACCAATCGGGTTAGCCTACAATCCAGACTCTAACCACTGAGCCTAATTAGGTCTTAGCTTGATCGATCACTTACATGACTCGATCTTGACCCAGACTTAATCCTATTAGGCTGGTCAATTTAAGCACTTGTTGATCCCATCTAACCAACTCTTGATTCGATTTGATCAACCGCTTAGACCTAATTGAGCTACCCAAGCCCGAACCCAATTTTATGAATATGTCTTAGATCTAAAATTCTTAATTTTAGATCCTAATTATATTTCATAATCTTAATTCTTAATTAAGTTTAGGGTTCATAAACAAAATATGTAAATAAAATCCTAGGATTTCAGGATCTAGGGTTTTGCAGAAAGTAAGTTCTTGATTTCTGATTAAGGACGAACGCGCAGCACCCCTACACATCATAAGAACACCCCATCGAATAGGAGGAGAGGGCATTTAAACCCTACTTTATTCTTATGATCGGACGGCCAAGGGAATGCCTTAATCAGAAAATATAAAAACTACAAAACTAGTTAGATCTACATCATATATCTCATATATAAAAATTGATCTAACTATAAACATATTTTGCATACATCTCATGTATCATATCATGCATATTTTTAGATCTAAATTATCTCATAATTCTAAAAAATTAGATCATCAAAATAAATTCTAATCTAGATAATTATGTAGAACTATTCTACAACTAGTCTAAACATGCATTCATCATATCTCATATGAATCAAAAATTAAATAATTTTATTTTCTATTTTTTAGATTTTATTATAATATTTATAATATCAAAAAATAGTAAATAAATTAATCTAAAATTATAATTTAATTAAATTAAATTATGATCATGCAAGACTATATATAGAATAATTCTATTCTACAACTAGTCATGCATCTTATAGAACTTAGATCTAAATTATTTAATTTTAATTTTTTTAATTTTAGATCTAATCACATATTATGTGATATCTAAAATTATCTAATTATTAGATTAAAAATAAATTTAAATTAGATTTAAATAATTTATGAGAACCTAGCTCTCATACTAGTTGAAGGAAAAATTTTAGTTTCTCAGATCAGGTTCGTTCAGATCTGATTGGATCAAGAGAGATATTTCAAAAAATTTTTCTTTTGAATCTAGATAAAATTTAAGATATTTTAAATCTAATTTTATAGATCTAATAAAAATAAAAATAAATTAAAATAGATTTAATTTTATACCTTATTGTTGGATAATCTGATGATCCTATGATGATCCTGCTGATTGCCTGAGGTTCTGGATCTAGCCACATAAGTGCCTGATCTCTATCGGTATCCACTTAGATTGAATCTAGAGATCTTCTTCTTCTTTATCACTTCTCCAAATATCAAATCTGGATCTAATTTGGAGAATCTTCAAAACTTCTTTTGAAGATTGGATATCGTCTCTTGCAGCAGTGTTGCCTTCTTCCTTTCTCGTCATCTTTCTCTAACCTTGATCGCACCAAACTAGAGCCCAAATCTCCTTGGGCATAGAAAAGAGAGAGGGGACCTGAAGATGGCATGGAGGAGGGAGAGGGGCAGCCTTGTGATGTGGGCAATGGTCTAAGCTCTCAGAAATTGGGTGCAAATAGGATTTATATAGACCCTGCTGTGCCATGCAGTGCCACTTCATCCTGACCAATCATGTTGCTTCGTGCAATCAGATCTAAATTTGATTAATGGGATGACATCACCTGATCCAATTAGATAAAGCCCCTCTAAATCATCCTTAGATGGTGCCTAAGACTGATCAAAGTTTAATCATTGGCACCACCTTGGTAGAAACCCAGAAGTAATTGGAGTCCCATCTGTATGGGACTCCAAGCGCCTTTATCCATGGGTGCACACCTCCCTTGGCAGGCATGCCTGGTCTGCCTACTTTTTAGTAGGTTGACTGACCTAGAATCAATCTCCTATAGGTGTGTGACACATAGACAGATGTCGAAGTGTCAAAAGTCAATATTTGATCAAAGTCAAAAGACAAGAATTAATAGGTGACAAAAAATGGCAGGTGTTGTCTCAAATTATCTCATAAATTAAGACAATCCTTTTCTGACTTGGACAAGTTTCAGTCAGACCAAGTAAAGGTACCTGAGTGAGCACAAACATCGTCCAAAGGGGGCTGCCCATCTGAAGGGAAATCCTGATTTCCCGGTCCAGGTTCGTCCAGATCTGATTAGATCAAGAGATATATTTCAAAAATTTTCTCTTGATCTCAATCAGATCTTGATATGTTTCAGATCTGATTCTTATTATTTTAATAAATAAAATAAAATAAGATAAATTAAATCAAATTTAATTTACCTGATTTGGGTAATCCTATTACCCTGTAGATGATCCTGATTGCAGCGGAAGGTTCTGGATCTTAGCCACGCAAGCGCCTGGCCTCTACCGGTATCCACTCGGGTTGGATCTGGAGATCCTCTTCTTCTCTATCACACCTCCAAAAATCAGATCTGGATCTGATCTGGAGGATCTTCAAAACTCTTTTGAAGATCTGCAGTCGTCCTTTTGCAGCAGCGCAGCCTTCTTGCTTTTGATCGCCTTTCCTTGATCTGAATCGCACCAAACTAAGTCCAAAACACCTTTTGGACGTGGAGAGCAAGAGGAGAAGAGACTATGGCATGGAGAAGGAGGGGAGAGGCAGCCTTGGGGCGTGGGAAATCTCATTGAATTCACTTAGGATTAGGGTTGGGCGCAGGGTCTTATTTATAGACCTCTTGTGATCCAACTCCTCTTCCTCTCAACCAATCACAACCCTTTGTGAAATCAGATCTAAATCTGATTGGTTGAAAAAGAGACCCCTGGATTCCTCCTTAGAGGGCGCCTAAGACCAGTCAAACTGGATTCTTAGTAGAACTCTGATTGGAATCCAAAAGGGAGGTGGAGTCCTTGTCCAACAAGGACTCCTAGGCGCCTCCTACTTGGGCTCACGCCACCCTTGGCGTGCGCCCTTCTCCTTGCCAGGTTCTGGCAGGGGGACAAGGCCCCCACCAGCTCTCCAATAGGTGCATGACATGTGGTCAAAAGTCAAAGGGTCAATGGTCAACGTTTGACCAGTCAAAGGTAGACTTTTGACCAAAGTCAAAGAACAAGAAATGGCAGGTGACCAAAAATGGCAGGTAATGTCTTACAAATAAGACAACCTATTCTGACTTGGACAACCTCCAGTCAGACCATATGAAGGCCTCTGATTGAGCACAAACTCCTTTGGCTCAGTCAGGACAACTTATTTATGATAGTAAAAGAAGAACGTTAGGTTCAATCGAGTGCTAGCACGATTTCCTTGAACCTAATTGAATCTCATTCAGATCAATTGAACTAGATCAGTTCAATTGATGATCACCAGATTCAAACCCTTGTTTGTGTGACCCAGTTAGGTTCAGTTCTGTATGGTAATGGGATATGTCATGATCTCTATCATAGACATCATCGAAACTCCTTTCGATGGATCAGAACTCTTCTGATTCGAACAGCTAGAATGATCGATCATCTAAATCATTCTAATTGCTCCCAAAATCCACCAGTGACACCTAGCAGTATATGGTGGCAACCCATCAGAGCTGAATGCGAACCTCTTGGTGCAGCTACCTGTGTGATTCAAGTTCTTCTATCTTGAGCCCCGATCAGATTAGGGTTAAGGTGAACTCGTCAAACCCTAGTCTCTGTCATATGATGTAATCATTCGATTCGAGTCCAATGTGAAAATCTAAATAGAAACTCTTTCTATTATTTCACTCTGCCATGGCCATGGGCTTTCTGGACTTGATTCTCATGATCATCATAGGGCTACTCCTCTACCACCGAGGTAGATAGATCCCATCTTGATGCAATCCAGTTCCTACAATGAACATGCTATAGCCAACATACACCTCAGGGTTCCATATGGCTAGGAGACCGAGTAATGGTGTAGTCAAACTATAACACCCTCAAGGTGAACTGCCGATGCATCTCAGGTCAAAGAACCAGACACACTACTGCAGCATCGAGTCAGTCATTGACGAGAAGGTAGACTCCCTAATGACTACTCGAGGTGGTCACGCTCAGTGCCCTCGTTCTCTAACGAGTACCTGTACTCTCGCTCCGGTGTCTCCACACCGTAGACTCAAGACTCATCTACTAAAGAGAAGCGATCGTACACCAACCTTCCGGATCAATCACCATCCTCGTGATGATCCTATGGTCGGGAGCTGTTTATGAGTTAATAATGATTATTCATGTCTTAAATTTTCAACTCTTGAAAATATGAATTATCATTACCATTAACTCAAAGGATGTATCACAGACACTAAATACACATGTGTGATAGAAAATAACCCATTTCATTAATTATAGTCAAAATTACAATTTTGCCCCTAGAAGTGTATTACAAGTGTCAGCCAATTCTGGCTTCTAGGGCACATATATCTAACAATCTCCCACTTGTCCTAAAGCCAATTGGCTACAAGTCTAAGTCCCATCTTCTCAAGGTGGGCTTCGATCTTCTGCTGGCCCAACGGCTTTGTAAGTGGGTCTGCCACATTATCTGTGGAGTTGACTCTCTTGACCTCAACGTAACCTTTCTCAAGGTAATCGCGGATGAGATGATATCACCGTTTGCTTGGAACTCTTCCAGCACAAACAGTCTGCCAGATGTCGACTTTCGATCATCTATATCGGACATGAAGTCCGAGTCTGTGTATCCCTGAACTTGGAGTTCTCCATTACCAAAGACCAACATCATATCCTTAGTTCTTCTCAAGTACTTAAGGATACATTTCACAGAAGTCCAGTGTTCTTCACCTGGATTTGACTGATATCTGCTTGTGACACTCACAGCATGGGCTATATCAGGTCGTGTACATAGCATGGCATACATGAGGCTCCCTATTGCAGAAGCATAAGGGATCTTGCTCATGCGTTCTATTTCCTCAGGTGTGCTGGGGCACATCTTCTTGGAAAGATGAATACCATGTCTGAAGGGTATTAATCCCCTCTTAGAGTTTTCCATACTAAACCTCTTTAGTACTTCCTCTATGTACATCTTCTGTGAAAGTCCTAGCATCCTATTCGGTCTATCCCTATAGACCTTAATTCCTAGAATAAAGGATGCTTCACCTAGGTCTTTCATGGAGAATTCCTTAGGACAACCACATCTTGACTGATGTCAACATGGGAATATCATTCCCAATAAGGAGGATGTCATCCACGTACAATACGAGGAAGACAACAGCGCTCCCACTGACCCTTTTGAAAACACATGGTTCCTCTTCATTTTTGATGAAACCAAACTTTTTGATCACATCATTGAAACGAGTGTTCCAGCTCCGAGATGCTTGCTTAAGTCCATATATGGACCTTTGCAGCTTGCAAACCTTGTGATCAGTATCACTGGATGTGAAACCTAGCGGCTGTTCCATATAGATATCTTCCTCAAGATATCCATTTAGGAATGCCGTTTTCACGTCCATTTGCCATATTTCATAATCGAAATAGGCTGCAACAGCAAGCAATGTGCGGATGGATTTTAGCATAGCTACCGGGGAAAAGGTATCCTGATAGTCAATGCCTTCACGTTGACTATAACCTTTTGCCACCAGTCTAGCCTTGAATGTCTCCACATTCCCATCTGCACCAATCTTTCTCTTGAAGATCCATTTACACCCAATAGGTACTATACCTTCTGGTGGATCTACCAAGGTCCAGACTTGGTTTGAGTGCATCGAGTCGATCTCTGACTTCATTGCCTCAAGCCATTTCTCGGAGTCGATATCTGATATCGCCTCGTTGTAGGTTTTGGGATCATCACCATGAGCACCATTACCTATGAGGAACATTTCCTCTACATCCTCTGAAATAATACCTAAGTATCTTTCAGGGGGACGGGAAACTCTTTCCGATCTACGAGGTGGAGGAGGTAGTGTTCTTATTGGCTCAACCTGATTTGGTTCCACTTGGTCCTTAGCTCGTTTCTGCTTGTGAGACTTTCTCATCAAGCTTAATCTGCTTTCCAATGCCACTATCTTGAATAAACTATTTTTCAAGAAATATGGCATGTCGACTCACAATCACATTGTGGTCTTCTGGAATGTAGAAATAGTATCCTAATGACTCTTTAGGATATCCTATGAATCGAGCTCTAAAGGACCTAAACTCTAACTTGTCCGCTTGTTGTCTTTTGACATAAGCCGGACAACCCCAAATTCTGAGATGACTCAGACTTGGTTTCTTACCGTGCCATATCTCATACGGTGTGGTAGGAACGGTTTTAGAGGGAACCCTATTCAGTAAATAGATTGAAGTTAATAATGAATGTCCCCAAAGAAAATCTGGGAGGTCTGTGAAGCTCATCATGGATCGAACCATATCCAATAGAGTCCGATTTCTCCGTTCTGAAACCCCGTTGAGTTGAGGTGTTCCTGGTGGAGTCCATTGAGAGACTATGCCATTTTCCTTAAGATAGTCTAGGAATTCCCGGCTAAGGTATTCACCTCCTCGATCTGATCGAAGAACCTTAATGGGTTTTCCAGTTTGTTTTTCTACTTCATGTCTGAATTCTTTGAACTTTTCAAAGGCTTCAGACTTATGTCTCATAAGATACACATACCCATACCTAGACAGATCATCGGTAAAGGTAATGAAGTAGACAAAATTGCCTCTAGCCGGCACATCGAATGGGCCGCACACATCAGTATGTACTAGGGCAAGGAGATCTGTGGCCCTCTCCCCATGTCCAACAAAAGGGAGTTTAGTCATTTTGCCTTGAAGACAAGATTCACAAGTTGGATATGACTCAAAAGTCAATGGACTCAATAGCCCATTTTTCTCCAATTTGTTAATCCTATCTTCTGCTATATGACCTAATCTCAGGTGCCATAGATATCTGTCGTTTGGACTATCCCTAGGTCGTTTGGCATTCACGTTTTGCTCGATAGTTAAAATACATCAATATGCAACTGATAAAGACCATTAACAAGGAAACCATTTGCAATTTTATTTCTTTCATAAAGAATGTTACAATGGTCCTTAAAGAAGGTGATCACATAACCTTCTTGTGCTAAGCATGAAACAGAAATCAAATTCCTGCTAGCTGCAGGCACATAATAACAGTCTTTGTCTAAACCAGATGGTAATCCAGGCTAAGTAGGCGCATGTCTCCGCCTCCTGCTATCCTCAAGACCCTGCATAGAAGTGCACAGATGAGCACTAGAACCAGAGTGTTGCAATAAGGAAAATAACAGCTTTTCCTTTGCCATCGACCTTCTTCTTCGGTTCTGCCTTCTTCTTCTTTGATCCTTCTACCTTTTGCTTTTTCACAGACTTCTTTTTCTTTCCATAAGACTTTCTTTTGGAAGAAGTCCGTTCCATAGCAAGAACTGAGCCTTTAGAACCTTTCATAGAAAGCTCAGCGGTAACCAGCATATTCATCAACTCGGCCAAGGAATTTTGAAGTTTATGCATGTGGTAATTCATGATGAATTGCCCATATGCATCAGTCAAGGATTGCAGAATAATATCGTTCTGCAAATCCAAGTCCAACTTCACACCGAGCTTCTCAAGCTCTTCCATGTCCTTGATCATTGTCAGACAGTGATCTTGGACTGACTGCCCATCACGCATCTTAGCCTTAAAAAGTCATTTCGTGACTTGATATTTGGCTGCGCGACTCTGTTCACCAAACATCTCCTGCAGGTGAGCCAACATTTGGCGAGCAGTCCCGATATCTTCATGTTGGCGCTGGAGCTCATCAGACATCGAGCCCAACATGTAGTATCTGGCCTTATTGTCTTCGTCAATCCATTTTTCCAGAGACGCTCTCTGTTCAGTGGATGGACGAGCTGGTAAGGTGGGAGGGTCCTGGTCCAAAACATGTGTTAACTTCTCTGAACCCAAAACAATTTTGTAGTTCCTGAGCCAATCTTTATAATTGGGTCCAGTCAGTCTATGTGTGTCTAGGATACGTGCCAGTGGGTTGGACGCAGACATTTTCCTGTAGAGAGTCAAAGATTCTAGTTAGATACTGTAATTTTGACTTGACCAATTTGTTTAGGGATTTTATTTTTAAACAAATTAGCTCCCACTATTTTCTCGGATCCCTACACTCCCTCTGTAGAGATGCGAAAATCTCCGCGATTGATGATTTCTAGTGGGTGGTGCGGTCTCACCAACTGACTCATCACCTCACCTAACAGTTATTGGTGATGGGTTAGCCAATGAGTGAACAACTCTTGTTCAATGATTCTCTAATCATGGTGCACCCAAACTTGGTCTCTAATTCATGAATCTCACCGTATCCGGAATATTGATCCACTCCTTAGTTAAGTCAGACCCACCATTTGCATAGACTGGGTTCCTAATTGGGTCTCTCACCGTATCCGGAATATTGAGCCCAACTCATCCTCCAGCCCATAGCATCCAATGCCTAATAGACATGGTTGCGTCTTCCCGGTGCAACTGAGCCACTGTATCCAGCCGAGAACAATCAACCCCGGGAAGGGCCCGCACGTCTACAATGGTGGAAGACCTCGGACTTAATCTTTTCTTAGGGAGAATTGATTCAGGTCTCATTAAACTAGACTTGGCTTAGTCATAACAATTATGACTAACCTAGTGGCATGGGTCAGCTCGGATTATTGACCACCTCAGATCAGAACTGTGTCAACAGATATGGCCAGGTAAGTGAGACCGGTGGAAGGAATATGCCGTTAACTCGCACAAGAACGCATTCAGGTCGAGTAGCTTCCAATTAAAAACCAGTCGGTCGTCTGTGCCAAACTTACCTTAGACACCAAATTGTTGAGTCAGAACCAATTGGGTTAGCCTACAATCCAGACTCTAACCTCTGAGCCTAATTAGGTCTTGCTTGATCGTGACTCGATCTTGACCCAGACTTAATCCTATTAGGCTGGTCAATTTAAGCATTGTTGATCCCATCTAACCAACTCTTGATTCGGTTTGATCAACCGCTTAGACCTAATTGAGCTACCCAAGCCCGAACCCAGTATTATGAATATGTCTTAGATCTGAAATTCTCAATTTTAGACCTAATTAATATTCCATAAACTTAATTCTTAATTAAGTTGGGTTCATAAACAAAATATGCACAATAAATCCTAGGGTTTCAGGATCTAGGGTTTTGCAGAAAGTAAGTTTTGGGTTTCTGATTAAGGACGAACACGCAGCACCCCTACACGTCATAAGAACACCCCATCGAATGGGAAGAGAGGGCCTTTAAACCCTTCTTCGTTCTTATGACCGGACGGCCAAGAGGAACGCCTTAATCAGGAACATGTAAATCTACAAAACAGTTATAGATCTATATCATATATCTCATATACAAATTTAGATCTAATCAAGGCATATTTTGCATACATCTCATGTATCAAATCATGCATGTTTTCAGATCTAAATTATCACATAATAATCTAAAAAATTAGATTTAAATTGATCTAATCAAAATAAATTCTAATCTAGACAATTATGTAGAACTATTCTACAACTAGTCTAGTCATGCATCTATCATATCTCATATGATATTTAAAATTAAATAATTTTTATTTGCTGTTTATCAGATGTTATTATAACACTTATAATATCAGAAAATAGTAAATAAGAAGATCTAAAATATGATTTAATCATATTAAATCAAAGACATGCAAAACTATTCTATAGAACTATTCTATTCTAGAACTAGTCATGCATATCTTCATGTTCTTAGATCCAAATCATTTAATTTTAATTTTTCTGATTTCAGATCTGATCACATCTCATGTGACATCTGAAATCACTTTATTTTTAATTAAAATAAAATTAAAATCAGATCTAAACAATTTTAGAACCATGGCTCTGATACCAGTTGAAGGGAAATCCTGATTTCCCGGTCCAGGTTCGTCCAGATCTGATTAGATCAAGAGATATATTTCAAAAATTTTCTCTTGATCTCAATCAGATCTTGATATGTTTCAGATCTGATTCTTATTATTTTAATAAATAAAATAAAATAAGATAAATTAAATCAAATTTAATTTACCTGATTTGGGTAATCCTATTACCCTGTAGATGATCCTGATTGCAGCGGAAGGTTCTGGATCTTAGCCACGCAAGCGCCTGGCCTCTACCGGTATCCACTCGGGTTGGATCTGGAGATCCTCTTCTTCTCTATCACACCTCCAAAAATCAGATCTGGATCTGATCTGGAGGATCTTCAAAACTCTTTTGAAGATCTGCAGTCGTCCTTTTGCAGCAGCGCAGCCTTCTTGCTTTTGATCGCCTTTCCTTGATCTGAATCGCACCAAACTAAGTCCAAAACACCTTTTGGACGTGGAGAGCAAGAGGAGAAGAGACTATGGCATGGAGAAGGAGGGGAGAGGCAGCCTTGGGGCGTGGGAAATCTCTTTGAATTCACTTAAGATTAGGGTTGGGCGCAGGGTCTTATTTATAGACCTCTTGTGATCCAACTCCTCTTCCTCTCAACCAATCACAACCCTTTGTGAAATCAGATCTAAATCTGATTGGTTGAAAAAGAGACCCCTGGATTCCTCCTTAGAGGGCGCCTAAGACCAGTCAAACTGGATTCTTAGTAGAACTCTGATTGGAATCCAAAAGGGAGGTGGAGTCCTTGTCCAACAAGGACTCCTAGGCGCCTCCTACTTGGGCTCACGCCACCCTTGGCGTGCGCCCTTCTCCTTGCCAGGTTCTGGCAGGGGGACAGGCCCCCACCAGCTCTCCAATAGGTGCATGACATGTGGTCAAAAGTCAAAGGGTCAATGGTCAACGTTTGACCAGTCAAAGGTAGACTTTTGACCAAAGTCAAAGAACAAGAAATGGCAGGTGACCAAAAATGGCAGGTAATGTCTTACAAATAAGACAACCTATTCTGACTTGGACAACCTCCAGTCAGACCATATGAAGGCCTCTGATTGAGCACAAACTCCTTTGGCTCAGTCAGGACAACTTATTTATGATAGTAAAAGAAGAACGTTAGGTTCAATCGAGTGCTAGCACGATTTCCTTGAACCTAATTGAATCTCATTCAGATCAATTGAACTAGATCAGTTCAATTGATGATCACCAGATTCAAACCCTTGTTTGTGTGACCCAGTTAGGTTCAGTTCTGTATGGTAATGGGATATGTCATGATCTCTATCATAGACATCATCGAAACTCCTTTCGATGGATCAGAACTCTTCTGATTCGAACAGCTAGAATGATCGATCATCTAAATCATTCTAATTGCTCCCAAAATCCACCAGTGACACCTAGCAGTATATGGTGGCAACCCATCAGAGCTGAATGCGAACCTCTTGGTGCAGCTACCTGTGTGATTCAGTTCTTCTATCTTGAGCCCCGATCAGATTAGGGTTAAGGTGAACTCGTCAAACCCTAGTCTCTGTCATATGATGTAATCATTCGATTCGAGTCCAATGTGAAAATCTAAATAGAAACTCTTTCTATTATTTCACTCTGCCATGGCCATGGGCTTTCTGGACTTGATTCTCATGATCATCATAGGGCTACTCCTCTACCACCGAGGTAGATAGATCCCATCTTGATGCAATCCAGTTCCTACAATGAACATGTCATAGCCAACATACACCTCAGGGTTCCATATGGCTAGGAGACCGAGTAATGGTGTAGTCAAACTATAACACCCTCAAGGTGAACTGCCGATGCATCTCAGGTCAAAGAACCAGACACACTACTGCAGCATCGAGTCAGTCATTGACGAGAAGGTAGACTCCCTAATGACTACTCGAGGTGGTCACGCTCAGTGCCCTCGTTCTCTAACGAGTACCTGTACTCTCGCTCCGGTGTCTCCACACCGTAGACTCAAGACTCATCTACTAAAGAGAAGCGATCGTACACCAACCTTCCGGATCAATCACCATCCTCGTGATGATCCTATGGTCGGGAGCTGTTTATGAGTTAATAATGATTATTCATGTCTTAAATTTTCAACTCTTGAAAATATGAATTATCATTACCATTAACTCAAAGGATGTATCACAGACACTAAATACACATGTGTGATAGAAAATAACCCATTTCATTAATTATAGTCAAAATTACAATTTTGCCCCTAGAAGTGTATTACAAGTGTCAGCCAATTCTGGCTTCTAGGGCACATATATCTAACATAACATACCCATGTATTTATGTTTAGCTTTCAAAGAACTAGACACACCACTGCTGCTTCAAGCTAGTCAAGACAAGAAGGTAGACTTTCTTATGACTGCTCGAGATGATCATGCTCAGTGCCCTCATTCTCTAGCGAGTACCTATACTCTCACTCCAGTGTCTCTATACCATAGACTCAAGAATCATCTACTATAAAGAAGCGATTGTACACCAACCTTTCAGATCAATCACCATCCTCATGATGATCCTATGGTCGAGAGCATTTTATGAGTTAATAATGAAAATTCATGTCTTGAATTTTAAACTCTTGAAAATAAGAATTATCTTTACCATTAACTCAAGGGATGTATCACAGACACTAAATACACATTATGATAGAAAATAACTCATTTTATTATTTATACTTAAAATTATAATTTTGCCCTTAGAAGTGTATAACAAGTGTCAGTCAATTCTAGCTTCTAGGGCACACATATCTAACAGTTTCATCATTAACGATCTCTACCAATTATATATTGAGGTAACTATTTTTAATATCAAGCAAAATATGAATGCTATAAAATGACCCAGGGATAGTCCGAACAATAGGTATCTATGGCACCTGAGGCTAGGTCATATAGCAGAAGATAGGGTTAACAAATTGAAGAACATTGGGCTATTGAGCCTGTTGACTTTCGAGTCATATCCAATTTGGGAATCATGTCTTCATGGCAAAATGACTAAGCTTCCTTTTGTGGGTTATGGGAAAAGGGCCATGGATCTACTTGCGCTAGTATATACTGATGTGTGCAGCCCATTTGATGTACTGGCTAGAGGCAACTTTGTCTACTTCATAATCCTTATCAATGATTTATCTCGGTAAGGGTATGTGTATCCTATGAGATACAAGTCTGAAGCTTTTAAAAAATTCAAGAAATTCAGACATGAAGTAGAAAAGCAAACTGAAAAATCCATTAAGATTCTTTGATCAGATCGAGGAGGTGAATACCTTAGTCAAAAATTTTTGGACTATCTCAAGCAAAATGAAATAGTATCTTAATGGACTCCACCTGGAATACCTCAACTCAATGGGATTTCAAAATGGAGGAACTAGACCCTATTAGATATGGTTTGATCCATAATAAGCTTCACAAACCTTTCTGATTTTCTTTGGAGACATAGTATGTTAACTGCAATATATTTACTGAATAGGGTTCCCTCTAAAACTATTTCTACCATACTGTATGAGATATGGCATGAAAAGAAATTAAGTCTAAGTCATCTCAGAATTTGGGGTTGTCCGGCTCATGTCAAAAGATAATAAGCGGACAAGTTAGACATTAGGTCCTTTAAAGCTTAATTTATAGGATATCCTAAAGAGTCATTAGGATATTATTTCTACATTCCAGAAGACCAAAATGTGATTGTTAGTTGGCATGCCATCTTTCTTAAAAAATAGTTTATTCAAGAGAGCGGCATTGGAAAGCAGATCAAACTCGAGGAGAAAGTCTCACAAGAGCAATGAGCTAAGGACCCTATGGAACCAAATTAGGTTGAGCCAATACAATCACTACCTCCTCCATCTCGCAGATTGAAAATGATTTTCCATCCCCCTGAGAGTACTTAGGTACTATCTCGGAGGAAGTAGAGAAAATATTCCTCGTAGGTAATGGGGTTCATGATGATGATCCCAAAATCAATGACGAGGTGATATCAGATATCGACTTTGACAAATGGTTAGAGGTAATGAAGTCACAAATTGACTCAATACACTCAAACCAAGTCTAGACCTTGGTAGATCTACCAGAAGGTGTAGTACCTATTAGGTATAAATGGATCTACAAGAGAAAAATTGGTGCAGATAGAAATATGAAGACATTCAAAGCTAGATTAGTGGCAAAAGGTTATAGTCAGTGCGATGGCATTAACTATCAGGATACCTTTTTGCCAGTAGTTATGCTAAAATCCATCCACACATTGCTTGCTGTTGTAGCTTATTTTGATTATGAAATATGGAAAATGGACGTGAAAATGGCATTCTTAAATGAATACCTTGAGGAAGATATCTATATAGAACAGCGACTAGATTTCACATCCAGTGATGCTGATCACTAAGTATGCAAGCTGCAAAGATCCATATATAGACTTAAGCAAGCATCTTGGAGATGGAATACTCGATTTAATGATATGATCAAATTATTTGATTTCATCAAAAATGAGGAGGAGCCATGTGTTTTCAAAAAGATCAGTGGGAGTGCTATTGTCTTCCTCGTACTGTACGTGGATGATATCCTCCTTTTTGGAAATGATATTTCCATGTTGACCATAGTTAAAATATGGTTGTCCAAAGAATTCTCCATGAAAGACCTAGGAGAAGCATCCTTCATTCTAAGAATTAAGATCTATAGAGATATACCAAATAGGATGCTAGGTCTTTCACAGAAGATGTACATAGAGGAAGTGCTAAAGAGGTTTAGCATGAAAACTCCAAGAGAAGATTGGTTTCCTTCAGACATGGCATTCATCTCTCCAAGAAAATGTGTCCCAACACATTAGAGGAGATTGCATGCATGAGCAAGATCCCCTGTGCTTCAGCAATAGGAAGCCTTATGTATGCCATGTTATGTACACGACCTGATATAGTCCATCCTGTAAGTGTCAGAAGTAGATATCAGTCGAATCCAGGTGAAGAACACTAGACTTCTATGAAATTTATCCTTAAGTACTTGAGAAGAACTAAAGATATATTGTTGGTTTTTTATAATGGAGAACTCCAAGTCCAGGGGTATACAGACTCAGATTTTATGTCCGATATAGATGATTGAAAATCAACATCTGGGAGTCTATTTGTGTGTAATGGTGGTGCTGTCAGTTGGAAGAGTTTCAAGCAGACAGTGACAGCAGATTCCACCATGGAAGTAAAATACATTACTGCGTCATAAGCTGCGAAGGAGGCATTTTGGTATAAGAAATTCATGATAATAGTGGCACCTTAGTCCTTGCTAAGGAGCCAAGGTCTCACCAAAAATCTAAGCACATCGAGCGGCGATACCACCTCATCCATGATTACCTTAAGAAAGATTATATCGAGGTCAAGAGAGTTAACTCCACAGACAATGCAGTAGACCCACTCACAAAGCCGTTAGGCTAACAGAAGATCGAAACCCATCTTAAGAAGATGGGATTTAGATTTATAGCCAATTGGCTTTAGGTCAAGTGGGAGTTTATTTGATATGTATGCCCTAGAAGCAAGAATTGGCTAACACTTGTAATACACATCGAAGAACAAAATTATAATTTTGACTGTGATAATAAAATGGATTATTTTCTATCACAGTGTGTATTTGAAAGTGTCTGTGATACATCCCTTGAGTTAATGATAATGATAGTTCATATTTTCAAGAGTTCAAAATTTCAAACATGAATTTTCATTATTGACTCATAAAATCTTCCCGACCGTAGGATCATCATGAGGATGGTGATTGATTCAGAAGGTTAGTGTATGATCATTTCTTTAGGATTGATGAGTCTTGAGTCTATAATGTAAAAACACCAAAGCGAGATTACAGGTACTCCCTAAAGAATGAGGGCACTGAGTGTGACCACCTCGAGCAATCATGAGGAAGTCTACCTTCTCATCAATGACTGGCTCAAAGCTGCAGTGGTGTGTCTGATTTTTTGATCTGAGGTACATTGGCAGTTCACCTTGAGGGTGTTATAGTTTGACTGCACCATTACTCGATCTCGTAGCCATTCGAAACCCTGAGATGTATGTTGGCTATAGCATGTTCATTATAGGAATTGGATTGCACTAATAGGGGATCAATCTACCTCAGTAGATGAGGAGCAATCCTATGATGATCATGAGAATCAAGTCCATAAGCCCATGGCGATGGTAGAGTGTAATAATAGAAAGAGTTTCTATTAAGGTTTTCACATCGGACTTGAATCAAATGATTAAATCGTATAATAGAAATTAGGATTTGATGAGTTCACCTTAACCCTAATCCGATCGGGGCTTGAGATAGAGGAACTTAATCACATAGATAACTGTATCGAAAGATTTATTTTCAATTCTGATGGATTGCCACCATATGCTGCTAGGTGCCACTAGTGGATTTCGGAAATAATTAGAATGATCTGGATGATCGATCATACTAGTTGTCTGAATCAGAAAAGTTTTGATCCATCGAAAGGTATTTCAATGATGTCGATGATAGAGATCATGACATATTCCATTACCATATGGAACTGAACCTAACTGGATCACACAAATAAGGGTTTGGATTTGGATATCATCAATTGGACTAACCCAGTTCAATTGATTTGAATAAGATTCAATTAGGCTCAAGGAAATCATGCTAGCGCACGATTGAGCATAATGTTCTCCTTCGACAATCATTAAAAGTTGTCTCGACTGAGCCAAATATATTTGGGCTCACTTAAGAACCTTTACTTGGTCTGACTGGAGCTTGTCCAGGTCAGAAAAGGATTATTTTAATTTATGGGATAAATTTGAGATAACACCTACCACTTTCCTGTTAGATATGTGTGCCCTAGAAGTCAAAATTGGCTGACACTTGTTGTACCCTTCTAAAGGCAAAATTATAATTTTAACTATAAATAATAAAATAAGTTATTTTCTATCATAATGTTTATTTAGTATCTGCGATACATCTCTTAAGTTAATGATAATGATAATTCTTATTTTCAAGAGTTGAAAATTTAAGAGATGAATTTTTGTTATTACTCATAAAATGCTTCCGACCGTAAGATCATCATGAGGATGGTGATTGATCTAGAAGGTTGGTGTACAATCACTTCTTTATAGTGGATGAGTCTTGAGTCTACGGTGTAGAGATATTAGAGCGAGAGTACAAATACTCATTAGAGAATGAGGGCACTGAGCATGACCACCTCGAGCAGTTATAAGAAAGTCTACCTTTTCATCGATGATTGGCTCGAAGCTGCATTGGTGTGTCTGGTTCTCTGACCTAAAGTGCATCGGTAGTTCACCTTGAGGGTGTTATAGTTTGACTACACCATGACTCATCTCCTAGTCATTCGGAATCCTGAGGTCTATGTTGGCTATAGCATGTTCATTGTAGGAACTGGATTGCACCAAGAGGAAATTTATCTATCTCAGTAGATGAGGAGCAGCGCTATAATGATCATGAGAATCAAGTCTATAAGCCCATGGCCATGGTAGAGTGAAATAAAAAAAAAAGTTTCTATTAAGATTTTCACATCGGACTTGAATCAAATGATTAAATCATATGACAGAAATTATGGTTTGATGAGTTCACCTTAACCCTAATCAAATCGGGGCAAAAGATAGAAGAACTTAATCACACTTGTAACTACACCAAGAGGTTTATTTTTAGTTTTGATGGGTTGCCACCATATACTGCTAGGTGTCATTGGTGAATTTTGGGAGCAATTAGAATGATTTGGATGATCGATCATTCTAGTTGTCTGAATCAAAAATGTTCTGATCCATCGAAAGGTATTTTGATGATATCGATGAAAGAGATCATGACATATCTCATTACCATATAGAACTAAACCTAAATGGATCACACAAACAAGGGTTTGGATCTAGATATCATCAGTTGGACTAATCCAGTTCAATTGATTTGAATTAGATTCAATTAGGTTTAAGAAAATCATGCTAGCACACGATTGAGCCTAATGTTCTCCATCTACAATCATTAAAAGTTATCTCGACTGAGCCAAATATATCTTTACTCACTCAGGTACCTTTACTTGGTCTAACTGGAGCTTGTCCAGATTAGAAAAGGGTTGTTTTAATTTATGCGATAAATTTGAGACAACACCTACCATTTTTCATCACCTGCTAATTCTTGTCTTTTGACTTTGGTCAAACATTGACCTTTGACACTTAGACATCTGCCCATGTGTCATGCACCCATAGGAGAGCAGATAGGACCATGTCCCCTTGCTAGAAAAAGGAAAGGAGGGGGCACACACCTAGGGAGGCATGTGCCCAAGAATAGGGATGCCTGGAGTCTCATACAGATGGGACTCTAGGTTGCTTCTTGGAGTCAAACTTGGTGGCGCCAAGGACTATGCTTTGACCAGTCTTGGTGCCACCTAAGGGTGTTGGAGAGGGGCTCTCATCTGATTGGATCAGGTGATATCATCCCATCAATCATATTTAGATTTGTTTGCATGAAGAGACGTGATTGGTCGGGATGATGTAGCACTGCGTGGCATAATAGGATCTATATAAACCCTGTCAGCACCTAGCTTTAAAGGACATCTCCCTTTGCCCATGCCACATTTCTCTCTCCCTCTCTCCTCCATGCCTTCCTTAGATCCTCTCTCTCCTCTCCACGCCCAAGAGGCTTTGGGCTCAAGTTTGGTGCAATCTAAGCAAGAGAAAAGCAACAAGAAAGGAAGAAGACAGCACTACTGCAAGAGACGACATCAAATCTTCAAAAGTTATTTTGAAGATCTTCAAGATCAGATCCAGATCTGATCATTAGATCTAGAAGGAGGAGATATCTAGATCCTGCCTGAGTGGATATCGATAGAGGCCAGGCAATTGCATGGCTGCATCCAAAACCTCAGGTAATTAACGGGATCATCATAGGGTAACCCAAGAATAAGGTATAAATTAAATATAATTTAATTTATTTTAATTTTATTTTATTTTATTAGATCTATCAAATCAAATTTAAAAAGTATCAAATTTTATTTAGATCTAATAAAAAAAATTTTAAAATATTTTTTTTGATCAAATCTGATCTGAACGAACCTGACCCGGGAAACAGACTTTTCCCTTCAACTAGTATCAGAGCTAGGTTTCCATAAATTATTTAGATCTAATTTTAATTCAATTTTAAAATAATAATTATATGATTTTAGATTTCACATGAGATGTGATTATATCTGAAATTAAAAAAACTAAAATAAAATAATTTAGATCTAAGTTCTACAAGATACATGACTAGTTGTAGAATAAAATTATTCCATGTAGAGTCTTGCAAGATCATAATTTAATTTGATTAAGTTATAATTTTAAATTAATTTATTTACTATTTTTATTATTATAAATATTATAATAAGATCTAAAAAATAAAAAATAATTTTTTTTAATTTTTGGTTCATATGAGATATGATGAATGCATGTTTAGACTAGCTGTAGAATAATTCTATATAATTATCTAGAATAAAATTTATTTTGATGTGATCAATTTAAATTTAATTTTTTAAATAATTATGAGATAATTTAGATCTGAAATCATGCATGATATAATACATGAGATGTATGCAAAGTATGTTTATAATTAGATCAATTTTTATATATGAGATATACGATATAGATCTAACTAATTTTGTAGTTTTTATATTTTTGATTAAGGCATTCTCCTTTGCCGTCCAGTCATAAGAATAAAGTAGGATTTAAATGTCCTCTCCTTCTATTTGATGGGGTATTCTTATAATGTATAGGGGTGCTATACGTTCGTCCTTAATAAAAAATTAAGAACTTATTTTCTGCAAAATCCTAGATCCTAAAATCCTAGGATTTTATTTATATGTTTTGATTGTGAATCCTAAACATAATTAAAAATTAAGATTATAAAATATATATTAGTTCTAAAATTGAAAATTTTAGATCTAAGATATATTCATAAAATTGGATTTGAACTTGGCAAACCGAATCAAGAGTTGGTTAGATGGGATCAAGAGTGCTTAAATTGATCAGCCTAATAGAATTAAGTCAGGATCAAGATCGAATCACATGAGTGATCGACCAAGCTAAGACCTAATTAGGCTCAGTGGTTAGAGTCTGGATTGTAGGCTAACCCGATTGATCCTAGTGCAATAATTTGGTGTCTAAGGAAAGTTTGACAAATATGATCGACTAATTTTTAATTGGGAGCTACTCGACTCGAATGCATTCTTGTCGAGTTAATGACATATTTCTTCCATCGGTCTCACTTACCTGGCCTTATTTGTTGGCTCAGTCCTGATCTGAGGTGGCTAATAATCCGAGCTAACCCATGCCACTAGGTTAGTCATAATGGTTATGACTATGTTAAGTCTAATTTAATGAAACCTAAATCAAATCTCCCTAAGAAATGATTGTGTCTAAGATCTTCCACCATTGTAGATGTGCAGGCCCTTCTCGGGGTTGATTATTCTTGGTTGATTACAGTGGTTCAGTTGCATCGAAAAGATGCAACCATATCTATTAGGCATTGGATGCTACGTGCTGGAGGATGGATTGGAATCAATATTTTGAATACGGTGAGTGACTCAATTAGAAATCCAATCTGTACAAATGGTGGATCTGACTTAACTAAGGAGTGGATTAATATTTCGGGCACGGTTAGATTCATGAATTAGAGATTAGGTTTGGGTGCACTATGATTAGAAAATCATTAAACAAGAGTTGTTCACTCATTGACTAATCCATCATCAATGACTATTAGGTGAGGTGATGAGTTAGTTGGTGGGACCGCACCTCCCACTAAAAATCATTAATCATGGAGATTTTCGTATCTCTACAAAGGGAGTATAGGGATCCGAGAAAATAGTGAGAGCTAATTTATTTAAAAATAAAATTTTTAAATAAATTGGTTAAGTCTTAATTATAATATCTAATTGAAAACTTTGACCCTCAATAGGAAAATGTCTACGTCTAATCCACTAGCACATATCTTGGACATCCATAGACTAATCGGACATAATTACAAGGATTGGCTCTAGAACTTCAGAACTTCAAAATCATTTTGGGTTCTGAGAAGTTAACTCATGTATTGGACCAAGACCCTCCCACCATACCAGCTCGTCCATCCACTGAACAGAAAGCATCCCTTGATAACTAGATGGATGAAGATAACAAGATCAGATATCCCATGTTGGGCTCGATGTCTGATGAGCTTCAGTGCCAACATGAAGATATCAAGACTGCCTGCCAAATATTGGCTCACCTACAAGAGATGTTTAGTGAATAGAGTCATGCAGCCTAGTATCAAGTCACTAAATTACTATTTAAGACTGAAATGCATGATGGGCAGTCAGTCCAAGATCATTGTCTGATGATGATCAAGAACTTGGAAGAGCTTAAGAAGCTTGGAGTGAAGTTGAATTTGGATCTGCAGAATGATATAATTCTACAATCTTTGACTGATGCATATGGGCAGTTCATCATGAAATACCATATGCATAGACACCAAAATTCTCTGACCGAGCTTATGAACATGCTGGTTACTGCTGAGCTTTCTATGAAAAGTTCTAAATGCTCAGTGCTTACTATGGAATAGACTTCTTCCAAGAGAAAGTCTTTTAGAAAGAAGAAGAAGTCTGTGAAAAGACAGAAAGTGAAAAGAGGAAAGAAGAAAAAGGCAAAGCTGAAGAAAAAGGCCACTAACAAAGGAAAGTATTTCCATTGCAACACTGACGACCACTGAAAGTGAAACTGTCCTACTTACCTGGCCATCCTAAAGAATAAGAAGGAGGCAGGTCCTTCTGGAGGTATGCTTATTATTGAGTCTAACCTTATGGTTTCTTCTACATCCAGTTGGATGCTTGACTCTAGTTCTAGTGCCCATTTGTGCACTTCCATGTAGGGTCTTGAGGATAGCAAGAGGTTGAGGGATGGTGAGATGATCCTGCACATCAAAAATAGAGCAAGAGTTGCTGCTGTGGTCGTAGGAACATACCCTCTTCGACTACCATCTAGTTTAGACTTAGTATTAAAAGATTGTTATTATGTGTCCGCAGTAAGCAGAAATTTGATTTCTATTTCATGCCTAGCACTAGAAGGCTATGTAATTAGTTTTCTTAAGGACCATTGTAACATTCTTTATGAAAGAAATAAAATTGCAAGTGATTTCCTTATTAACGATCTTTACTAGTTACATATTGATGTATCTATTTTTAATATCGAGCAGAATGTAAATACCATGAAATGACCTAGGGATAGTCCAAATGATAGGTATCTATGGCACCTAAGACTAGGTCATATAGCAAAAGATAGGGTTAACAAATTAGAGGAAACTAGGCTATTGAGTTCATTGACTTCCGAGTCATATCAAATTTGTGAATCTTGTCTTCATGGCAAAATGACTAAGCTCCCTTTTATAGGACATGGGAAAAGGTCCACGAATCTTCTTGCCCTAGTACATACTGATGTGTGCGGTCCATTTGATATGTCGACTAGAGGCAACTTTGTCTATTTCATAACCTTTATTGATGATTTATCTAGATATGGATATGTGTAACTTATGAGACACAAGTCTGAAGCTTTTGAAAAGTTCAAGGAATTCAGACATGAAGTAGAAAAGCAAATTTAGAAACTCATTAAGATCCTTCGATCAGATCAAGGAGGTGAATACCTTAGTTAGAAATTCCTAGACTCTCTCAATAAAAATGGCACAGTCTCTCAATGGACTCCACCAGGAACACCTCAACTCAAGGGATTTCAGAATGGAGGAATCGGATCCTATTAGATATGGTTCGATCCATGATAAGCTTCATAGACCTTCCTGATTTTCCTTGGAGACATAGTTTGTTAACTATAATATACTTACTGAATAGGGTACCTTCTAAAACTGTTCCTACAACACCATATGAGATATGACATGGTAAGAAATTATGTCTAAGTCATCTGAAAATTTAGGGTTGTCTGGCTCATGTCAAAAGACAACAAACGGACGAGTTAGACTTTAGGTCTTTTAGAGCTCGATTTATAGGATATCCTAAAGAGTCATTAGAATATTATTTTTATGTTTCAGAAGATCATAATGTGATTGTGAGTCGACATGCCATCTTTCTTGAAAAATATTTTATTCAAGATAGTGGCAATGAAAAGCATGTCAAGCTCGAGGAGAAAGTCTCACAAGAGCAATGAGCTAAGGACCAAATGGAACCAGAATAGGTTAAGCCAATACAATCACTACCTCCTCCACCTCATTGATTAGAAAGGGTTTTTCATCCCCCTGAGAGGTACTTAGGTACTATTTCAGAGGAAGTATAGAAAATATTTCTCATAGGTAATGGGGTTTATGGTGATGATCCCAAAACCTACAACGAGGCGATATCAAATATCAACTCCAAGAAATGGTTAGAGGCAATGAAGTCAGAAATTGACTCGATGCACTCAAATCAAGTCTGAACCTTAGTAGATCAATCAGAAGGTATAGTACCTATTGGATGTAAATGGATCTACAAGAGAAATATTGGTGTAGATGGGAATGTGGAGACATTCGAAGCTAGATTAGTGGTAAAAGGGTATAGTCAATGCAAAAGCATTGACTATCAGGATACCTTTTCGCCAGTAGCTATGGTAAAATTCATCCGCACATTGCTTGCTATTGTAGCCTATTTTGATTATAAAATATGGCAAATGGACATGAAAATGGCATTCTTAAATGGATACCTTGAGAAAGACATCTATATGCAATAGTTGTTAGGTTTCACATCCAGTGATGCTGATCACAAGTTGTGCAAACTGTAAAGATCTATATATGGACTTAAGCGAGCATCTCGGATTTGGAATACTCATTTTAATGATGTCATCAAATAATTTAGTTTCATCAAAAATAAGAAGGAACCATGTATATTTAAAAAGGTCAGTGGGAGCGCTGTTGTCATCCTTGCATTGTACATGGATGATATCCTTCTTATTGAGAATGATATTCCCATGTTGACCACAGTTAAAATGTGGTTATCGAAAGAATTCTTCATGAAAGACCTAGGAGAAGCATCCTATATTCTAAGAATTAAGGTCTATAGAGATGATCGAATAGGATGCTAGGACTTTCACAGAAGATGTACATAGAGGAAGTGCTAAAGAGGTTTAGCATGGAAAACTCTAAGAGGGGTTTGGTGCCCTTCAAGCATGGCATCCATCTTTCCAAGAAGATGTGCCCTAGCACACCTGAGGAGATAGAACACATGAGCAAGATCCCTTATGCTTCAGCAATAGGGAGCCTCATGTATGCCATGTTATGTACACGACCTGATATAGCTCATGCTGTGAGTGTCACGAGCAAATATCAGTCGAATCTAGATGAAGAACACTGGACTTCTGTGAAATGTATCCTTAAGTACTTGAGAAGAACTAAGGATATGTTGTTGATTTTTGATAATGGAGAACTCCAAGTCCAGGGATATACAAACTCAAATTTTATGTTCGATGTAGATGGTCAAAAGTCGACATCTAGGAGTTTGTTTGTGTGTAATAGTGGTGCTATCAGTTGGAAGAGTTCCAAGCAGATAGTGATAGCAAATTCCACCATGGAAGCAGAATATATCGCTACATCAGAAGCGGGGAAGGAGGCATTTAGGTACAAAAAGTTTGCCATAGAGATCGGAGTGATGCCATCAGATGCCATTCCTCTATACTACGACAATAATGGTGCCATAGCCCTTGCTAAGTAGCTGAGGTCTCATTAGAAATCCAAGCACATCAAGTGGCGATACCACCTCATCTGCGATTACCTCGAGAAGGATTACGTCGAGGTCAAGAGAGTTGACTCCGCAGATAATACGATTGACCCACTCACAAAGCTGTTGGGCCAGTAGAAGATCGAAGCCCACCTTGAGAAGATGGGACTTAGATTTGTAGCCAGTTAGCTTTAGGTCAACTAGGAGTTTGTTAGATATGTGTGTCCTAGAAGCCAGAATTAGCTGATACTTGTTGTACACTTCTAAGAGCAAAATTATAATTTTGACTATAAATAACAAAATGGGTTATTTTCTATCACAACGTGTATTTAGTGTCTATGATACATCCCTTGAGTTAATGATAATGATAATTCTTATTTTCAAGAGTTGAAAATTTAAGACATGAATTTTGGTTATTAACTCATAAAATGCTTTCGATCGTAGGATCATCATGAGGATGGTGATTGATCTGAAAGGTTGGTGTACAATTACTTCTTTATAGTAGATGAGTCTTGAGTCTATGATGTAGAGACATCGGAGTGAGAGTATAGATACTCATTAGAGAATGAGGGCACTAAGCGTGACCACCTCGAGTAGTCATAAGGAAGTCTATCTTCTCGTCGATGACTGGCTCAAAGCTGCAGTGGTGTGTCTAGTTCTTTGACCTGAGGTGCATTGGTAGTTCATCTTGAGGGTGTTATAGTTTGACTACACCATGACTCGATCTCCTAGCCATTCGAAATCCTGAGGTATATGTTGGCTATAGCATCTTCATTGTAGGAATTGGATTGCACCAAGAGAGAATCTATCTACCTCAGTAGATGAGGAGCAGCCCTATGATGATCATGAGAATCAAGTCCATAAGCTCATGGCCAAGGCAGAGCGAAATAATAGAAAGATTTTCTTTTAAGGTTTTCACATCGGACTTAAATCAAATGATAAAATCATATGACAGAAATTAGAGTTTGATGAGTTCACCATAACCCTAATCAGATCGAGGCTCAAGATAGAAGAACTTAATCATACAAGTAATTGCACCAAGAGGTTCATTTTTAGTTTTGATGGATTGCCACCATATACGGCTAGGTGTCATTGGTGGATTTTGGGAGCAATTAGAATGATTTGGATGATTGATCATTCTAGTTATCTAAATCAAAAAGGTTCTGATCCATCGAAAGGTATTTCGATGATGTCGATGACAGAGATCATGATATATCCCATTATCATACAGAACTAAGCATAACTGGATTACACAAATAAGAGTTTGGATTTGGATATCATCAATTGGACTAATCCTATTCAATTGATTTGTATTAGATTCA
>QRFJ01001009.1:71591-164280 GCA_006176705.1 Cocos nucifera
AGAAATGAAAGACCTTTGTCATCTATGAACAAGCCACGCAAATCAAATACTCGCCTTTATATAAGAAAAGAGTTTGGTCTAGCCCTTAGGAGCATTTGAAGTGATTTAAAGGAAAATTTTCAATACTCGCCTGCGCAAATCGAATCGATGCAGGTGGTGCAAGTGCCACACCTTACCAACCCAAATATTACTATTTTTTAAATTATTTTTATTTACTTTTGGAGCTTTATTTGGGTCATTTATTTTTTGAACATTGGGCTGGCCCAACATTCAAAATTTGATGGCTATAAAAGAGACCCTTGACTCCGTAACCTAGCATGCAATCCAAATCTAATCTTCCTCTCTCTAATTTTCCAAACATCTTTTACTATTTCAATTTCTCTACTTCTTGTTCTGAATGCTGAAAGAGTTTTCATCAACTTCCACCATGGTCATGCTTGTAGGAGGAAGATATCGATCGTATTTTGAGGTGTTTCCGGATATTTTCTATATAAGAGATGAAAATATATCTTAGAACAGTAATGCACATGCTTCTGATTCTTTAAATTTGGTTTAGCGATCTTCTATAAATTTATAGATTTAATTATTCAAAATTTTATTAGTTTTCTTAAACTATATCCAGCATATATCAGTGTTCCAACATTCTAAGGTATATTTCTCCGAATTATGTTTAAGAAACTAATAATGTGCTAATCCACTAGTATAGAATATATATATTTTTTATTAATCTACCGAAACCAAAATTGGGTTAGCATTCTTTAGATATAATTATTTTATTTTGTTCTTGAAAATATGCTTCATATATTTTACATATATTGGTTGTTTATTTTATTCTTTTTTGTTGGACTTAATCAAATAGTTATAAAAAGGTTAAACCAATTTTGGAGGTTGTTCAAGATCATGAAAATATTGAATAAAATTTTTAGGTTTCTTTTGTAGCTTCCATACCTCATTTTTTCTTCTCTAATTTTCTTTATTAAATCTTTAAGAATGGGTAGTGATGATGCATCTAGTTTCAAGCCTAGATGGCAAAAACATCTAGAAGTCTGGTTTATAATATTGGGCTTTATATCTACTATAGAGAAAAATCTTTCTTATCTTTTAAAAGGATCTTCTTCTAATTCCTCAGACCATAAACCTATGATAGACAGATCTCCAAAGAAAATATAGTTTTACTGTAGGTTTAGAATACTTAGTTGTCTTTTAGACGAATTATATGAAACCTACAAAAAAATATAAGACTGCTAAATATCTTTAGTATACTTTAGAAGATGCCTACATTACAGATAATGAAAGTATTCAAAGACTTACTATTATTGACTTTAATAATTATAAAATGATAGATAATATCCCCATCAATGATCATATCCATCAATTTCAAAACTTTATCCATGAGATTCATAAAGGTGGTTCTATATTAGATGAAAATTATTAAGTATCTTGCTTAATTGATAAGTTACCACCTTTCTGATCTAAATTTGCCCAAAAACTTAGAAGAACTTAAGGAATCATGAATCTTAGATCTGTTATCCAATATATTAGAATAGAAGACCAATATCGTCTTAGGAAGGCTAAAGAGAATCAGATGCAAATCAAAATAAATTTAACTGAGATTGACTCTTAAGATAAAAATCAAACTTTTAAGGGCCATCAATCTAAACAATTTCAAAACCACAACTATAAACCTAAGTTTAAAAACTTTAAGTCCGAAAGTAAAGGTCCTAAAGGCAATCCTAAATCTAATTAACCAAAAGAAAATAAGAAGAAAAATGATGGAAGATTCTATTATGTCTATGATTGGGACAACCATCTATTATTATTATAGAAAGAAAAAAAAGATCACCACTTTCAAGAAGGGTCAACCAAACCAGCACAAGTCTCAAGTCAACATGATCGAGACTGGACCTTCAAATTTCATCAGATCTTCAAACTCTACCTTTTGATCAGTAACCTTTGTACCTACTATTAACCTTATTTATTCAAACCTATATTGGTGGTTAGATTCTGGTGCCAATATTTATGTCTGTGGTAATAGGACTTAGTTTTGTTCCTATTAAGACTCAAGTGGAAGAAGTATAACTGTAGGAGATGGGACGTCTGTCAATATATTAGAAGTTGAATCTATTAAGCGAAGGCTAACATCTGGAAAGACTAACTCTATACAATGTCTACCATGTTTTTGATATTTGTAAGAATTTAATTAGTGAATCCTTATTAGTACAACTTGACTATAAAGTTATGTTAGAATCTAATAAAGTTGTAATCTTTAAAGAAGAAATCTTTATTCGAAAAGGATTCGTATTTGAGAGTCTTTTCAAAATAAATGTACTGTCTTTTTCAATTAATGACAAGTCTTTCTTATTCTCCAATCAATCTCATTTGATAAATACTGAATCTTATGATATATGGCATGATAAGCTGGGACATATAAATTATAGATCAATCATGAAAATATCAAATTTAAACTTAATCACTAAAATTAAAATCGATCATAGTAAATATGAAATCTGTGCACAATCCAAGTAAGTAAAAAAAACTTTTTAAATCAATCTCAACTAGAAATACCCAAAAGTTAGAACTTATTCATAGTAATATATGTGACTCAAATAGGAGACCAACTAGAGGAGGAAGTCAATATTTTATGACTTTCATAAATGATTTCTCTAAATTTCATCACACCTATCTTTTAAAAATTAAAGATGAAGTTCTTAATAAATTCAAAGTTTATAAATCTAAAGTCAAAAATGAATAAAAAAAAGATTAAGATAGTAAGGTTTGATATAGGAGAAGGGTATATTTTAAATGAGTCTGCTTAATTTTGTGAAGAGCACAAAATAATTCATTGTCACAGCCCCATACTCATCTCAACCTAATGATATGGCTGAGTGTAAGAACCAAATCTTACTAGACATGATCAATGCCATGATTATAATTTCTGATGTACCTTATAACTTATGGGGGGAGACTCTATTATCAACTTATTATATTTTAAATAAAATTTCATCTAAGGATAATGAAAAAACTTCATATGTGCTTTGGAAGGGACACAAACTTTAAGATAAGTTACTTCCGAGAGTGGAGGTGTCTAGCAAAGGTCAGAATTTTTGAACCCAAAAGAAAAAAGATTACACCTAAAATTGTAGATACTATCTTTATAAGATATTCTTTTGACAGTAACACTTATAGATTTCTAGTAGTTAATTGCGAAATCTTTGGAATCTCAAATGATACTATAATTGAATTTAGAGATCCAACCTTCTTTGAAAATATTTTCTTTCAAAATTTGAATTTCTAATTATTGGGGATAAATTTCGCTCCCGTCAAAGTCCAATCTGGGGCTTAGCCTAATGCAGCTGGTAATCATGGAAGAGCTCCAATAAAAAATTCTCTCACAACGGTCAAACCCCATCCGATCTCCTTCAGTCAGTCGAACTCTCCCAGCGGCTGAACTTCTTTCGAATCTTCTCCTTCAGTCGGACTCCTATGGGAGCCGAACTCCCTTCGTACTTCTCCTTCAGTCAGACTCATACGGAAGCTAAATTTTTTTCGCACCCCTCCTTCAATCGGACTTTGATGGAAGTTGAGCTCCCTCCATACTCTTCCTTCAGTCGGACTTCTACGGGAGCCAAACACTGTCTAGACTTCTCCTTCGGTCGAACTCCTTTAGGAGCCGAACTCCTTTCAGATCTTTGCTTCAGCTAGCGTTCCTCTTGGATGATCTCATTTAGTCGTATTTCCTTTGGGAGTCCGAACTCCTCCGAAATTGATGTATGTCAGAGTTCTTCATCAACCAACACCTACATCCTCCGAACTATGGCTATTAAATCTCGATGAACGATCGCCATCAGTCTACTACAGACGGTGCTCCCCTCCATGATAGACTCCATCAGGCCTAGAGTGGCTCACTACTAGATGGTATGACTGTCACTATCAATCTGATAATATCTTCCTCTTCGTACCGAACTCCATCATGCCTCGAGCGGCCTTCTGTCAGACAGCTGCAGCTATCATCATCAATCAAGCTCTGCTTATAAAAAGAAATCCTTCAGATACGTTTTCTCGAAGCTCTAAGCTCTCTTCTCCTATCCGAAACTCTACCGAAGCTCTCGCCTGAGCACTCCATTTTTGTTAGCCAGAAGAGCTGACTTGATCATCGGAGGATCCCACCAGAGCCACCACCATCGACTTCGGATGAAACTTTATTTTGTAGGTCACCGACGGTGACCTCATCCACCTCTTCTCCAGCTCATCCTAGCATCGACCAGATTCTGCACCAATAAAATTGACACTAGAGGAAGGATCCTCTATTCATGAGGTATCCTTGTTCTTAAAGGAGTGCTCAGCCGACCCTATCGACCTTCTTCTCCAAGATTTATCTCCATCCTCTTTCTTAATTCCAAGAAATATCTCAAAAAAAATATCTATCCAAAGATCTACCACGTCTGCCATCAAATCTAGACTGGATCCATCCACTCCTGCCCCACACCGGCACTTCAATCTCCACCTCCATCGACGATCATGGTAGATTTGGAGCAGTTTAACTTGCTGATACAGTGGGTTCAGAGTTTCACCGAGATGGTGCAGGTTATGCAGCAGCCTCCGATGGTGACTCTCCTAGAAAACTCACCATCAGGATGTCGAAAACTGATTCCAAGAAAGAGCATTTGGGCTAGTATACCCGTCGTCGCTAGAAAAGAGAAACAGAGAGCAGAGGATCTAAGTTTGGATCATGGTTCTCCTCTAAAGGAGATCTTCCTCATCTGTAGTCGAAAGCCCTCCAAGGTCTGCGATCGAGATGACATTGTCAACCACAAACTACGAAAGATGGACCGACGAATTGAGGAGCTCGATCACATCGCCCCAGCTCACCATGATGACGTCCGCATCGATCCTCCTTTTTCTCCCCAAATTATGTAAGAGTCCATTCCGTCAAACTTCAAGCTCCCTCAATTTGAAAGCTACGATGGAACTTCTGATCCGATTAATCATCTGAAGGCCTTTCGAACCATGATGCTACTCCATGGCGCACCAGACATCATATTATGCTGAGTCTTTCCATCTACCTTAAAGAAAACAGCAAAAAATTGGTACTCGATATTGAAGCTAGGTACGATCTTTTTTTTTGATCAGATGAGCCATCAGTTCGTGGCTCACTTCGTCAGTAGCCGACGTCCGCACCGAGGTTCGGATTTTCTGATGAATGTCAAGCAGAAGGAAGAAGAATCCATCCAAGCTTATGTCATCCGATTTAACACTGCGGCATTGAAGGTTCGGGATCTAGATCAGTCTGTTGCAATGGCTGCACTCAAGGGCAGCCTTCAGAAGAATGATTTGCTTGAACCTATAGCTCGAGATCATTGACGAAAAGGTAGACTCCCTAATGACTACTCGAGGTGGTCATGCTCAGTGCCCTCGTTCTCTAATGAGTAGCTGTACTCTCGCTCCGGTGTCTCCACACCATAGGCTTAAGACTCATCTACTAAACAGAAGCGATTGTACACCAATCTTTCAGATCAATCACCATCCTCGCAATGATCCTATGGTCGGAAGCAATTTATGAGTTAATAATGATTATTCATGTCTTAAATTTTCAACTTTTGAAAATATGAATTATCATTGCCATTAACTCAAAGGATGTATCATAGACACTAAATACACATATGTGATAGAAAATAACCTATTTATTGATTTTAGTCAAAATTATAATTTTGCCCCTAGAAGTGTATTACAAGTGTCAGCCAATTCTGGCTTCTAGGGCACATATATCTAATAGTGCATGCCTAGGGAGGCGTGCGTCTAAGGATAGGAATGTTTAGAGTCCCATACAGATGGGACTCTAGGTTGCTTCTTGGAATCAAACTAGGTGGCACCAAGGACTCTGCTTTGACCAATCTTGGCGCCACCTAAGGGTGCTGGAGAGGGGCTCTCATCTGATTGGATCAGATGATGTCATCCGACCAATCAAATTTAGATCTGATTGGATGAAGAGATGCGATTGGTCGGGATGATGTAGCACTGCATGGTGCAGCAGGGTCTATATAAACCCTGTCTATGCCTAGCTTTAAAGGACTTCTCCCTTTGCCCATGCCACATTGCTCTCTCCCTCTCTCCTCCACATCTTCCTTAGATCCTCTCTCTCCTCTCCACATCCAAGTGGCTTTGGACTCAAGTTTGGTATGATCCAGGCAAGAGAAAGGCGACAAGAAAGGAAGAAGGCAGCACTACTGCAGGAGACGACATCGAATCTTCAAAAGTTATTTTAAAGACCTTCAAGCTCAGATCCAGATTTGATCATTGGAGGATAGATCGAGAAGGAGAAGTTATCTAGATCCTACTTGAGTGGATACCGATAGAGGCCAGGCGATTGCATGGTTGCATCCAGAACCTCAGGCAATCAGTAGGATCATTATAGGATAACCCAAGAACAAGATATAAATTAAAGCTAATTTAATTTATTTTAATTTTATTTTATTTTATTAGATCTATTCAATCCGATCTAAAAAGTATCAAATTTGATTTAGATCTAAGAGAAAAATTTTTTGAAATATTTCTCTTGATCAAGTCTGATCTGAATGAACCTGATCCGAAAAATAGGTTTTTTCCTTCATTTCCGTCATCTGCTAAATCTTGTCTTTTGACTTTGGTCAAACATTGACCTTTGATACTTAGACATCTGCCCATGTATCGTACACCCATAGAAGAGAAGATGAAACTTTGTCCCCCTACTAAAAGGAAGAAAGGGAGGGATCACATGCCTAGGGAGGCGTGCGCCCAAAGAGGATGACACCTGGAGTCCCATATAGATGGGACTCTAGGTTGCTTCATGCTCTCTACTTGGGTGGTGCCAAAGACTCTTCTTTGATCAATCTAGGCACCACCTAAGGAGGTTTGTGAGGGACTCTAATCTGATTGGATCAAATGATGTCATCCCATCAATCAGATTTAGATCTGATTGCATAATGAGCCATGATTGGCTGGAATGATGTGGCACTGCATGGCGCAGCAAGGTCTATATAAACCCTATCTATGCCTAGGATTTTGATTTTCTATCCTTTGCCCATACCACATAGCCCCTCTCCCTCCTTCTCCACACCACCCTCTGCTTCACTCTCTCCTCTCCATGCCCAAGAGGTTTTGGACTCTAGTTTGGTAAGATCCAAGCAAGAGAAAGGCGACAGGAAAGGAAAAAGGCAACACTGCTGTAAGAGACAATAGTAAATTTTCAAAAGGTATTTTGAAGACCTTCAAAATCAGATTTAGATCTAATTTTTTGAGCACAGATTGAAAAGGAGAAGATCTCTAGATCCTGCCCGAGTTGATGCTGGTAGAGGCCTGACGCTTGCATAGCAACATCCAGAACCTCAGGTAAACATCAGGATCATCATGGGATAATAAGATTATCCATAACAAGGTACAATTAAATTAGATTTATTTTATTTTATTTTATTTTTATTTTATTAGATCGATAAAATTAGATCTGAAAAATCTCAGATCTAATTTGGATCTAAAAGAAAATTTTTTGAAATATCCCTCTTGATCAAATCAAGATCTGAACGAACCTGACCTGGAAAACAGAGTTTTTCCTTCAACACTGTCATGGCCATGGGCTTAAGGACTTGATCTCATGATCATCATAGGACTGCTCCTCTACTAATGTTGATAGATCCTATCTTGGTGCAATCTAGTTCCTACCATGAACATGCTATAGCCAACATATACCTCAGGATTCTGAATGGCTAGAAGATCAAGATGATGTAGTTAAACTATAATACACTCAAGGTGAACTATTGATGCACCTTAGGTCAAGGAACCAGATACACAACTACATCATTGAGCTTAGTCGTCGATGATAAGGTAGACTCTCTTATGATTGCTCGAGGTGGTCAAGCTTAATGCTCTTATTCTCAATGAGTATCTGTACTCTCGCTCTAGTGGCTCTACACTGTAGACTCAAGATTTATCTATCCTAAGTAATCATATATCGATCTTTCAAATCGATCACCATCCTCATGATGATCCTACGATTAGAAGTAATTTATGAGTTAATTATGAAAATACATGTTTTAAATTTTCTACTCTTGAAAATATGTATTATCATTTTCTTTTTACGCATAATCATATGAAAACACCATCCTCACTAACTTTTTACACATAATGTGACAGAAGAAAAAACCCTTTATTAATTTTAAGTCAAAATTATAAAAATACTCCTAAAAGGTATATTACAAGTGTCAGTCAATCTGGCTTCTATGGCACTCAGCTAACATCCCAGACTTAGTCGACTAAGTCCCCTAGATCCTAAACTTTCATTTTTTAATACTTTTTGTATTCTGTAGTCTTCTGATGCTTAGTTGGCTAACTCCTAAACTTAGTCGACTAAGTCCTCTTGGTCCTAAATTTTAGCCTTTTTGTGCTTTCTACTTCGACTGTTCTCTACTACTTAGTCAACTAACTCCTAGCTAAGTCGACTAAGATGCATACCAAGTGTGCCATATGATTTTTGATAGTTTTTCTTCTTTAATTTTTTTTGTAAGCTAGTCTTGCTTCCTAAACTTAATTTATCTCTTTTTAACCATTTTTTTTAAGGTGTGTCAAGTCTTGATTTTCTTCAAGAGCCTCTTGATTGGTGATACTCCATTTGATTGATGAAAGTCACTTAGAGCATTATGAATACTTAAAATTTAAACTACACATCCTCAAAATAATATTATTAACTTAATAAATTATACTCAAATACTTTTGTTATCATCAAAATCAATCTAGAGGTCAATAGATAGAAATATCAAAAATATCCTTCAATGAAAAGTTATCGTGCAATTCGATCCTATGATCATCCTGCATCCTGAATATGACTTTGGATATGAAATCATGTCAAATCTAACATCATATTCATATTTCTATCAATATTGTAATGATGATTTAATTAATGCAACATTAGAAATCATTTCTGATGTTTATCATGCTTTGATCAAAGTCTTCCTGAATCATCATTTGATTGAAGCAAGTAGGATGCAATCTCCTCTTACTAGGAGTGATCGTTTCCATGTTGACCTACTCGCAACCTTTGTATGCAATCCATCATATCCAGAATATCCCGTACATGACTAAGTCATGAATGAGTATAAATCAAAATATGGATTTATGCATATAAGGTTCTATGATAGTCTCAGGTCAAAGGATTACATGCACAACACTTCTACGAGAATCAACTATTGACAGGTAGATAAGACTTCATCAGATGTTCTCAAGTTGGATCAATTTAGTGAACTCATTCTCTAATAGAAATCAGCATCCTTATTGTTGGTGCAGAATCTGGTTGATATCAGATCGAGCTGGAGTTGGAGAAAAAGAGATCGCCATCGGCGACATGCAAAATAAAGTTCCATCCAGAGTCAGGGGTGGTGGCTTCGGTATAACCCTCCGATGATCAAGTCAGCTCTTCTGGCTAACAGAAATGGAGTGCTCAAGAAATTGAGGAGCAGAGTAATGATGAGGGCAATCAGAGCATAGAAAAAATGTATCAAGAGGATTTCTTTTATAGACGGAGGTTGTAACAAACTAATGGTGACAGTTGTAACTGCCAGGTAGTGGGCCGTTCAGGCCACATGGAGTTTGTTATGGAAGGTGATGTCCATTGTCATGATGCAGCAGTCCATTTGGATTCAATAGTTGAAGAGCTTCAAATCTTAATAGTTTTGAAGAGGCTTGAGCTCCATTGAGGTTGTCCATATAGGCTGGTTCATATTCAGTTAGTAGTCAAATTCATGCGAGTGATGAGGTCCCTCTGGACGATTGAAAGGAGATCGACTGGAGCAAGGTCATCTTAAGAGGGGGTTGACTGGAAGAACATCGAGTGGAAGGAGGTCAGCCGAAAGGAGCTTGCCTATTGATCAATAGGAATTCATTTATAATGAGATTAGCTGGAGGAAATCATTAGAGGGAATGTGATTGGAGGAGATCATCTGGAAGGAGACTAGTGGAGAAGTCTAGGGGGTGTATGTCGGAGGAGTTCGGTAGACTAGAGGCTGGAGGGAATTCGGCTTTTAGGAGATTGTCTGGCAATTAAGAGGAGTTTGACGGATGAGAGAACTCGATCAACGATCGCTAGGGGTGGACAATTAGGATACTCTTGTAATTCATCCATTTCTTTGAAGCTCAGTCGTTCTCCAGGTCATCTGAGGGCTAATAAAAAGGGGACAAAGCCCTTTTTTTCTGCATATTCAAAATTCTCGATACAAGAATTTAGAGGTCCCCTACTCTTCATAGGTTATTGAAGTTCATCGAGGGAGAGGCTCTATCATGAAGCTAGGTTGTGTAGGGTTTGATCACTTGATTGCTTAGAAGACTGCCATCACTATTCGAGCTCATCCAGGTGAAATCCATAAGACCTTGTAGATTCCAAAGTTATTTAAGAAAGTTGGCAATTGAAACATGAAAGGTCAGCCAACAAGTCCAAGTTGGAGGTCTGCAATCTTGGTGCTAAGCAGGAATTCCTTATTGGCCGAAGTTAGCCATGGTTATCATCGTTAGATGAGGTCACCTCAAGACTTGGCATCCTATTGGACTTTGACAGATGAGGGTTTGCCCCGAACACAAGTCCCCCTACTCTCGATTTCAAAATTCAAAAAAAAAGAGTAAAGAAATGTGAATGTTGGAATGCCGAAGTTCTTTTCCTCTTTTTGCACCCACTAGAAAAGTGGTTTTGGCATTTACCATCCTAACGTCGAAACTTCTTAAATACGAGGTGACCCAAAAAGATAAATTTTGAAATCTCCATCGAAATGCTGCCCAAGGTATGACACAATAAAAGTTCCATCCATTGCCACTTGTCTACCATAATGTGCAAGATACGTGTCAACCTAAGGTTGGTCCGTGAAGACCAGCAATCAAGACCGCCACGAACTCTTTCGGTTATTTAAGCTCATCTTGTTCCTCTTGAGTTTTAGTTTGCCCTAGTTTCTTCTCTTTTTCTTCTGGTCTTCATCTCCTTCTTGCTCCAGAATACTAGTGTCTTCCACCATCTCCTTCGATTCTCACGGTTCCCTCGTTCGATTTTCGTCAAGCTTGCCATCTCTCCGTTCTCCCCCATCAACTTAGGTCAATTCCTGAACCCTTCTTTTTTGATTAGTCCTATCTTTTGGCATTTTTATCTATTTGGTTTCTTCGCAAGAGCCTCAAATCTTATTTTTCTTGATTTTTTGGAGAAATTTCTCTACTTCAGTTTGATCCACATGTCCTCTGAAGGATCCTAGTCAACTTGTTCTAGGGGCTCAGCTCACTTGGCATTGATAGATCCTCCCCATAAGGATCCCAAACCCATAGAAGTACCTCGACCACCCTTCATCCCTGATACGATCATCTATAAACTTTAGTCTGAACACCTTTCATTGATTAGGATCTACCTTGAAATCCCTTCTGAGTACGAGCTTGAACTCCTTGGACCTAGTGACTGAATCTATTCCCCTCCTCCTGGCTGGACTTGTTTGTATATTGAAACCCTCCATGTAGGACTTCAGCTGTCGATACCTTCTTTTGTAGTCCATCTATTTAAGTTCTGAAATATTTTCTTTGCCGCTATGGCATCAAATTCATTTTGCTTCATCATAAAGATTCTCTCTTTGTGTGTTAAGGCCAATGTCCAACCTTCCAGCTTCTTATTCTATAACATCTTTACCTTGAAACAGCACTCGACTACTTAAGATTGGTGGTACGTCACTCTCCAGTTTGGCAAGAAGGGGTTACTCAAGGGTGCTCCCTCTTCTATCTATAATTGGTAGGAGAAATTCATTTTCATCTCATGTTCTTTAGAGCTAGGACTTCCTTCCTGAGGAGACATAAGAGATTCAATCTGCCGAGCTCCTAGACTTGAGAGTGAAGGAAAATCCTGATTTCTCGACCCAGGTTCGTTCAGATCTGATCAGATCAAGAGATATATTTCAAAAATTTTTCTCTTAATCCCAATCAGATCTTAATATGTTTTAGATCTGATTCTTATTATTTTAATAAAATAAAATTAAAAGATAAATTAAATCAAATTTAATTTACCTGATCTGGGTAATCCTATTACCCTGTTGATGATCCTGTTTGCAGTGGAAGGTTCTGGATCTTAGCCACACAAGTGCCTGGCCTCTACCAGTATCCACTTGGGTTAGATCTGGAGATCCTCTTCTTCTCTATCACACCTCCAAAAATTAGATCTAGATCTGATCTGGAGGATCTTCAAAACTCTTTTTGAAGATGAGCAGTCGTCCTTTGCAGCAGCGCAGCCTTCTTACTTTTGATCGCCTTTCTTTGATCTGAATTGCACCAACCAAGGTCCAAAACTCCTTTTGGACGTGGAGAGCAAGGGAAGAAGGTGGTTTGGCATGGAGAGGGAGGGGAGAGGCAGCCTTGGGGCATGGAGAAACTATGATCTCATCATATCTCTTCTTCTAATCTGAGTTGGGTACAGGGTCTTATTTATAGACTAGCTGTGATCCAACTCCTCTTCTTCCCAACCAATCACAACCCTTTGTGAAATCAGATCTAAATCTGATTGGTGGGAATAGAGTCCCCTGGATTCCTCCTTAGAGGGTGCCTAAGACCAGTCAAAGTTGGTTCTTAGAAGAACTCTAATTGGAATCCAAAAAGGAGATGGAGTCCTTGTCCAACAAGGACTCCTAGGCGCCTCCAACTTGGGCACACGCCTAGGGTGGCGTGCGCCCTTCTCCTTGCCAGGTTCTGGTAGGGGGACAGGCCCCCACCAGCTCTCCAATAGGTGCATGACATGTGGTCAAAAGTCAAAGTGTCAATGGTCAACATTTGACCAGTCAAAGGTAGACTTTTGACCAAAGTCAAAGAACAAGAAATGGCAGGTGACCAAAAATGGCAGGTAATGTCTTACAAAATAAGACAACCTTTTCTGACTTGGACAACCTCCAGTCAGACCATATGAAGGCCTCTGATTGAGCACAAACTCCTTTGGCTCAGTCAGGACAACTTATTTATGATAGTAAAAGAAGAACGTTAGGTTCAATCGAGTGCTAGCACGATTTCCTTGAACCTAATTGAATCTCATTCAGATCAATTGAACTAGGATCAGTTCAATTGATGATCACCAGATTCAAACCCTTGTTTGTGTGACCCAGTTAGGTTCAGTTCTGTATGGTAATGGGATATGTCATGATCTCTATCATCGACATCATCGAAACTCCTTTCGATGGATCAGAACTCTTCTGATTCGAACAGCTAGAATGATCGATCATCTAAATCATTCTAATTGCTCCCAAAATCCACCAGTGACACCTAGCAGTATATGGTGGCAACCCATCAGAGCTGAATGCGAACCTCTTGGTGCAGCTACCTGTGTGATTAAGTTCTTCTATCTTGAGCCCCGATCAGATTAGGGTTAAGGTGAACTCGTCAAACCCTAGTCTCTGTCATATGATGTAATCATTCGATTCGAAGTCCAATGTGAAAATCTAAATAGAAACTCTTTCTATTATTTCACTCTGCCATGGCCATGGGCTTCTGGACTTGATTCTCATGATCATCATAGGGCTGCTCCTCTACCACCGAGGTAGATAGATTCCATCTTGATGCAATCCAGTTCCTACAATGAACATGCTATAGCCAACATACACCTCAGGGTTCCATATGGCTAGGAGATCCGAGTAATGGTGTAGTCAAACTATAACACCCTCAAGGTGAACTGCCGATGCACCTCAGGTCAAAGAACCAGACACACTACTGCAGCATCGAGTCAGTCATTGACGAGAAGGTAGACTCCCTAATGACTACTCGAGGTGGTCACGCTCAGTGCCCTCGTTCTCTAACGAGTACCTGTACTCTCGCTCCGGTGTCTCCACACCGTAGACTCAAGACTCATCTACTAAAGAGAAGCGATTGTACACCAACCTTCCGGATCAATCACCATCCTCGTGATGATCCTATGGTCGGGAGCATTTTATGAGTTAATAATGATTATTCATGTCTTAAATTTTCAACTCTTGAAAATATGAATTATCATTACCATTAACTCAAAGGATGTATCACAGACACTAAATACACATATGTGATAGAAAATAACCCATTTTATTGATTATAGTCAAAATTATAATTTTGCCCCTAGAAGTGTATTACAAGTGTCAGCCAATTCTGGCTTCTAGGGCACATATATCTAACAATCTCCCACTTATCCTAAAGCCAATTGGCTACAAGTCTAAGTCCCATCTTCTCAAGGTGGGCTTCGATCTTCTGCTGGCCCAACGGCTTTGTAAGTGGGTCTGCCACATTATCTGTGGAGTTGACTCTCTTGACCTCGACGTAACCCTTCTCGAGGTAATCGCGGATGAGGTGGTATCGCCGCTCAATGTGCTTGGATTTTCTGGTGAGACCTCGGCTCCTTAGCAAGGGCTATGGCGCCATTGTTGTCGCAGTATAGAGGAATGGCATCTGATGGCATTACTCCAATTTCTGCAGCAAACTTCTTGTACCAGAATGCTTCCTTCGCAGCCTCTGATGCAGCGATATATTCTGCTTCCATGGTGGAATCTGCTATCACAGTTTGCTTGGAACTCTTCCAGCTGACAGCTCCACCATTGCACACAAACAGACTTCCAGATGTCGACTTTCGATCATCTATATCGGACATGAAATCCGAGTCTGTGTATCCCTGGACTTGGAGTTCTCCGTTACCAAAGACCAACATCATATCCTTAGTTCTTCTCAAGTACTTAAGGATACATTTCACAGAAGTCCAGTGTTCTTCACCTGGATTTGACTGATATCTGCTTGTGACACTCACAGCATGGGCTATATCAGGTCGTGTACATAGCATGGCATACATGAGGCTCCCTATTGCAGAAGCATAAGGGATCTTGCTCATGCGTTCTATTTCCTCAGGTGTGCTAGGGGCACATCTTCTTGGAAAGATGAATACCATGTCTGAAGGGTATTAATCCCCTCTTAGAGTTTTCCATACTAAACCTCTTTAGTACTTCCTCTATGTACATCTTCTGTGAAAGTCCTAGCATCCTATTCGGTCTATCCCTATAGACCTTAATTCCTAGAATAAAGGATGCTTCACCTAGGTCTTTCATGGAGAATTCCTTGGACAACCACATTTGACTGATGTCAACATGGGAATATCATTCCCAATAAGGAGGATGTCATCCACGTACAATACGAGGAAGACAACAGCGCTCCCACTGACCCTTTTTGAAAACACATGGTTCCTCTTCATTTTTGATGAAACCAAACTTTTTGATCACATCATTGAAACGAGTGTTCCAGCTCCGAGATGCTTGCTTAAGTCCATATATGGACCTTTGCAGCTTGCAAACCTTGTGATCAGTATCACTGGATGTGAAACCTAGCGGCTGTTCCATATAGATATCTTCCTCAAGATATCCATTTAGGAATGCCGTTTTCACGTCCATTTGCCATATTTCATAATCGAAATAGGCTGCAACAGGCAAGCAATGTGCGGATGGATTTTAGCATAGCCACTGGGAAAAAGGTATCCTGATAGTCAATGCCTTCGCGTTGACTATAACCTTTTGCCACTAGTCTAGCCTTGAATGTCTCCACATTCCCATCTGCACCAATCTTTCTCTTGAAGATCCATTTACACCCAATAGGTACTATACCTTCTGGTGGATCTACCAAGGTCCAGACTTGGTTTGAGTGCATCGAGTCAATTTCTGACTGCATTGCCTCTAGCCATTTCTCGGAGTCGATATCTGATATCGCCTCGTTGTAGGTTTTGGGATCATCACCATGAGCACCATTACCTACGAGGAACATTTCCTCTACATCCTCTGAAATAATACCTAAGTATCTTTCAGGGGGATGGAAAACTCTTTCCGATCTACGAGGTGGAGGAGGTAGTGTTCTTATTGGCTCAACCTGATTTGGTTCCACTTGGTCCTTAGCTCGTTCTGCTTGTGAGACTTTCTCATCAAGCTTAATCTGCTTTCCAATGCCGCTATCTTGAATAAACTATTTTTCAAGAAAGATGGCATGTCGACTCACAATCACATTGTGGTCTTCTGGAATGTAGAAATAGTATCCTAATGACTCTTTAGGATATCCTATGAATCGAGCTCTAAAGGACCTAAACTCTAACTTGTCCGCTTGTTGTCTTTTGACATGAGCCGGACAACCCCAAATTCTGAGATGACTCAGACTTGGTTTCTTACCGTGCCATATCTCATACGGTGTGGTAGGAACGGTTTTAGAGGGAACCCTATTCAGTAGATAAATTGAAGTTAACAATGAGTGTCCCCAAAGAAAATCAGGGAGGTCTGTGAAGCTCATCATGGATCGAACCATATCCAATAGAGTCCGATTTCTCCATTCTGAAACCCCGTTGAGTTGAGGTGTTCCTGGTGGAGTCCATTGAGAGACTATGCCATTTTCCTTGAGATAGTCTAGGAATTCCGGCTAAGGTATTCACCTCCTCGATCTGATCGAAGAACCTTAATGGGTTTTTCAGTTTGTTTTTCTACTTCATGTCTGAATTCTTTGAACTTTTCAAAAGCTTCAGACTTGTGTCTCATAAGATACACATACCCATACCTAGACAGATCATCGGTAAAGGTAATGAAGTAGATAAAATTGCCTCTAGCCGGCACATCAAATGGGCCGCACACATCAGTATGTACTAGGGCAAGGAGATCTGTGGCCCTCTCCCCATGTCCAACAAAAGGGAGTTTAGTCATTTTGCCTTGAAGACAAGATTCACAAGTTGGATATGACTCGGAAGTCAATGGACTCAATAGCCCATTTTTCTCCAATTTGTTGATCCTATCTTCTGCTATATGACCTAATCTCAGGTGCCATAGATATCTGTCGTTTGGACTATCCCTAGGTCGTTTGGCATTCACGTTTTGCTCGATAGTTAGAATAGGTACATCAATATGTAGCTGATAAAGACCATTAATAAGGAAACCATTTGCAATTTTATTTCTTTCATAAAGAATGTTACAATGGTCCTTAAAGAAGGTGAATCACATAGCCTTCTTGTGCTAAGCATGAAACAGAAATCAAATTCCTGCTAGCTGCAGGCACATAATAACAGTCTTTCAAAACTAAGTCTAAACCAGATGGTAATCGAAGAGGGTATGTTCCCACGGCTACTGCAGCAACTCTTGCTCCATTACCGATGCGTAGGATCATGTCTCCATCCCTCAGCCTCCTGCTATCCTCAAGACCCTGCATGGAAGTGCACAGATGAGCACTAGAACCAGAGTCAAGCACCCAACTGGATGCAGAAGAAATCCGTAAGGTTAGACTCAATAACGAGCATACCTCCAGAAGGACCTTCCTTCTTGTTCTTCAGGGTGGCCAGGTAAGTAGGGCAGTTCCGCTTCCAATGGCCGTCGCTGTTGCAATGGAAACACTTTCCTTTGACATCGGCCTTCTTTCTTCGGCTTCTGCCTTCTTCTTCTTTGATCCTTCCACCTTTTGCTTTTTCACAGACTTCTTTTTCTTTCCATAAGACTTTCTTTTGGAAGAAGTCCGTTCCATAGCAAGAACTGAGCCTTTAGAACCTTTCATAGAAAGCTCAGCGGTAACCAGCATATTCATTAATTCGGCCAAGGAATTTTGAAGTTTATGCATGTGGTAATTCATGATGAATTGCCCATATGCATCAGTCAAGGATTGCAGAATAATATCGTTCTGCAGGTCCAAGTCTAACTTCACACCGAGCTTCTCAAGCTCTTCCATGTCCTTGATCATTGTCAGACAGTGATCTTGGACTGACTGCCCATCACGCATCTTAGCCTTAAAAAGTCATTTCGTGACTTGATATTTGGCTGCGCGACTCTGTTCACCAAACATCTCCTGCAGGTGAGCCAACATTTGGCGAGCAGTCCCGATATCTTCATGTTGGCGCTGGAGCTCATCAGACATCGAGCCCAACATGTAATATCTGGCCTTATTATCTTCGTCAATCCATTTTTCCAGAGACGCTCTCTGTTCAACAGGATGGACGGGCTGGTAAGGTGGGAGGGTCCTGGTCCAAAACATGGGTTAACTTCTCGAAAACCCAAAATAATTTTGTAGTTCCTGAGCCAATCTTTATAATTGGGTCCAGTCAGTCTATGTGTGTCCAGGATACGTGCCAATGGGTTGGACGCAGACATTTTCCTGTAGAGAGTCAAAGATTCTAGTTAGATACTGTAATTTTGACTTGACCAATTTGTTTAGGGATTTTATTTTTAAACAAATTAGCTCCCACTATTTTCTCGGATCCCTACACTCCCTCTGTAGAGATGCGAAAAATCTCCATGATTAATGATTTCTAGTGGGTGGTGCGGTCTCACCAACTGACTCATCACCTCACCTAACAGTTATTGGTGATGGGTTAGCCAATGAGTGAACAACTCTTGTTCAATGATTCTCTAATCATGGTGCACCCAAACTTGGTCTCTAATTCATGAATCTCACCGTATCCGAAATATTGATCCACTCCTTAGTTAAGTCAGACCCACCATTTGCATAGACTGGGTTCCTAATTGAGTCTCTCACCGTATCCAAATATTGAGCCCAACTCATCCTCCAGCCCATAGCATCCAATGCCTAATAGACATGGTTGCATCTTCCCGGTGCAACTGAGCCACTGTATCCAGCCGAGAACAATCAACCCCGGGAAGGGCCCGCACATCTACAATGGTGGAAGACCTCAGACTTAATCTTTTCTTAGGGAGAATTGATTCAGGTCTCATTAAACTAGACTTGGCTTAGTCATAACAATTATGACTAACCTAGTGGCATGGGTTAGCTCGGATTATTGACCACCTCAGATCAGAACTGTGTCAACAGATATGGCCAGGTAAGTGAGATCCGGTGGAAGGAATATGCCATTAACTCGTACAAGAACGCATTCAGGTCGAGTAGCTTCCAATTAAAAACCAGTCGGTCGTCTATGTGCCAAACTTACCTTAGACACCAAATTGTTGAGCCAGAACCAATTGGGTTAGCCTACAATCCAGACTCTAACCTCTGAGCCTAATTAGGTCTTGCTTGATCGTGACTCGATCTTGACCCAGACTTAATCCTATTAGGCTGGTCAATTTAAGCATTGTTGATCCCATCTAACCAACTCTTGATTCGGTTTGATCAACCGCTTAGACCTAATTGAGCTACCCAAGCCCGAACCCAGTATTATGAATATGTCTTAGATCTGAAAATTCTCAATTTTAGACCTAATTAATATTCCATAAACTTAATTCTTAATTAAGTAGGGTTCATAAACAAAATATGCACAATAAATCCTAGGGTTTCAGGATCTAGGGTTTTGCAGAAAGTAAGTTTTGGGTTTCTGATTAAGGACGAACACGCAGCACCCCTACACATCATAAGAACACCCCATCGAATGGGAAGAGAGGGCCTTTAAACCCTTCTTCATTCTTATGACCGGACGGCCAAGAGGAACGCCTTAATCAGGAACATTCAATACTACAAAACAGTTTTAGATCTATATCATATATCTCATATACAAATTAGATCTAATCATGGCATATTTTGCATACATCTCATGTATCAAATCATGCATATTTTCAGATCTAAATTATCTCATAATAATCTAAAAAATTAGATTTAAATTGATCTAATCAAAATAAATTCTAATCTAGATAATTATGTAGAACTATTCTACAACTAGTCTAGACATGCATCAATCATATCTCATATGATATTTAAAATTAAATAATTTTATTTGCTATTTTTTAGATGTTATTATAATACTTATAATATCAAAAAATAGTAAATAAAAAGATCTAAAATATGATTTAATCAGATTAAATCAAAAACATGCAAGACTATTCTATAGAACTATTCTATTCTAGAACTAGTCATGCATATTTTCTAATCTTAGATCCAAATCATTTAATTTTAATTTTTTCTGATTTTAGATCTGATCACATCTCATGTGACATCTGAAAATCACTTATTTTCTAATTAAAATAAATTTAAAATCAGATCTAAACAATTTTAGAACCATGGCTCTGATACCAGTTGAAGGGAAATCCTGATTTCCCGGTCCAGGTTCGTTCAGATCTGATCAGATCAAGAGATATATTTCAAAAATTTTTTTCTCTTGATCTAATCAGATCTTGATATGTTTCAGATCTAATTCTTATTATTTTAATAAATAAAATAAAATAATAAATTAAATCAAATTTAATTTACCTGATTTGGGTAATCCTATTACCCTATTGATGATCCTGTTTGCAGCGGAAGGTTCTGGATCTAGCCACGCAAGCGCCTGGCCTCTACCGGTATCCACTCAGGTTGGATCTGGAGATCCTCTTCTTCTCTATCACATCTCCAAAAATTAGATCTGGATCTGATCTGGAGGATCTTCAAAACTCTTTTTGAAGATCAGCAGTCGTCCTTTGCAGCAGCGCAGCCTTCTTACTTTTGATCGCCTTTCTTTGATCTGAATCGCACCAACCAAGGTCCAAAACTCCTTTTGGACGTGGAGAGGAGAAGGGGAGAAGGTGGTTTGGCATGGAGAGGGAGGGGAGAGGCAGCCTTGGGGCATGGGAAACTTCATGATTCATCAATTCTCTTCTTCTAATCTGAGTTGGGCGTACAGGGTCTTATTTATAGACTAAGCTGTGATCCAACTCCTCTTCTTCCCAACCAATCACAACCCTTTGTGAAATCAGATCTAAATCTGATTGGTGGGAATAGAGTCCCCTGGATTCCTCCTTAGAGGGTGCCTAAGACCAGTCAAAGTTGGTTCTTAGAAGAACTCTAATTGGAATCCAAAAAGGAGATGGAGTCCTTGTCCAACAAGGACTCCTAGGCGCCTCCAACTTGGGCACACGCCTAGGGTGGCGTGCGCCCTTCTTCCTTGCCAGGTTCTGGCAGGGGACAGGCCCCCACCAGCTCTCCAATAGGTGCATGACATGTGGTCAAAAGTCAAAGTGTCAATGGTCAACGTTTGACCAGTCAAAGGTAGACTTTTGACCAAAGTCAAAGAACAAGAAATGGCAGGTGACCAAAAATGGCAGGTAGTGTCTTACAAATAAGACAACCTTTTCTGACTTGGACAACCTCCAGTCAGACCATATGAAGGCCTCTGATTTGAGCACAAACTCCTTTGGCTCAGATCAGGACAACTTATTTATGATAGCAAAAGAAGAACGTTAGGTTCAATCGAGTGCTAGCACGATTTCCTTGAACCTAATTGAATCTCATTCAGATCAATTGAACTAGATCAGTTCAATTGATGATCACCAGATTCAAACCCTTGTTTGTGTGACCCAGTTAGGTTCAGTTCTGTATGGTAATGGGATATGTCATGATCTCTATCATCGACATCATCGAAACTCCTTTCGATGGATCAGAACTCTTCTGATTCGAACAGCTAGAATGATCGATCATCTAAATCATTCTAATTGCTCCCAAAATCCACCAGTGACACCTAGCAGTATATGGTGGCAACCCATCAGAGCTGAATGCGAACCTCTTGGTGCAGCTACCTGTGTGATTAAGTTCTTCTATCTTGAGCCCCGATCAGATTAGGGTTAAGGTAAACTCGTCAAACCCTAGTCTCTGTCATATGATGTAATCATTCGATTCGAGTCCAATGTGAAAATCTAAATAGAAACTCTTTCTATTATTTCACTCTGCCATGGCCATGGGCTTCTGGACTTGATTCTCATGATCATCATAGGGCTGCTCCTCTACCACCGAGGTAGATAGATTCCATCTTGATGCCATCCAGTTCCTACAATGAACATGTCATAGCCAACATACACCTCAGGGTTCCATATGGCTAGGAGACCGAGTAATGGTGTAGTCAAACTATAACACCCTCAAGGTGAACTGTCGATGCACCTCAGGTCAAAGAACCAGACACACTACTGCAGCATCGAGTCAGTCATTGACGAGAAGGTAGACTCCCTAATGACTACTCGAGGTGGTCACGCTCAGTGCCCTCGTTCTCTAACGAGTACCTGTACTCTCGCTCCGGTGTCTCCACACCGTAGACTCAAGACTCATCTACTAAAGAGAAGCGATTGTACACCAACCTTCCAGATCAATCACCATCCTCGTGATGATCCTATGGTCGGGAGCAATTTATGAGTTAACAATGATTATTCATGTCTTAAATTTTCAACTCTTGAAAATATGAATTATCATTACCATTAACTCAAAGGATGTATCACAGACACTAAATACACATATGTGATAGAAAATAACCCATTTATTGCTTTTAGTCAAAATTATAATTTTGCCCGTAGAAGTGTATTACAAGTGTCAGCCAATTCTGGCTTCTAGGGCACATATATCTAACAGAGAGAGAGGATTGAAACTCGACTAATAAACTAAAGAGTTACCGAGTTCTCCTAATTTTTGGGCTACTAGATGATCAGACATTATTCAACTTCTGTCTCAATCTTCTTAATCCGACATGTAGTCCTCTATGACCTGCCAATTGAACATGGCCCTCTTTTTCTTTTTTGACTTTTACTTTCTCCACCATAGCGATGACTCCTGAGGAGCAAAACTGCCTGGCGAAGGGGATCAAATCCCTGAAGAGAAAGGGTAGCACCATCGAGGAGCCATCGTAGAAGGCTCACGTCGAAGAGCCAGTCTCGATCGTATCGATCCAGGCCATGCCTGCCCCAAAAACTACCACGGTAGTACCGATCCCGACCTTGCCCAATGAGGATACTGTCCCTGAACCTCTTGATCTGGATGAGGTCACTGAGAAGAAAAAGTAGAAGAAGGTCGTTAGAAAGAGGATGAGGAGGATGATCGAGAACTCAAGTGGTGAAGGCTCCAGCTAGGTGCAAGCTTCTTTGGATGATCGGAAGGTCGTTCGATCTTTGATGAGGGGCAGCATCCTCCCGCACATCATCGATAAGATGGTTCGGATGGAGAATGTAGTGAGGTTCGATGAGTTCTTTGTTGCCTTTCTTGAGATAACCAACTTTTTTGAACTTTATCGAATGTGGGATGCACTTTCGGAGTTCTGACTTAATTTCTTTCTGTCCTGTAGCTAGGGCATTACTTGTTTGACCATTCGAAGGTAGCCAATCTCTACCAAGCTGAGGCTTCCAAAGTCCTTCAGGAGGCTCAAATGGAGAATGAAAGGGTTTGGGCCAAGGTTGACCACTTGAAGGTGGCCTTGGAGATACAAACTATAGAAGTTGAGCACCTTCGAGAGTCGCTGTGGAAAGAAGAGGAAGCTTCTACGAGGTTGAGGGCGGCCTTGATCCTTTCTGAGGATAAGAGGAGGAAGGTCGAAGAGGAGCTTGATACCAAGAAGTAGCGGGCTATCAAGGTCTTCAAGTCCTCCAAAACAATGGAAGACATTAAGATTGCTTTCATCCAGGAAGCTTTCTTAGAAGGGTTCGAGATCTGCATGAGGAGGATAGCAAAAAACTTTCTTGAGGTGGACCTCAATCTTCTAATAGACAAACCCAACGAGGAAGCCGGTCCCTCCAATGCTGGTGTTGCTTCTCCCATCATCGAACCTACCTCGGGTACTTCTAAACCTATAGCTGAAGCTCCTAAGTCCATTCCTGAGCTTGAGGTTGCCAAGGATGTAGCGACATTGCCCGCTTCTATATCAGTCGAGGTCTAAAACTTTTTGTTAACTTGTACTTTTTTTTTCTTTTTTTTGTATGCTAAATATTTTGAGAAACGAAATTGAATTTTCTTTTCTTTATACTTGTGTCGTGGTAGATGTTGTTCAGAATTCTTTCAGTGATCATAGTCAAGGCCAGTCACCTCCAAATGATGTCAAGCCACCATCTTAGGGTATCCCTTTGAAACCCATAATCAAAGGTTTAAAGAGAGAAATTCATCACCTAAAGAAAAAGTTGAAGCAGATGGAAGACAAACTTTTAAGATCTAGAAAGAATGCTTTAGAGGTGACGATTGAGGTCACTCGCCTCCGCAAGCTACACGTGAAAGATTCCGTGAGCTTCAACATTAAAAATGATAATTTTGAGAAAGAGTTGGCCGAGCTTAGGAAAAATGCTAGTGACTAGTCCTGGGCATTAACTGTAAAGGTCAATTCCCTAAAATTTTAGCTCAAGGCGGTAAATGAGAAGATTCAACTTTTGGAGAGGAGTTTGCCATGGTCTTTCGACAAAGCCCAGTATGAATGGGACTAGTCTCAGGGGTTCTCTATGCTCTAGAAGCCGCTATCTAATACTGAGTCTGCCTATGAGACCTATCAATTGGGCTAGTGCAGAAGAATATCTAAGCTTGAGCAATAGCTGTGAGTTGCTAACGGTGAGGTGGCTTGGCTTCAACAGCAGCTCATCGATAGTTATCGATCTGGCACAAGTGGGGATTTAGAAGAGATTTTCTCCTTAAAGAGAATCATGGGCAAACTTTTGGAATCAATTGGAATTAGGAAAGCCAATGTTCAGTGATTGAAGCTTTATTTGATTTGTGAATAGCAAGCTATCAAAGATGTCAAGGCTGAATCTAAGGTTTTGAGGAAAAGACTGCGGACGTTAGAAGAGAACTAACAAAGGACTGACAGGATGTTCCGTAATAACTTGATGTGGAGAAAGAAGCTCGAGGAAGAGATCGTCAGCCTAAAAGAATTCTTGGTGATGGTCAATAGTTCAAAGTTCGAAGAATCAGATCCCCCTTAGATCTTTGGTTTTTTCTTTCTTTCTTTTGTAATCGGTCTTGCAGACCTTTATTTTATACTTGACTTTGATTTTAATGAAATGATATCTTTCCTCATTTTCATCTTATGTGAATTGAATGTGGTTTCCTTCCCCCCCTTTTTTTTTTGTGGTCTCATAGACCTTTACTATATATTGAACTCCAACCTCAGAAGGAATGCTTTCTTTGATCATCATTTTTACTTGGATCGATTTGATGTTCATTCGTTTTCCTATTTTCTACATCTTATTTTCCATTGAAATGGTTGTTGAAGATTGATTTTCCTCTTGTCTTTTCATAATCAGAGACCTTTATCTGCACCTTGATGAGGTCATCTTTCTGTTTCTGACTTAGTTATTTTTTCTTTGTCCCTTTATCAAGATAAGGTCCTTCTTCTATTTTTGAAAGGGTTGGTCTTTACTTTGTTCCTTCATTAGGAAGAGGTCCCCCTCTTATTCCTGGCGAGATAGAATTTTACTTCTGTCAGATTCAGAACATTCTCCTATCTTTGGCAATTGAAGATCCTTATTCGTGTTAGGACGAGATACCTCTCCTATTTCTGATGAGATTATGGGGGCATAAAAGGGCCATTGGAAGGAGCACTCTCCCCCTCTCAGCTTCAATAATCGGAGATCTTCATCTTGCTCAAGTTAGGATGAGGTTCTCCTCCTATTCATAACGAGACTGTGGGGGCACAAAAGGACCGTTCGATGGGCCTCTCCCCCCCTCTCAGCTTCAATAATCAGAGGTCTTCATCTTGCTCAAGTTAGAATGAGGTTCTCCTCTTATTCCTAATGAGGCTATGGGGGCATAAAAGGGCTGTTGGAAGGGCCTCTCTCTCTTTTGGCTTTAACAACTAGAAGTCTTCATCTTGCTCAAGTTAGGATGAGGTTCTCCTTCTGTTCCTAACGAGGCTATGGAGGCACAAAAGGGCCATTGAGAGGGCTTCTCCCCTCCTCTCGGCTTAAATAACCGAAGGTCTTCTTTATTTAAAAATGAAGTTTGGTTGAGTTGTTTCCTGTCATTATATAATTTTGTACCAAAAGATAGAGACATTGAAAGGAGAAAATTTTATTAAGATAAAATTATTGGTAATACATTCGCAAGTTCTTCGAATTTTAGGATCATGGGAGTGTTGTCTCTCCAAGCTCTTTCAAGTAATAAGTTCTGAGTTGGATGACCTCCTTGATTTCATACAGGCCTTCCCAATATAGAGTGAGCTATTCCTGATTTTGAGATTGCAAAACAGCTGCTCGTCGAAGTACCAGGTCTCTCACTTTGAATACTTTACCTCTGACCCTTGAGTTATAGTAGCAAGCTACTTTCTGCCTGTAAGCCACCATCCAAACTCGAGCTTCTTTCCTTTTTTCTTTCAACAAGTCGAGGTTAGCACTAAGATCTTGTGAGTTTTGCTACTCATTAAATGCCACAATTTATGCTAACAAAAGTTTTAGCATTATTGGGATGACAGCTTCCATTTTGAAGGCCAAGATGAATGGAGTCTCCCTAGTTGGCTATCCTTGGATAGTTCGGTATGCCTAGAGTACATGATAGAGTTTATCTACCCAAGTTTCTTTTGCCTTCTCAAGTTTTGCTTCGATTTCTTGTAGTAGTGTTCTGTTGGTTACCTCGCCCTCACCGTTTGCTTATGGATGAGCCACTGATGTAAAATGATGAGAGACATTCAGGTCTTCACTAAACTCGGTGAATTTTTCTCCCACAAACTATCATCCATTATCTATTATGAGGGTCTGAGGTAAGCCTAACCTATAAAGAATGGACTTCCAGATGAAGTCCCACACTTTAGCTTCATTAATCTTTACCAAGGGTTCAACTTTGATCCACTTTATGAAGTAATCAATTGCCACTAGGAGGAATTTTCACTATCTGAATGCCATAAGAAAGGGCCCGAGTATGTCCATTCCCCATTGTGCAAATGGCTATGGGGTGCTCTGGAGGGTAAGCTCAGATGTCAGTTGTCTTTGAATATTTGTATTTCTTTTACATCGATCACACCTTTTGACATACTCCATAGAATCTTGGTACATCATCGAACAATAGTAACTATCGAAGTAGTTTGTAAGACAAGGATCGAGCTCCCAAATGACTTCTATAGATTTCTTCATGCACTTTTCATAATGCAAAGTTAGCTTCAGAAGATCGAAGATATTTTAAGAATGGTAGTGAATATGATCTTCTGTATAACTTACCTTTGTAAAGAACATACCAGGATGCCTAATTCCTTAATTTTCGAGCTTCTTTTGGGTTATCAGGTAGAACTCCATCTTTGAGGTAAGTGACTAGTGGATCAATCTAGCTTGGCTGATACTCAACCTGCATCATAGAATGTGGTTCTTCCAAACTCAAGTATTTTAGGACTTTGAAGAAGACTTTCTTAGGTAGTTCGACTAGAGCCAGTGTGGCCAATTTAGAGAGAAGGTCAGCTCTGATATTTTCTACTCTCAAAATCTATCGAATGTTGAAACTTTTAAAGATCGGAGTCAAATTCTTCACTTTCTCGAGATACTTTATCATACTTTCCTCCTGAGCTTCATAATTACCACCAACTTATCAGACTACTAGTTAGGAATTACTGTATACTTGAAGCCGGTCTGCTTCAAATTTCTTGGCTATCCTTAATCCAGCTATTAGAGCTTCATATTTGGCCTTGTTATTTATTGCAAAAAATTTAAAGCGCAGCACATATTCAGCGATGACTCCCTCCAGATTCACCAGGATCAATCTAGTGCCTGCATCCGAACCATTGGATGAGCTATCCATATACAGGGCCCAGAAGCCTTCAAAGAGGTCAGCCTTTTCTACAGAGGAGCTCGACTGTAACCAAGGAATGCCAACTTCATTCTATTCAACTTCGGTCTCGTCGGGGATAGTGCATTTCACTACAAAATCTATCAGTATTTGAGCTTTGAAATATGGTCGAGGTCAAAAGTTAATGTCAAGTTCTATAAGTTCAATTGCCCATTTCATGAATCTTTCGGAGGTATCTATTTGGTGAAGAACTAGCTTGATTGGTTGATCGGTGAGGAGAGTTATGGTGTGCTCCTAGAAATAAGATCGGAGTCTCCGGACTGCAATCAGTAGAGCATAAGTTAGTTTTTCTAACTTAGTGTACCTGATCTCAGTGTTTCTCAAAACTTGACTTATGTAGTGGATCAACCACTGCACTCTTGCCTCTTCCTTAACTAGGACTGCTGTAAGGGCTGCTGGAGAGACCACCAAGTATAGAAACAATCCTTCTCTAAGTTCGAGCTTGGCCAATAGGTGAGGCGAGCCACGGTGGCTTTTGAGTTCTTCAAATATTTGCTGACATTCAGTATCCCAGCAAAAGTTCCTTGGCTGTTTGAGAACTCGAAAAAAAAGGCATACACCACTCGGCTGACCTCGAGATGAATAGTTCAGGGCTGCCACCTTTTCTATTAGGTGCTGAACTTCTTTATTGATTTTGGGACAGTCATCTCTTGAATGGATGGAATCTTCTCTGGATTTGTCTCAATTCCACATTTCGATACCATGAACCCTAAAAATTTTTTTGAAGTTAAATCAATGGTACACTTGGTTGCGTTCAATTTCATCTTGTATCTTCATAGGGCACTGAAGGTCTCCTCATGATCAACAATGTGATTTGTTGAAGCTCGGCTCTTGACAAGCATGTTATCTACATATACTTTTATGTTGTGACCAATTTGCTCCTTGAAGATCTTATTGGCTAGGTGCTGGTATGTTGCTCCTGCATTTTTTAGCCCAAAAGGCATGACCTTGTAACAATAGAAACCATGGTCAGTAATAAAAGCAGTTTTTTCTTCACCTTTAGTACCATTCAGATTTGGTTGTATTCAGAGATGCCATCCATGAAAGTGATGAGCTCATGGCCCAAGGTCGCATCCACCAATTGATCAATTTTGGGCAGCGGGTAGCTATCTTTAGTGCAGGCCTTGTTTAATTTCTTGAAGCTATGCACATCCTCCACTTGTCATTCGCCTTCTTGATAAGGATCATATTAGAAACCCAGTTCAGATAGGAGACTTATCGGATGAATCCAACCTTGAGAAGCTTGTCAATTTCTTTTATAATTGTAGAGAGATAGAAGGCAATTGTAGAACAAGTCAACAAGCTCTTCAAGGCTGGATTCATCCAAAATATCTTCCATCGGAACTGGGTTTCTAATATGGTCCTTGTCAAGAAGGCGAATGACAAGTGGAGGATGTGCATAGAGTTCAAGAAATTGAATAAGGCCTACCCTAATGATAGCTACCACATATCCAAAATTGATCAACTGATGGCACAACCATAGGCCATGAGCTCCTCACTTTCATGGATGCATTCTTCGATTACAACCAAATCTAGATGGCACCAGAGGACGAACAAAAAACTGCTTTTATTACTAATCATGATCTCTATTGTTACAGGGTCATGCCTTTTAGGCTTAAAAATGTAGGAGTAACATACCGATGCTTGACCAATAAGATTTTTAAGGAGCAAATCAGTCGCAACATGGAAGTATATGTAGATAACATGCTTGTCAAGAGCCGAGCATCAATACATCACATAGTTGATCCTGAGGAGACCTTTGGCACCCTACGGAGATACATGATGAAATTGAACCCAACCAATTATGCCATTGGTATGACTTTTGCAAAGTTCTTGGAGTTCATGGTGTCGAGGTGTGGAATTGAGGCAAATCCAGGAAAGATTCAGGCCATTCAAGAGATGATTGCCCCAAAATCAATAAAAAAAGTTGTGCGACTAATAGGAAAGGTGGCAGTCCTGAAGCATTTCATCTCGAGGTCAGCCGAGTAGTGTATGCCTTTCTTCCAAGATCTCAAATAGCCAAGGAACTTCTACTGGGACATTGAATGTCAACAAGCATTCGAAGAACTCAAAAGCTATCTTGGCTCGCCTCCCCTGTTAACCAAGCTCGAACTTGGAGAAGGATTATTTTTGTACTTAGCGGTCTCTCCAGTGGCCCTTGCGGCAGTCCTAATTAAGGAAGAGGCAAGAGTGCAACAACTGATCTACTATATAAGTCAAGTTTTAAGGGATGCTGAGATCAGGTACACTCAGTTAGAAAAATTAACTTATGCTCTATTAATTGCAATCCGAAGACTCCGACCTTATTTCTAGTGGCACAACATAACTCTCTTCACCCATCAACCAATCAAGGCAGTTGCTCACTGAATGGATATCTAAGAAAAAATCATAAAATGGGCAATTAAACTTATAGAATTTAACATTATCTTTCGACCTCAGCCTTCAATCAAAGCATAAATACTGGTAGATTTCGTAGTGAAATGTATTAGATATGTGTGCCCTAGAAGCCAGAATTGGCTGACACTTGTAATACACTTCTAAGGGAAAAATTATAATTTTATCTATAAATAATAAAATGGATTATTTTCTATCACATAAGTGTATTTAGTGTCTGTGATACAACCCTTGAGTTAATGGTAATGATAATTCATATTTTCAAGAGTTGAAAATTTAAGATATGAATTTTCATTTATTAACTCATAAAATACTCATGACCGTAGGATCATCATGAGGATGGTGATTGATCCGGAAGGTTAGTGTACAATTGCTTCTTTGTAATAGATGAGTCTTGAGTCTATGGTGTAGAGACACCAGAGCGAAAGTACAGGTACTCGTTAGAGAACGAGGGCACTGAGTGTGACCACCTCGAGTAGTCATAAGGAAGTCTACCTTCTCATCGATGACTGACTCGATGCTACAATGGTGTGCTTGGTTCTTTGACCTGAGGTGCATCGGCAGTTCACCTTGAGGGTGTTATAGTTTGACTACACCATGACTTGGTCTCCTAGCCATTCGAAATCCTGAGGTGTATGTTGGCTATAGCATGTTCATTGTAGGAATTGGATTGCACCAAGATGGAATCTATCTACCTCGGTGGATGAGGAGCGGCCCTATGATAATCATGAAAATCAAGTCCATAAGCCTATGGCCATGGCAGAATGTGAAATAATAGAAAGGGTTTGTATTAAGGTTTTCACATTAGACTTGAATCGAATGATTAAATCATACAATAGAAATTAGGGTTTGATGAGTTCACCTTAACCCTAATCTGATCGGGGCTCAAGATAAAAGAACTTAATCACACAAGTAACTGCACCAAGAGGTTCATTTTTAGTTCTGATGGATTGCCACCATATGCTGCTAGGTGTCACTGATAGATTTTGGGAGCAACTAAAATGATTTTGATGATCGATCATTCTAGTTGTCTGAATCAGAAATGTTCTGATCCATCGAAAGAAGTTTTGATGATGTCGATGATGGAGATCATGGTATATCCCATCACCATACAAAACTGAACCTAACTAGATCACACAAACAAGGGTTTGGATCTGAAAATCATCAATTGGACTAACCCAGTTCAATTGATTTGAATAAGATTTAATTAGGTTCGAGGAAATCGTGCTAGCACACGATTGAGCCTAATGTTCTCCTTTTTCTATCATAAAAGTTGTCTCAACTGAACCAAATGAGTTTGTGCTCACTCAGGTACCTTTACCTGGTCTGACTAGAGCTTGTCCAAGTCAAAAAAGGGTTGTCTTAATTTATGAGATAAATTTGAGACAATACCTGCCATTTTCCATTATCTGCTAATTCTTGTACTTTGACTTGGTCAAACATTGACTTTTGATCCTTGGACATCTGCCCATGTGTCACACACTTATTGGAGAGCAGATACGAGCTTGTCCCCTCTTTAGAAACTAGAAAGAAAGGGGGTGCACACCTAGGATGGTGTGCACCCATGGATAGGGACGCTGGTGTCCCATACGGATGGGACTCCAGGTTGCTTGTTGGATTCAAACTAGATGACCCTCACCTATAGACTTTGACCAGTCTTAGGTGCCACCTTAGGATGAATTCGTGGGTCTCTTATCCCATCAATCAGATTTAGATCTGATTGAACGAAGCAACATGATTGGCCGGGGTGATGCAGCATTGCATGGCGCAGTAGAGTCAATAAATAGACCCTGTCTGCGCCCACTTTTTAGAACTTCTCTCCTAGCCATGCCCCAAGGCTGCCCCTCTCCCTTCTCCATGCCACCATCTGGCCCTCACTCTCCTCCCCATGCCCAAGAATGTTGGGTTCTTTAGATTAATGCGAGTCAGGCAAGAAAAGGCTAATGAAAAAGGAAGAAGGCAGCACTGCTATAGAGATGACGGACGATCTTCAGAAGGTGTTTTGAAGATCCTCCAAATCAGATCCAGATCTAATTTTTAGGAAAAAAAAAGAGAATAAGAAGATATCTAGATCCAACTTGAGTGGATACCGATAGAGGCTAGGCGCTTGTGTGGCTAGATCCAGAACCTCAGAGTTTTCGCAGGATCATCAATGGGTAATCAGATTACCCAGGATCAAGGTAAAATTAATTTAATTTTAATTTAATTTAATTTTTTTTATTTATCAGATGCTAATATTAGATCTAAAAAGTATTATATCTAATTTATATTTGAGAGAAGAATTTTTAAAATATGCTTCTCGATCCAATCATATCTGAACGAATCTGACCCAGAAAATCCTAGGATTCTCCCCTTCAACTGGTATCAGAGTAAGGCTCTTATTAAATTTATTTAGATCTAATTTTAATCTAATAAATTAGTGATTTTAAATATCACATGAGATATGATTAGATCTAAAATCAAAAAATATAAAATTAAAATTAATTGGTCAAGATCTAATATGTATGAGATACATAACTAGACTAGGAATAGAATTATTCTATGTGTAGTCTAGTGTAATCATATTTTTATTTGATTAAATATAATTTTTAGATCTATTTATTTTTTTATTTTTTGATATTATAAATATTATAATCAGATCTAAAAATAAAAAATAAAATAAAATTAATTTGTTCATATGAGATATGATAGTTGCATGTTTAGACTAATTGTAGAATAGCTCTACAAATAGGTCTAGATTAAATTTTATTTGATAAGATCAAATTTAAATTTAATTTTTTAGATGATTATGAAATAATTTAGATCGAAAAAACATGCATGCATCATATATGTGATATATACAAAATATATTTTAATTAGATTAATTTTTTATATGAGATATATGCTTAGATCTAATTAGTTTTTGTAGATTAGTTGTATTTCTGATTAAGGCGTTCCCCTTGGCCGTCTAGTCATAAGAATAAAGTAGGATTTAAAGACCCTCTCCTCCCATTCGATGGGGTGTTCTTATGATGTGTAGGGGTGCTGTGCGTTCGTCCTTAATCAGAAATTGAAAACTTACTTTCTGCAAAATCCTAGATCCTGAAATCCTAGGATCTTTATTTATATGTTTTGTTTTATGAATCCTAAACTTAATTAAAAATTAAGTTTATGAAATATTAAATTAGGTCTAAAATTAAGAATTTCAGATCTAAGACATATTCATAAAATTGGGTTCGGGCTTGGGTAGCTCAATTAGGTCTAGCGGTTGATCAAACCGAATCAAGAGTTGGTTAGATGGGATCAACAATACTTAAATTGATCAGCCTAATAGGATTAAGTCTGGGTCAAGATCGAGTCACGTGAGTGATCGATCAAGCTAAGACCTAATTAGGCTCAGTGGTTAGAGTCTGGATTGTAGGCTAACCTGATTGATTCTATCTCAACAATTTGGTGTCTAAGGTAAGTTTGGCAGATACGATCGACTGGTTTTTAATTGGGAGCTACTCGACTCGAATGCATTCTTGTCGAGTTAATGGCATATCCCTTCCATCGGTCTCACTTACCTGGCCATGTTTGTTGACTCAGTTCTGATCTGAGGTGGTCAATAATCCGAGCTAACCCATGCCACTAGGTTAGTCATAATGGTTATGACTATGTCAAGTCTAGTTTAATGAGACCTAAATCAAATCTTCCTAAGAAAAGATTAAGTCTAAGGTCTTCCACCATTGTAGATGTGCGGGCCCTTTCCGGGGTTGATTGTTCTCGGTTGGTTACAGTGGTTCAGTTGCACCGAGAAAGATGCAACCATGTCTATTAGGCATTGGATGCTATAGGCTGGAGGATGGATTGGGCTCAATATTTTGGATACGGTGAGAGACTCAATTAGAAATCCAATCTGTGCAAATGGTGGGTCTGACTTAACTAAGGAGTGGATCAATATTCTGGATACGGTGAGATTCATGAATTAGAGACCAAGTTTGGGTGCACCATGATTAGAGAATCATTGAACAAGAGTTGTTCACTCATTGGCTAACCCATCACCAATAACTATTAGGTGAGGTGATGAGTTAGTTGGTGGGACCGCACCATCCACTAAAAATTAGTAATCGTGAGATTTTCGCATCTCTACGGAGGAAGTATAGAGATCCGAGAAAATAATGGAAGCTAATTTATTTTAAAATAATATTTTTAAATAAATTGGTTAAGTCTTAATTACAATATCTAACTAAAAACTTTGACACTTTATAGGAAGATGCCTGCATCCAACCCATTAGCACGAATCCTGGACACCCATAGACTGACCGAACCAAATTACAAGGATTGGCTTCGAAACTTCAAAATCATTTTGGGTTCCGAGAAGTTAACTCATGTATTGGACCAAGACCCTCCCACCTTACCAGCCCATCCGTCTGCTGAATAGAGAGCGTCTCTGGATAAGTGGACCGACGAAGATAATAAGGCCAGATACTACATGTTGGGCTCGATGTCTGATGAGCTTCAGCACCAACATGAAGATATCAGGACTGCTCGCCAAATGTTGGCTCACCTACAGGAGATGTTTGGTGAACAGAGTCGCGCAGCCAAGTATCAAGTCACTAAATGACTGTTTCAAGGCTAAGATGCATGATGGGCAGTCAGTCCAAGATCATTGTCTGATGATGATCAAGGACTTTGGAAGAGCTTGAGAAGCTCGGAAGTGAAGGTTAGACTTGGATCTGCAGAATGATATAATTCTGCAATCCTTTGACTAATGCATATGGGCAGTTCATCATGAACTACCATATGCATAAACTTCAAAATTCCTTGGCCGAACTTATGAACATGCTGGTTACCGCTGAGCTTTCTATGAAAGATTCTAAAGGCTCAGTGCTTGCTATGGAATGGACTTCTTCCAAGAGAAAGTCTTTTGGAATGAAGAAGAAGTCTGTGAAAAAGCAGAAGAGTAGAAGGAGGAAAGAAGAAAAAGGTAGAGCTGAAAAAGAAGCCGCTGACAAAGAAAAGTATTTTCATTGCAACAATGATGGCCACTAGAAGCGGAACTGCCCTACTTACCTGGCCACCCTGAAGAATAAGGAGGCAGGTCCTTCTGGAGGTATGCTCATTATTGAGTCTAACCTTATGATTTCTTCTGCATCCAGTTGGATGCTTGACTCTGGTTCTAGTGCTCATTTGTGCACTTCCATGCAGGATCTTGAGGATAGCAGGAGGCTGAGGGATGGTGAGATGATCCTACGCATCGAAAATGGAGCAAGAGTTGCTACCATGGCCATGGGAACATACCCTCTTCGACTACCATCTGGTTTAGACTTAGTATTAAAAGACTGTTATTATGTGCCTGCAGCAAGCAGAAATTTGATTTCTATTTCTTGCCTTGCATTAGAAGGCTATGTAATTAGTTTTCTTAAGGACCATTGTAACATTCTTTATGAAAGAAATAAAATTGCAAGTGGTTTCCTTATTAACGGTCTTTATCAGTTACATGTTGATGTATCTATTTTTAATTTCGAGCAAAATGTGAATGCCATAAAATCAAAACATCCTAGGGATAGTCCAAATGATAGGTATCTATGGCACCTAAGATTAGGTCATATAGCAGAAGATAGGGTTAACAAATTGGAGAAAATTGGGCTATTGAGTCCGTTGACTTCTGAGTCATATCCAATTTGTGAATCCTTGTCTTCATGGCAAAATGACTAAGCTTTCCTTTTGTAGGACATGGGGAAAGGGCCACGGATCTTCTTGCCTACTAGTACATACTGATGTGTGCGGCCCATTTGATGTGCCGGCTAGAGGCAACATAGTCTACTTCATAATCTTTACCGATGATTTATCTAAGGTATGGGTATGTGTATCTTATGAGACACAAGTCTGAAGCTTTTGAAAAGTTCAAAGAATTCAGACATGAAGTAGAAAAGCAAATTGAAAAATCCATTAAGGTTCTTCGATCAGATCGAGGAGGTGAATACCTTAGTCATTGAAAATTTCTAGACTATCTCAAGAAAAATGGCATAGTCTCTCAATAGACTCCACCTGGAATACCTCAACTCAATGAGGTTTCAGAACATGGAGAAATCGGACCCTATTAGATATGGTTCGATCCATGATGAGCTTCACAGACCTTCCTGATTTTCTTTGAGGGATACTGTTTGTTAACTTGCAATATACTTACTGAATAGGGTTCCTTCTAAAACTATTCCTACCACACCGTATGAGATATGGCATGGTAAGAAACCAAGTCTGAGTCATCTCAGAATTTAGGGATTGTCCGGCTCATGTCAAAAGACAACAAGCGGACAAGTTAGACTTTAGGTCCTTCAGAGCTCGATTTATAGGATATCCTAAAGAGTCATTAGGATATTATTTCTACATTCCAGAAGATCACAATGTGATTGTGAGTCGACATGCCATCTTTCTTGAAAAATAGTTTATTCAAGATAGCGGCATTGGAAAGCAGATCAAGCTCGATGAGAAAGTCTCACAAGAGCAACGAGCTAAGGACCAAATGGAACCAAATCAGGTTAAGCCAATCCATATACTACCTTCTCCACCTCATAGATCGGAAAGAGTTTTTCGTCCCCTTGAGAGGTACTTAGGTACTATTTCAGAGGATGTTGAGGAAATGTTCCTCATAGGTAATGGGATTCATGGTGATGATCCCAAAACCTATAACGAGGTGATATCAGATATCGACTCCGAGAAATGGTTAGAGGCAATGAAGTCAGAAATTGACACGATGCACTCAAACCAAGTCTGAACCTTAGTAGATCCACCAAAAGGTACAGTACCTACTAGGTGTAAATGGATCTACAAGAGAAAGATTGGTGTAGATGAAAATGTGGAGACATTCGAGGCTAGATTAGTGGCAAAAGATTATAGTCAATGCGAAGGCATTGACTATCAGGATACCTTTTCACCAGTAGCTATGCTAAAATCCATCCACACACTACTTGCTGTTGCAGCCTATTTCGATTATGAAATATGGCAAATGGACGTGAAAACGGCATTCTTAAATGAATATCTTGAGGAAGATATCTATATGGAACAGTCCTTAGGTTTCACATCCAGTGATGATGAACGCAAAGTATGCAAGCTGCAAAGGTCCATATATGGACTTAAGCAAACATCTCGGAGCTGGAATACTCATTTTAATGATGTGATCAAATTGTTTGGTTTCATCAAGAATGAGGAGGAGTCATGTATCTTCAAAAAGGTCAGTGGGAGCGCTGTTGTCTTCCTCGTATTGTACGTGGATGACATCCTCCTTATTGGAAATGATATTCCCATGTTGACCATAGTTAAAATGTGGTTATCTAAAGAATTCTCCATGAAAGACTTAGGAGAAGCATCCTTTATTCTAGAAATTAAGGTCTATAGAGATAGACCAAATAGGATGCTAGGACTTTCACAGAAAGATGTACATAGAGGAAGTACTAAAGAGGTTTAGTATGAAAAACTCTAAGAGGGGTTTAGTACCCTTCAGGCATGGCATTCATCTTTCCAAGAAGATGTGCCCCAACACACCTAAGGATATAGAATGCACGAGCAAGATTCCTTATGCTTCTGCAATAGGGAGCCTCATGTATGCCACGTTATGTACACGATCTGATATAGCCCATGCTGTGAGTGTCACAAGCAGATATCTGTCAAATTCAGGTGAAGAACACTGGACTTCTGTGAAATGTATCTTTAAGTACTTGAGAAGAACTAAAGATATGTTGTTGGTCTTCGGTAATGGAGAACTACAAGTCCAGGGATATACAGACTCGAACTTTATGTCCGATATAGATGATCAAAAGTCGACATCTGGGAGTCTGATTTTGTGTAATGGTCGAGCTATCAGTTGGAAAAGTTCTAAGTAGACAGTGATAACAGATTCCACCAAGGAAGCAGAATACATCGCTGCATCAAAAGTTCCAAAGGAGGCATTCTGGTATAAGAAGTTTGCCATAGAGATCAGAGTGATGCCATTAGATGTCATTCCACCGTACTGTCACAACAATGGCACCATAGCCCTTGCTAAGGAGCCAAGGTCTCATCAGAAATCCAAGCGCATCGAGCGGCGATACCACCTCATCCACGATTACCTCGAGAAGGGTTACGTCGAGGTCAAGAGAGTCAACTCCGCAGACAATGTGGTGGACCAGCTTATAAAGCCATTGGGCCAGCAGAAGATCGAAGCCCACCTTGAGAAGATGGGACTTAGATTTGTAGCCAATTGGCTTTAGGTCAAGTGGGAGTTTGTTAGATATATGTGTCCTAGAAGCCAGAATTGGCTGACACTTATAATACACTTCTAGGGGCAAAATTATAATTTTGTCTATAAATAATAAAATGGGTTATTTTCTATTACATAAGTGTATTTAGTGTCTATGATACATCTCTTGAGTTAATGGTAATGATAATTCATATTTTCAAGAGTTGAAAATTTAAGATATGAATTTTCATTTATTAACTCATAAAATGCTCCTGACCGTAGGATCATCATGAGGATGGTGATTGATCCAGAAGGCTAGTATACAATCGCTTCTTTGTAGTAGATGAGTCTTGAGTCTACGGTGTAGAGACACCCGAGCAAAAGTATAGGTACTCATTAGAGAAGAGGGCACTGAGTGTGACCACGTCGAATAGTCATAAGGAAGTCTACCTTCTCATCGATGACTGACTCGATGCTACAGTGGTGTGTCTGGTTCTTTGACCTGAGGTACATCGGCAGTTCACCTTTAGGATATTATAGTTTGACTACACCATGACTCGGTCTCCTAGCCATATGGAATCCTGAGGTGTATGTTGGCTATAGCATGTTCATTGTAGGAATTGGATTGCACCAAGATAGAATCTATCTACTTCAATGGATGAGGAGTGGCCCTATGATAATCATGAAAATCAAGTCCATAAGTTCATGGCCATGGTAGAATGTGAAATAATAGAAAGAGTTTCTATTAAGGTTTTAACATTGGACTTAAATCGAATGATTAAATCATACTATAGAAATTAGGGTTTGACAAGTTTACCTTAACCCTAATTTGATCGGGGCTCAAGATAGAAGAACTTAATCACATAAATAACTGCACCAAGAGGTTCATTTTTAGTTCTGATGGGTTGCCACCATATGCTGCTAGGTGTCATTGGTAGATTTTGTGAGCAACTAGAATGATTTTGATGATCAATCATTCTAGTTGTCTGAATCAGAAAAGTTTTGATCCATCGAAAGGAGTTTCGATGATATCAATGATGGAGATCATGACATATCCTATCACCATATAGAACTGAACCTAACTAGGTTACACAAACAAGGGTTTGGATCTGAAAATCATCAATTGGACTAACCCAGTTCAGTTGATTTGAATAAGATTCAATTAGGTTCAAGGAAATTGTGCTAGCACAAGATTCAGCCTAACGTTCTTCTTTTTCTATTATAAAAGTTATCTCAACTAAGCCAAATGAGCTTGTGCTCACTCAGGTACCTTTACCTAGTCTGACTGGAGCTTGTCCAAGTCAGAAAAGGGTTGTCTTAATTTATGAGATAAATTTGAGACAATACCTGCCATTTTCCATCATCTGCTAATTCTTGTACTTTGACTTGGTCAAACATTGACCTTTGACCCTTGGACATCTGCTCATGTGTCATGCACTTATTGGAGAGTAGATAGGGGTTTGTCTGCGCTCTGAAAACTAGAAAGAAAGGGGGTGCATGCCTAGGATGGCATGCCCCCATGGATAGGGATGCTGGAGTCCCATACGGATAGGACTCCAGGTTGCTTGTTGGATTCAAACTAGGTGACCCTCACCTATAGACTTTGACCAATCTTAGGCACCACCTTAGGATGAATCTGTGGGTCTCTTATCCCATCAATTAGATTTAGATCTGATTGAACGTAGCAACATGATTGACCGGGGTGATGCAGCACTACATGGCGCAGCAGAGTCTATATATAGACCCTATCTGCGCCCACTTTTAAGAACTTCTCTCCTAGCCATGCCCCAAGGCTGCCCCTCTCCCTTCTCTATGCCACCATCTAGCCCTCTCTCTCCTTTCCACATCCAAGAAAGTTGGGTTCTTCAGATTAATGCGAGTCAGGCAAGAAAAGGCTGACAAAAAAGGAAGATGGCAACACTGCTGCAGAGACGATGGACAATCTTCATAAGTTGTTTTGAAGATCCTCCAAATTAGATCCAAATATGATTTTTGGAGAAAAATAAGAGAAGGAGAAGATCTCCAGATCCAGTCTGAGTGAATACTGATAGAGGTCAGACGCTTGCGTGGCTAGATCCAAAACCTCAAAGCTTTCATAGGATCATCAATGGGTAATCAGATTACCCAAGATTAAGGTAAAATTAATTTAATTTTAATTTAATTTAAATTTTCTTATTTATCAGATGCTAATATCAGATCTAAAAAGTATCAAATCTGATTTGGATCTGAGAGAAGAATTTTTGAAATATGCCTCTCGATCCAATCAGATCTGAACGAACCTGACCCAGAAAATCCCAAGATTGTCTCCTTAAAAATGCACCATCCCGGATGAGGCCGAACTTGAATAAAATGAAGTTGGCATTCCATGCTTATAGCCAAGCTTCTCTAAAGAAAAGATTGACCTTCCTAAAGGCTTCTGGGCCCTGTATATGAATGGCTTATCCAATGGTTCGGATGTAGGTGCTAGATTGATCTTGGTGAACCCGATGGGAGTCATCGCTGAATATGCACTGTGCTTCGAATTTTCTGCAACAAATAATAGAATCAAATATGAAGCTCTGATAGCTAAATTAAGGATAACCAAGGAATTGAAAGCAGACTAGCTCCAAGTATATAGTGATTTCCAACTAGTAGTCGAACAAGTTGGTGGCAGTGAAGGAAAAACCTCTTTCCCCAACACAAGATCGTTCAGATCTGATTGGATCTGAAGGAATATTTTAATTTTTTTTTTCTAAAATCTTAATCAGATATGAGATTTCTCAGATTTGATCATAGACATTTGATATTAAAAGTTAGAATAAAATTAAATTAGATTTAATTTTAAGTATCTGATTTGGTAATCTAATTATCCTACGATGATCCTGTTGATTCCTGAGGTTCTGGAAGGAGCCACGCACTCACCTAGCCTCTACCGATATCCACTCAGGCAAGATCTGAATGTCTTCTCCTCATGAATCTCTCCTCCAAAAATTAGATCTGGATCTAATTTGAAAATCCTTCAAAATGACTTCTGAGGGCAGCCTGTTTGTCTTACGAGCACCGTCGCGTAGATGCTGAATCTTGTGCCAAAAACCTTGGACCTTCAACTCAGATTTGTGCCTATCCTTTTAGACATGTAGAAAAGAGGAAGAGAGCAGATAGATGGGGTGTGGATATTAGAGGGAAGGCTCCTTTGGGTGTGGAAAAAATAAATTATGTTGAGGCAATTTTCTGAGAAGAGTTCTTATACTAGACATAGCACCATAAAGAGTCCCTTTTTTGACCAAAAACCTTATTAATTTGACCATTAAAACTCTTGGACCTGATCTCTATGAAAAACCTCAGATTCCATCTAGTTTTAACACCTAAAATCTATTTGGAAGGGGGCAGCATGAAAGGATAAGGAAGAGACTATGTGCATCTAGGAATCTTCACTCAAGAGTTTGATCCAAATCAAACTCTATCAAAACCTAGACTAGGAACCTCTATAAGTCATGAAATTTTGCACACCCAAAGCATGACTTGTGTCCTATCGCATATCTAAAAACTAAAGAAAAATAATTTCTAAAGAAATTTTTAAAATTCTCTAATCATGTGACCCTCAATTCTCTTAATAGGGTCAACTATTGACCCTAGTCCAATTGCACTAGGAATGAATTTAATTTTCATAATTAATCTAATTTGGACTTATTTTAGTTAAATGAAAATAAACTCATTCAAAATAGAAAAATAAGTCAATTGACTTGATTGCGATGAATCAGAATGATTACAGAAGGAGAAGGTCAGGCTCAATCGTGTGCTAGCATGATTACCTTAAACCTGATTGGATCTAATCCAAATCAATCGAATTAGGTTAGCTCAATTGATGACATCCAGATCCAAACCCTTAATTGTATGATCTAGTTAGGTTCAGTTCTATATGGTAATAAGACATGTCCTGATCTCCATCATCGATATCATCGAAAAATCTTTCAATGGATCATAACTTTTCTGATTTATATAACTAAAATAATCAATCATCAAAATAATTCTAATTGCTCTCAAAATATACCAATGACACCTAGTAGTATATGGTGGCAATCCATCAGAACTAAAAGTGAACCTCTCGATGTAGCTACCTATGTGATTGGGTTCTTCTATCTTGAGCCCTGACAGGATTAGGGTTAAGGTGAACTCATCAAACCTAATATCCATCATATGAATTAATCATTCGATTCGAGTCCTATGTAAAAACCTTATAGAAACTCTTTCTATCATCTTCACTCTACCATGGCCATGAGCTTATGGACTCGATTCTCATGATCATCATAGGGCTACTCCTCATCTACCAAGGTAGATAGATCCCTTATTGGTGCAATCCAATTCCTACAATGAACATGCTATAGCCAACGTACACCTTAGGATTCTGAATGGCTAGGAGATCGAGTTATGGTGTAGTCAAACTACAACACCCTCAAGGTGAATTATCGATGCACCTCAGGTCGAAGAACCAGACACACTACTGTAATATCGAGCCTATCATCGATGAGAAGGTAGACTTCCTTATGAATGCTCGAGGTGGTCACGCTCAATGCCCTCGTTCTCTAATGAGTACCTATACTCTCGCTCTGATGTCTTCACACCGTAGACTCAAGACTCATCTAGTCAAAGGAAGTAATCATACACCAACCTTCAAGATCAATCACCATCCTCATGATGATCCTATGATCCGAAGTAGTTTATAAGTTAATTATGAAAATTCATGTCTTAAATTTTCAACTCTTTGAAAATATGAATTATCATTACCATTAACTCAAAGGATGTATCACATACACTTTAAATACACACTATGATGAAAAATAATTTTTTTATTAATTTATAATTAAAATTATAAAATTGCTCTTAGAGGTGTATTACAAGTGTTAGCTAATCTAACTTCTAGTGCACACATCTAACAAACTCCCACTTGATCTAAAGCCAATTGGCTACAAATCTAAGTCCCATCTTCTCAAAGTGGTCTATGATCTTCTACTGGCCTAAAGACTTCATCGATAGATCTACCGCATTGTCCTGTAGAGTCAACTCTCTTGACCTCAACGTAATCCTTCTCGAGGAATCATGAATGAGGTGGAATCGCCGCTCAATGTGCTTGGATTTTTGGTGAGACCTCGGCAACTTAGCTAGGGCTATGGCGCCATTGTTGTCATAGTATAGAGGGATGACATCTGATGGCATCAATCCAAGTTCTGTAGCAAACTTCTTATACCAAAGTGCATCTTTTGTAGCTTGCGATGTAGCGATGTACTCTGCTTCTATGGTGGAACCTGCTATCATACTTTGCTTGGAATTTTTTCAGCTGACAGCACCATCATTACACACAAATAGACTACCAGATGTCGACTTTCGATCATCTATATTAGACATAAAATCTAAGTCTGTATAACCTTGGACTTGGAGTTCTCCATTACCAAAAATCAAGAATATATCCTTAGTCCTTCTCAAGTACTTAAGGATACATTCCATAGAAGTCTAGTGCTCTTCATTTGGATTTGACTGATATCTGCTCATGAGACTCACAACATGGGAGATATCAAGTCATGTACATAGCATGGCATAAATGAGGCTCCCTATTGCCGAAGCATAAGGGATCTTGCTCACGCATTCAATCTCCTTAGGTGTGTTGGGACACATCTTCTTGGAGAGATAAATGCCATGTCTGAAGGGCACCAATCCCCTCTTGGAGTTTTCAATGCTAAACCTCTGTAGTATCTCCTCCTCTATGTACATCTTCTATGAGAGACCCAGTATCCTATTTTGTCTATCTCTATAGACCTTAATTTCTAGAATAAAGGATGCTTCTCCTAGGTCTTTCATAAAGAACTCTTTTAGTAACCACATTTTAACTGTGGTCAACATGGGAATATCATTCCCAATAAGAAGGATGTCATCCACATACGGTACGAGATAGACAACAGCGCTCCCACTGACCTTTTTAAATACATATGATTCCTCCTTATTCTTAATGAATCCAAATGATTTGATGACAACATTGAAATGAGCATTCCAGCTCCGAGATGCTTGCTTAAATCTATAGATGGATCTTTGCAGCTTGCAGATCTTGTGATCAGCATCACTAGATGTGAAACCTAGTAGCTGTTCTACATACATATCTTTCTCAAGATATCTATTTAAGAAGGCCATTTTTACGTCCATCTACCATATTTTATAATCAAAATAGGCCGCAACAATAAGCAATGTGTGGATGAACTTTAGCATGGCTACTGATGAGAAGGTATCCTGATAGTCAATACCTTTGCACTTACTATATTCTTTCGCCACTAACCTAGCCTTGAATGTCTCCACATTTCCATCTGCACCTATCTTTCTCTTGTAGATCTATTTACACCCAATAGGTACTATACCTTTAGATGGATCTACCAAGGTCCAGACTTAGTTTGAGCACATTGGGTCAATCTTTAACATCATTGCCTCGAACTATTTCTCAGAGTTGATATCTAATATCGCCTCATCATAGTTTTTGGGATCATCATCATGAACCCCATTTCCCATGAGGAACATTTCCTCTACATATTCTTAAATAGTACCTAAGTACCTTTCAAGAGGATGGGATATTCATTCTGATCTACGAGGTGGAGGAGGTAGTGATTTGATTAGCTTAATCTGATTGGGTTTCATAGGGTCCTTAGCTCGTTGCTCTTAGGAGACTTTCTCTTCGAGCCTAATCTGCCTTCCGATGCCATCATCTTGAATAAACTTTTTTTCAAGGAAGATGGCATGTCGACTCACAATCACGTTGTGGTCTTTCAAAATATAGAAATAATATCCTAATGACTCTTTAGGATATCCTATGAATCGTGCTCTAAAGGACCTATATGCTAACTTGTCTGCCTGTTATCTCTTGACATGAGCCAGACAATCCCAAATTTTGAGGTGACTCAGACTTGATTTCTTACCATGCCATATCTTATATGGTGTGGTAGGAACGATTTTAGAGGAAATCCTATTCAGTAAATATATAGCGGTCATTAGACTCTGTCCCCAAAAAAACTCAGAGAGGTCCACGAAGCTCATAATAGATTGGACCATATCTAATAAGATCTGGTTTCTCCATTCTAAAATCCCATTAAGTCAAGGTGCTTCAAGTGAAGTCCATTGAGAGACTATACCATTTTTCTTAAGATAGTCTAGAAATTTCTGACTAAGGTATTCACCTCCTCGATCTAATCGAAGAACCTTAATAAATTTTTTGGTTTATTTTTCTACTTCATGTCTGAATTCTTTAAATTTTTCAAAAGTTTCAGATTTATGTCATATCAAATACACATACCCATACCATGATAAATCATCGATGAAGGTGATGAAGTAGATATAGTTACCTCTAGTTAGCACATCAAATGGGCCACACACATCGATATGGACTAGGGCAAGTAGTTCTATGGCCCTTTTTCCATGTCCTACAAAAGAAAGCTTGGTCATTTTGCCATGAAGGTATAATTCACAAATCGGATATGACTCGAAAGTAAATGAACTCGATAGCCCAGATTTCTCCAATTTGTTAACCCCATCTTTTGCTATATAACCTAGCCTAAGGTTCCACAAATATCAATCGTTTAGACTATCCCTAGGTCATTTTGATCCTATGGCATTCATATTTTGCTCGATATTGAAAATAAAAACATCAATATATAACTGATAGAGATCATTTATAAGAAAACCACTTGCAATTTTATTTCTTTCATAAAGAATATTACAATGGCTCTTAATAAAACTAATTACATAGCCTTCCTGTACTAAACATGAAATGAAAATCAAATTCCTACTTACTGTAGGCACATAAAAATAGTCTCTAAGAACTAAATCTAATCCTAACGGTAATCATAAAGGATAGATTTCCATGGCCACTGCAACAACTCTTACTCCATTTTTGTTGCATAGGATCATCTCACCATCCCTCAGCCTCCTGCTATCCTCAAGACTCTACATAGAAGTGTATAAGTGAGCACTAGAACCAGAGTCAAGCACCCAACTGGATGCAGAAGATATCGTAAGGTTGGATTCTATAATGAGCATTCCTCTAAAAGGATCTATCTCCTTGTTCTTCAGGCTGGCTAGGTATAAGGGGCAGTTCCGCTTCCAATGATCGTTTGTGTTGCAATGAAAATATTTTTCTTTGTTAACGACCTTATTCTTCGGCTCTACCTTATTCTTCTTCCCACCATCCATCTTCTACTTCTTCACGGACTTCTTCTTCTTTTCAAAAGACTTTTTCTTGGAAGAAGTCTGCTCCACAGTAACTATTGAGCCTTTATAATCTATCATAGAAAGCTCAGTAGTAACCAGCATATTCATAAGTTCTACTAGAGTATTCTGTAGTTTATGCATATAGTAGTTCATGATGAACTACCCATACGCATCTGTCAAGGATTGCAGAATTATATCAATATACAAATCCTTGTCTAACTTGACATCAAGCTTCTTAAACTCTTCTAACTCTTTGATCATCATCAAACAATGATCTTGGACCGACTGCCCATCACGCATTTGAGTCTTAAGAAATCTTCTAGTGACTTGATATTTGGCTGCATGACTTTGTTCATCAAATAACTCTTGCAGGTGAGCCAACATTTGATGGCTAGTCTTAATGTCTTCATGTTGGCACTGGAGCTCATCAAACATCAAGCCCAACATGTAATACCTAATTTTGTTATCATCATCCATCTACTTCTCTAGAGATGCTCTTTGATCAGTGGATGGATGGGCTGGTAATGTAGAAGGGTCTTATTTCAATACATGAGTCAACTTCTCAGAACCCAAAATAATTTTAAAGTTTTGGATCCAATCCTTGAAGTTGGGTCCGATCAGTCTATGGGTGTCCAGGATATGGGCTAGTGGGTTGGACGCAGACATTTTTTTATAGAGAGTCAAAGTTTTTAGTTAGATTTTGTAATTAGATTTAATCAATTTGTTTAAAAATTTTATTTTTAAATAAATTAGACTTCCACTATTTTCTCAGATCCCTACACTTTCTATGTAGTGATGCAAAAATCTTCGTGATCAATTGATTTCTAGTGGATGGTGTGGTCCCACCGACTGGCTCACCACCTCACCTAACAGTTATTGATGATGGATCAATCGATGAGTAAACAACTCTTATCCAATGATTCTCTAATTATGGAGCACCTAATGATGGTCTCTAATTCATGAATCTCACCATGTCCAGAATATTGATCCACTCCTTAGTTAAGTCAGACCCATCATTTATATGAATTAGATTTTGGATTGGATCTCTTACCATATCCAAAATAGTGAGTCCAACCCATCCTCCAACCCGTAGCATCCAATGACTAATAGACATGGTTGCATCTTTTTGGTGCAATTGAACCATTGTAACCAGCTAAGAACAATCAACCCCAGGAAGGGCTCGCACATCTACAATGGTGGTAGACCAACTGACTTAATCTTTTCTTAGGAAGTTTCAATTTAGGTCGCTTAGACTTGACTCGGTTATAATGGTTATGATAAGCCTAGTGACATGGGTTAGCTCAAACTGTTAGCCACCTCAAATCCGAACTGGGTTGACATAAATGGCTAGGTAAGTGAGATCGGTGGAAGGGATATGCCATTAACTCGATAAGAATGCATTTAGATCGAGTAGCTCCTAATTAAAAATTGATCGATCGTATCTACCAAACTTATCTTAGACACCAAATTATCGAACCAAAACTAATCAGATTAGCCTACAATCCAAGCTCGAACCATGGAGCCAAATTAGGCCTTAATTGGATCGCTCACATGTGACTATGAGTCAACCTTGATCCAAACTTACAACTATTGGGCTGGTCAATTCTAAGCACTCTTGATCCTACCTAACTAACTCTTGATTTAGTTTGATCAATCGCTAGACCTAATTGAGCAACCCAAGCCCAAACCCAATTTTATGAAAATATCTTAAATCTGAAAAATCTTAATTTTAGATCTAATTAGTTTTATAATCTTAAATCTTAATTAAGTTTGGATTCATAAACAAAAAATATGTATCAAAATTCTTGAGTTTCAGAATCTAGAATTTTATAAAAAATAAGTTCTGATTTCTAATTAAGGATGAACGCGTAGTACTCCTACACGTCATAAGAACACCTCATCGAATGGGAGGAGAGTGCCTTTAAACTCTACTTTATTCTTATGACCAGACGACCAAGGAAAATACCTTAATAAAAAATATAATTGAAACTATAAAACTAGTTTAATCTAGATCATATATCACATATATAATTAATGATCTAACTAATACATGCTTTGCATACATCTCATGTATCATCACTAAATTAAACATACATATTTTTTATATCTAAAATATCATACATAATATCTAAAAAATAGATTTAAATTTGATAATATCAAAACAAAACTATTCTAGATAATTTGTAGAACTATTCTACAACTAGTCTATACATGCATCTTGTCATATCACATATGAATAAATCAAAAATTAAAAACTTTATTTTTTTTAGATCTAATTACAATAATTATAATATTAAAAAAAAAATTAAATAGATCTAAAATTATATTTAATCAAATTAACAACATGATTATACTAGACTACACATAGAACTATTCTATTCCTAGTCTAGTCATGCATCTCATACATATAAGATCTAAATAATTTAATTTTAATTTTTTAATTTTAGATCTAATTACATCTGATGTGACATCTAAACTTTTTAGTATTATATAAAAAATAAAAATAAAATCAGATCTAACATAGATCCAAAGAACTGCAACCTAGCTCCGATACCAGTTGAAGAAAAAACCTCTTTTCCCGGCATAGGATCGTTTAGATCTGATTGGATCTGAAAAAATATTTTAAATTTTTTTTTCTAAAACACAAATAAAATCTGATCATAGAAATTTGATATTAAAAATTAAAATAAAATTAAATCTGATTTAATTATGAGTACTTGATTTGGTAATCTAATTACCCTACGATGATCCCGTTGATTCCTGAGGTTCTAGAAGGAGCCATGCATGCGCATGGCCTCTACCAAAATCCACTCAAATAGGATCTAAACATCTTCTCCTCATGAATCTCTTTTCCAAAAATTATATCAAGATTTGATCTAAAAAGCCTTCAAAATGACTTCTGAGTCCAGCCTGTTCATCTCACGAACACTGTCGCGTAGATGTTGAATCTTGTGCCAAAAACCTTGGACCTTCAACTCAAATTTGTGCCTATCTTTTTTGGCATGTAGAAGAGAGGGAGAAAGAGGATATAGGTGGCATGGATATCAGAGGGAAGGCTTCTTTTGATGTGGAAAAAATAAATTACATTGAGGCAATTTCATGAGAAGAGTTCTTATACTAGACATAGTGCCATAAAGAGTCCCTTTTTTTATCAAAAACCTTATTAATTCAACCATTGTGATTCCTAGACCTGATATCCATGAAAAACTACAGATTTCACCTAGTTTGGATGCCAAAAATCCATCGAGAAGGTGGCAGCATGAAAGGATAAGGAAGAGTCCATGTGCGTCTAGGACTCTTCCCTCAAGAGTTTGAACCAAATCAAACTCTATCAAAATTTGGTCTAGGGACCTTCAAAAATCACAAAATTTTGTACAGTTAAAGTACATATCATACCCTATCACATGTCCAAAAATTAAAGCAAAATAAATTTCTAAAATTTTTTTAAAATTCTCTGATCATATGAACGTCAATTCTTTCAATTGTGTCAACTATTGACCCTAGTCCAATTTCACTAGGAATGAATTTAATTTTCATAATTAATCTGATCTGAACTTATTCTAGTTGGATGAAAATAAACTTATTCAACATACAAAAATGAGTCAAATTAAATTGAACTCGATTGTGATGAATCAGAAAGATTGCAAAAGAAGAAAGTCAGGCTCAATCGTGTGCTAGAACGATTATCTTGAACCTGATTGGATCTAATCCAAATCAATCAAACTAGATTACCTCAATTGATGACATCTAGATACAAACCCTTATTTGTATGATCTAGTTAGGTTCAGTTTCGTATGATAATGAGACATGTCATGATCTCCATCATCGACATCCTCGAAACACCTTTCGATGGACCAAAACTTTTTTGATTTATACAATTAGAATGATCGATCATCAAAATCATTCTAATTGCTTTTAAAATCCACCAGTGATACCTAGTAGTGTATGGTGGCAATCCATTAGAACTGAAAGTGAACCTCTCGATGCAGCTGAAGGAAAAAGTCCTTTTTTTTGGATCAGATTCGTTCAAATCTGATTGGATCAAGAAGGATATTTCAAAAATTTTTCCTCTGAGATCCTAATCAGATCTAAGACTCTTCAGATCTAGTCTTATTGATCTAATAATAAAATAAAAAAATAAAAATTAAATCTAATTTAATTATACCTTTATTTTTGGTAATCCAATTACCTTATGATGATTCCGATGTTTGCTTGAGGTTCTAGATGTAGCCATGCAAGCATCTGGCCTCTATCGGTATCCACTCAGACAGGATCTAGAGATCTTCTTCTCAATCAATCCTTTAAAAATTGGATCTAGATTTGATCTTGAAGGTCTTCAAAATTTCTTTTGAAGAATAGCCATTGTCTCTGGCAGCAATGCTATCTTCTTCATTTTTTGGTGCCTTTCACTTGCTTGATTGCACCTTACTCATGCCAAAAACCTCTTGGGTGTGGAGAGGAGAGAGAGGACCAGAGGGTGGCATGGAGAAGGAGGGAGAGAGGCTTTGTGGCATGGGGTAAAGGTAGAAGCATTAAATTCTAGGCATAGATAGGATTTATATAGATCCTGCTGCACCATGCAGTGCCACATCATCCCAGCCAATCACGGCCCTTTGTGCAATCAGATCTAAATCTGATTGATGGGATGACATCATCTAATCCAATCATATGAGAGACCCTCAAAACCCTCTTTAGGTGGCACCAAGATTGGGTCAAACAAGACCTCTTGGTGCCGTAGAGTTTAATACCCTGAAGCAACCTAGAGTCCCATCTGTATGGGGCTCCATCTTTTATCCTCATATGGTGCATGCCTCCCTAGGCATGTGCCCTCTTCCTGTCTACATTTTAGTAAAGGGACAAGGCCCCAGGTACTCTCCTATGGGTGCATGACATATGGGTAGATGCTAAGTGTCCAGGGTCAACATTTGACCAATGTCCAAAAATAAGATTTAGTAGGTGACCAAAAATGGTAGGTGTTGTCTCAAATTTATCTCATAAATTAAAATAACCCTTTTCTGATATAGACAAGCACCAGTCAGATCATGTAAAGGTTTTTGAGTGAGTCCAAATACATTTGGCTCAGTCGAGACAAGTTTTAACGATTATTAAAGAAGAATATTAGGCTCAATCATGTGCTAGCACGATTTTCTTAAACCTAATTGAATCTTATTCCAATCAATTAAACTGGATTAGTCTAATTGATGATATCCAGATCCCAACCCTTGTTTGTGTGACCTAGTTAGGTTCAGTTTCGTATGATAATAGGATATATCACAATCTCTATCGTCGACATCATCGAAACATCTACTGATGGATCAAAACTTTTTTTATTCAAACAACTAGTATGATCGAACATCCAAATCATTCTAATTGCTTCCAAAATCTACCAGTGACACCTAGCAGCATATGGTGGTAACCCATCAGAACTGAAAGTGAACCTCTCGGTGCAGTTATCTATGTGATTGAGTTCCTCTATCTTGAGCCCCGATCGGACTAGGGTTAAGGTGATCTCGTCAAACCCTAATTTTCATCATATGAATTAATTACTTGATTCAAGTCCAATATGAAAATACTAATAGAAACTCTTTCTATTATTTCACTCTGCCATGATCATGGGCTTATGAACTTGATTCTCATGATCATCATAGGGCTACTCCTCATCTATCAAGGTTGATAGATCCCCTATTGGTGCAATCAAATTCCTACAATGAACATGCTATAGCCAACATACACCTCTGGATTCTGAATGGCTAGAAGACCAAGTTATAGTATAGTCAAACTATAACACCCTCAAGGTGAACTACTGATGCACCTCAGATCAAAGAACCAGACACACCACTACAGCTTTGAGCCAATAATCGATGAGAAGGTAGACTTCCTCATGACTGCTCAAGGTGGTCATGCTCCGTACCCTTATTCTCTAATGAGTACGTTTACTCTCGCTCCGATGTCTCTACACCATAGACTCAAGAGTCATCTATCCTAAAGAAGCAATCGTATACCAACCTTCTAGATCAATCACCATCCTCATGATGATCCTATGGTCCGGAGCATTTTATGAGTTAATAATGAAAATTCATGTCTTAAATTTTCAACTCTTGAAAATATGAACTATCATTACCATTAACTCAAGGGATGTATCACAGACACTTTTAAAAACATACGTGATAAAAAATAACCAATTTTATTATTTATAGCCAAAATTATAATTTTGTCCTTACAAGTGTATTACAAGTGTTAGCCAATCTGGCTTCTAGGGCATACATATCTAACAAACTCTCACTTGACCTAAAGCCAAATGGCTATAAATATAAGTCCCATCTTCTCAAGGTGGGCTTCGATCTTCTGCTGGCCCAATGGCTTTGTAAGTGGGTCTACTACATTATCTATGGAGTCGACTCTCTTGATCTTGACGTAATCTTTTTCGAGGTAATCATGGATGAGGTTGGATCACTGCTCGATGTGTTTGGATTTCTGATGAGATCTTGACTTCTTAGCAAGAGCTATGGTGCCATTATTGTTGCAGTATAGAGGAATGGCATCCGATGGCATCACTCCGATCTCTACGGCAAACTTCTTATATCAGAATACCTCCTTTGTAGCTTCTGACGCAGTAATGTACTTTGCTTTCATGGTGGAATCTGCTATCACTGTCTTCTTCATATACCAGAACCAGAGTCAAGCACCCAACTGGATACAGAAGTAACCGTAAGGTTAGATTCAATAATGAGCATACCTCCAGTTTGTCTTCTTCGTAATTCCAGATGGCCAGGTATGTTCCGCTATCAGTGGCCATCAGTATTATAATGGAAATACTTTTCTTTATCAGCAGCCTTCTTCAGCTCTGCCTTCTTTTTCTTTCCACTTTCCACCTTCCACTTTTTTATAGATTTCTTCTTCTTTCCAAAAGACTTTCTTTGAATCCTTCCATAGCAAGCACTGAGCCTTTAGAACATTTTTATAGAAAAGCTCAGTAGTAACCAGCATATTCATAAGCTCGGTAGAGTATCTAAAGTTTTGTTTGTTCATGATCCATACGCATTATCAAGGATTGCAGAATTATGTCATTCTATAGATCTTGGTCTCTTCACCGAGCTTCTCAAGCTCTTCCAAGTCCTTGATCATCATCATACTATGATCTTGGATCGACTGCCCATCATTCATTTTAGCTTTAAATAGTCATTTAATGATCTGATATTGGCTGCATGACTCTATTCCCAAACAACTCTTGCAGGTGACCCAACATTTTGGTGGGCAATCTTGATATTCTTCATTTGGCTGAAGCTCATCAGACATCGATGTAGTATGAGTCTTATCTTCATCCATCACTTGTCAAAGAGACTCTCTCTGTTCAGTGAATGGATGAGCTGGTAAAGGTGTCTAATACATGAGTCAACTTCTCAAAATCCAAAATAAGTTCGGAGTCAATCCTGTGTAATTGGGTTCGGTCAGGATTTGGGATGTCCAGGATGGGCTATGGGTTTTGATATTTTTCTGTAGAGAGTCATAGTTTCTAGTTATATTTTATAATTAAGACTGACCAATTTGTTTAGGAGTTTCATTTTTAAATAAATTAGCTTCCACTATTTTCTCAAATTCCTACACTTCTTCTATAGAAATGTGAAAATCTCCATGATTACTGATTTATAGTTGGTGGTGCAGTCCCACCAACTGACTCATCACCTCAGCTAATAGTTATTGGTGATGGGTTAGCCAATAAGTGAACAACTTTTATCCAATGATTCTCTAATCATGGTGCATCCAGACTTGATCTCTAATTCATGAATCTGACCGTGCCCAAAATATTGATCCTCTTCTTAGTTAAGTCAGACCCACCATTTGCACAGATTAGATTCCTAATTGGGTCTCTCATCGTATCCAAAATATTGAGCCCAATCCATCCTCCAGCCCATAGCATCCAATGCCTAATAGATATGGTTGCATCTTTTTGGTGCAACTGAACCACTGGATCAGTCGAGAATAATCAATCTCGGAAAGGGACCGCACATTTACAATGCTGGAAGATCTTAAACTTAATCTTTTCTTAAAGAGATTTGATTTAGGACTCTTTAAACTTGACTTGACATGGCCATAACCATTATGACTAACCTAGTGGCATGGGTTAGCTTGTATTGTTAGCCCCTTAGATCAGAACTGGGCCGAAGGCAGGTAAGTGGACATGCCATTAACTCGATAAGAATACATTCGAGTCAAGTAGCTCCCAATTAAAAATCAGTCAATCGTATCTGCCAAACTTAGCTTAGATACCAAATTGTTGAGCCAAAACCAATCGGATTAGCCTACAATTCAGACTCTAACCACTGAGCCTAATTAAGTCTTAACTTAATCGATCACTCATGTGACACAACCTTGACATAGACTTAATCCTATTAGTTTGGTCAATTAAAGTACTCTTGATCCCTCCTAACTAACTCTTGATTCAATTTGATCAATCGCTAGACCTAATTAAGCTACTCAAGCTCGAACCCAATTTTATGAATATGTCTTAGATCTAAAAATTCTCAATTTTAGACCTAATATATTTCATAATATTAATTCTTAATTAAGTTTAGAGTTTATAAACAAATATGTATATAAAATTCTAGGGTTTTAGGATCTAGAATTTTACAAAAAATAAGTTTTTGATTTCTAATTAAGGATGAAAGCGTAGCACCCTACACACCATAAGAACTCCCCATCGAATGGGAGGAAAGGGCCTTTAAACCCTACTTCATTCTTATGATCGGCCAGCCAAGGAGAACGTCTTAATCAAAAATATGATAAATCTATAAAACTAGTTAGATCTACATCATATATCACATATATAAAAATTGATCTAACTAAAAATATGTTTTGCATACATCTCTTGTATCATATCATGCATATTTTTAGATCTAAATTATCTCATAAACATCTAAAAAATAAGATTGAAATTTGATCATATCAAATTAAAATTTATTCTAGATAATTTTGTAGAACTATTCTACAACTAGTCTAAATATGCATCTATCATTTCTCATATATATATATCAAATAAATTTATTTTCTATCTTTTAGATCTAATTATAATATTTATAATATCAAAAAATAGTAAATAAATAGATTTAAAAATTATAATTAATTAAATTAAAATTATGATTATGCTAGACTATACAGAATAATTCTATTCCTAGTCTAGTCATGCATCTCATACATCTTAGATCTAGATTATTTAATTTTTATTTTTTTAATTTTAGATCTAATCACATCTAATGTGACATCTAAAATCATCTAATTATTAGATCAAAAATAAATTAAAATTAGATCTAATAAATTAAGGAATCTAGCTCTCATACTAGTTGAAGGGAAAAGCCTTATTTTTCGGATCAGGTTCGTTCAGATCTGATTAGATCAAGAAGAATATTTCAAAAAAATTTTCTCTAAGATCCTAATTAAATCTAAGACTCCTTAGATCTAATCTTACTGATTTGATAAGAAAATTAAAAAAATATAAATTAAATATAATTTAATTATACCTTTATTTTGGATAATCCAATTATCCTATGATGATCTTGATGTTTGCCTGAGGTTCTGGATGTAGCCACGCAAGCGCCTGGCCTATACAGGTATCCACTCAGGTAGGATTTAGAGATCTTCTTATTCTTAATCAATTCTCCAAAAATTAGATCTAGATCTGATCTTGAAGGTCTTCAAAATTCCTTTTGAATAACAGCCGTTGTCTCTTGCAGTAGTGCTGCCTTCTTCCTTTCCTATCGCCTTTCACCTGCTTGGATCACACCTTACTCATGCCCAAAACCTCTTGGGCATGGAGAGGAGAAAGAGGACCAGATGGTGGCATGGAGATGGAGGAAGAGAGACTTTATGGCATGGGCTAAAGGTAGAAGCATTAAAATCTAGATGCAGACAAGGTTTATATAGATCCTACTGCACCATATAGTACCACATCATCCAGGCCAGTCAAGATCTTTTATGCAATTAGATCTAAATCTAATTGATGGGATGATATCTCTGATCCAATTAGATGAAGGACCCTCAAAACCCTCCTTAGGTGGTGCTAAGACTGGGTCAAACAAGACTTCTTGGCGCCATAGAGTTTCATCCCCTGAAGCAACCTAGAGCCCCATCTGTATGGGACTCCATCTTTTATTCTCATGGGGTGCATGCCTCCCTAGGCATGTGCCCTCTTCCTATCTGCATTTTAGTATGGGGACAAGGCCCCAGGTACTCTCCTATGGGTGCATGACACATGGGCAGATGTCTAAGTGTCCAGGGTCAATATTTGACCAATATCCAAAAATAAGACTTAGCAAGTGACCGAAAATGGCAGGTGTTGTCTCAAATTTATCTCATAAATTAAGACAACCCTTCTCTGATCTAGACAAGCTCCAGTCAGACCAAGTAAAGGTTCTTGAGTGAGTCCAAAGATATTTGGCTTAGTCGAGACAAGCTTTAATGATTATTAAAAGAGAATATTAGGCTCAATTGTGTGCTAGCATGATTCCTTAAACCTAATTGAATCTTATTCAAATCAATTGAACTGGATTAGTCTAATTAATGATATCCAAATCCAAACCCTTATTTGTGTGATCTAGTTTGATTCAGTTCCATATGGTAATGGGATATGTCACGATCTCTATCATCAACATCATCGAAATACCTTCTGATGGATTAGAACTTTTCTACTTAAGATAACTAGTATGATCGATCATCCAAATTATTCTAATTGCCCCCAAAATCCTCTAGTAACACCTAGCAGCATATGGTGGCAACCCATCAGAACTAAAAGTGAACCTCTCAGTGCAGTTACCTATGTGATTAAGTTCCTCTATCTTGAGTCCCGATCAAATTAGGGTTAAAATGATCTCTTCAAATCCTAATTTCCATAATATGAATTAATCATTCGATTCAAGTCCAATGTGAAAACCCTAATAGAAACTCTTTCTATTATTTCACTCAGCCATGGCCATGGGCTTATGGACTAGATTCTCATGATCATCATAGGGCTGCTCCTCATCTACCGAGGTAGATAGATCCGCTATTGGTGCAATCCAATTCCAACAATGAACAAGCTATAGCTAAAATACATTTCAGGGTTCCGAATGGCTAGCTGATCGAGTTATGGTGTAGTCAAATTATAACACCCTCAAGATGAACTACCAATGTACCTCAGGTCAAAGAACCATACATACCACTATAGCTTCGAACCAATAATCGATGAGAAGGTAGACTTCCTTATGACTGCTCGAGGTGGTCACGCTCAGTGCCCTCATTCTTTAATGAGTACCTGTACTCTCACTTTGGTATCTCTACACCATAGACTTAAGACTCATCTATCCTAAAGAAGTGATCGTACACCAACCTTCTAGATCAATCAACATCTTCATGATGATCCTATGGTCGGAAGCATTTTATGAGTTAATAATAATAATTCATGTCTTAAATTTTCAACTCTTGAAAATATGAACTATCATTACCATTAACACATGAGATGTATCATAGACACTTTTAAATACACACTGTGATAGAAAATAATCTATTTTATTATTTATAGTCAAAATTATAATTTTGCCCTTAAAAGTGTATTACAAGTGTCAGCCAATCTGGTTTCTAGGACACACATATCTAATATCAACTACCTGTGCGATTGGCTTCTTCTATCTTGAGTCCTGATAGGATTAGGGTTAAGGTAAATTCATCAAACCCAATATCTGTCATATGAATTAATCATTCGAATCGAGTTCTATGTGAAACTCTTATAGAAACTCTTTCTATCATCTTTACTTTGCCATGGCCACGGGCTTATGGACTTGATTCTCATGATCATCATAGGGCTACTCCTCATCTACCGTGGTAGATAGATCCCTTATTGGTGCAATATAATTCCTACAATGAACGTACTATAGCCAACATGCACCACAAAATTTTGAATGGCTAGGAGATCGAGTTATGATGTAGTCAAACTACAACACCCTCAAGGTGAATTATTGATGCACCTCAGATCAAAGAATCAGACACACTACAATAACATCAAGCTAATCATCAATGAGAAGATAGACTTTCTTATGATTGCTCGAGGCGGTCATGCTCAGTGCCCTTGTTTTCTAACGAGTACCTATACTCTCACTCCGATGTCTCCACACTGTAGACTCAAGACTCATCTACTCAAAGAAAGCGATCGTACACCAACCTTTCAAATCAATCACCATTCTCTTGATTATCCTACGGTCGGGAGCAGTTTATAAGTTAATTATGAAAATTCATGTCTTAAATTTTCAGCTCTTTGAAAATATGAATTATCATTACCATTAACTCAAAGGATGCATCACATACATTTTAAATACAAACTATGATAGAAAATAATCCTATTATTAATTTATAGTTAAAATTATAAAATTGCCTCTAGAAGTGTATTACAAGTGTTAGCCAATTTGGCTTCTAGGGCATACATCTAACTGGCAGTTGTGAAGTTCGAAAGAAAAGTATGATAAAGTATCTTGAGAAAGTGAAGAATTTAACTCCAGCCTTCAAAAGTTTCAATATTTGATAGATTTCGAAAGCAAAAAATATCAGAGCTGATATTTTCTCTAAATTAGCCACACTAGCTCCAGTAGAACTACCTAAGAAAGTCTTCTTCGAAGTTCTAAAATACTCGAGTTTGAAAGAACCATAGTCTATGATGCAGGTTGAGCATGAGCCAAGCTGGATTGATCCACTAGTCACTTTTTTCAAAGATGGAGTTCTACCTCATGACACAAAAGAAGCTTAGAAATTAAGAAATCAGGCCTCGTAGTATGTTCTTTATGAAGGCAAGTTATACAAATCACTACCACTCTTAAAGTATCTCCGACCTTTCGAAGCCAACTTTACATTATGAAAAGTGCATGAAGGAATCTGCAAGAGTCATTTAGGAGCTCGATCCTTGTCACACAATCTACTTCGATAGGATTACTATTGGTCGATGATGTATCATGATTCTATAGAGTATGTCAGAAAGTATGATCGATGTCAAAAAAATACAAACATTCAAAGACAATCGGCATCTGAGCTTACCCCCTGAGCGCCTCATAGCCATTTGCATAGTGGGAAATGGACATACTCGGGCTCTTTCTCATGGGATCCAGACAATGAAAATTGCTCCTAGTGGCAATTAATTACTTCACAAAGTAGGTCGAAGCTGAACCCTTGGCAAAGATTACTGAAGCTAAAGTATGGGACTTCATCTAAAAGTCCATTGTTTGCAGGTTTGGCTTACCTTGGACTCTCATAATAGATAATGAATGATAGTTTGATGGAGCAAAATTTTCCAAGTTCTATGAAGTCCTGAATGTCTCTCATAATTTTACATCAGTGGCTTATCCATAGGCAAATGGCAAGGTTGAGATAACTAATAGAATTTTGCTGCAAGAAATCAAAGCAAGACTTGAGAAGGCAAAAGAGACTTGGATAGATAAACTCTATCATGTACTTTGGGCATATCGAATTATCCAAAGATTGCCAATTAGGGAGACTCCATTTGCCTTGGCCTTTGGAAGGAAAGTTGTCATCTCGATAGAGCTGAAACATCCATCAGCATGAGTTGGGGCATTTAATGAGCAGCAGAACTCACAAGATCTTAGGGCTAACATCGACTTGCTAGAAGAAAAAAGGGAAGAAGCTTGAGTTCGGATGGTGGCTTATAGGTAGAAAGTAGCTCACTACTATAACTCAAGGGTCAGAGGCAATGTATTCAAAGTGGAAAACTCGATACTTTGGTGAGCGGCTGTTTTACAATCTCAAAACCAAGGAAAGCTCGCTATGAATTGGGAAGGCTCGTATGAAATTAAGGAGGTTGTCTAGCCCAAAACTTATTACTTGAAGAAGCTCAGAGGGACAACACACCTGCGATACTAGAATTTGGAGAACTTACAAATGTATTACTAGTAATCTTACCATAATAATTATTTTTTCTTTTCATGTCTCTATCTTTTGATGCAAAATTATATAATGATAGGAAACAACTCAACCAAACTTCATTTTTAAACAAAGAAGAGGACCTCCAATTATTTAAGCTAAGAGAGGGGGAGAGGCCATTCCAATGGCTCTTTTGTGCCCCACAACCTCGTTAGAAATAAGAGAAGAACCTCGTCCTAACTTGAGCAAGATGAAGACCTCAAATTATTGAAGCCGAGAGGAGGAGAGAGGTCCTTCCAATAGCTCTTTTGTGACCTCACAGCCTTATCAGAAATAGGAGGAGAACCTCATCCAAACTTGAGCAAGATGAAGACCTCCGACTATTGAAGCTAAGAGGAAGGGAGAGGTCCTTCTAACGGTCCTTTTGTGCCTCCACAGCCTCGTTAGGAATAGGAGAAGAACCTCGTCCTAACATGAGCAAGATGAAGACATTCGATTATTGAAGCTGAGAAGAGAGGAGAGGCACTTCCAACGATCCTTTTGTACCCCCACAACCTCATCCAAAATAGGAGAGGAACCTCGTCCTGACATGAATAAGGACCTTCGATTGCCGAATAGAAAAGGATGACGTCGACTTGATAGAAGTAAAAATCTAACTTGCTAGGAATATGAGGAGGACCTCATCCTGATGGGGGAATAGAGTAAACAGGAACCCGTCAAAAATAGGAGAAGGACCCCATCTTGATAAAGGGATAAAGAAAAAACAACTAAGTCAGAAGCAGAAGGATGACCTTGTCAAGGCATAGATAAAGGTCTCCAGTTATGAAAAGATAGGAGGAAAATCAATCTTCAACAACCATTTTAATGGAAAACAAGATGTAGAAAATAGGAAAACCAATGAACTGAAGGAAATCACATAGGGAAATCACATAGGGTTTAAGCATTCATTTTCTAAACTTTTTTGAATAAAATAGCAGCAAAAGCAAATATTAATCTATAATTAATACTATGCATTCATTGATCATATCAAATAAACCCCACTTAGAATCTAAACATGCTAATATGTGATAGAAAAATAAAATGCATTTGATTAGCAAATCGAATCTGTTGACTGATACGAGTTTAGAACTCGATACCTTTTTGTGGATAGCTGATCTTTATGATATAAATCAACCAAAAGAAGTTGTAGTGTTACGCTGTAGCCGCACACTCATCTGGTCTCTATGGATGGTCCATACGGAGCTTCCGATCCCGACCAGCTCCATCAGAGTGCTAGCTCCTTGTCGGGGCCTTCGACAGCTGATCACGATCGATCTAATTGATCATGTACTTTTTGATTTCTCAAATATTCTAAAAAATTAGAACACAAATATTGGAAGATGTTGAAGAGGTGTTTCAAATTTGGTGGTGATCCAATGCTTGCAGCACTCGATCTCTCCACCTGAACCTAGATTCCCAAAACTAGGGTTTTACTCGGCCTAAAAACCCTGACACACTAAAAATTCTATCACGCCCTCTCTATGTGGAGTTTTTCCATGAAATAAGTTTTCATGAAAAGATGACTTTTAGATCTATAAATCCTATTTAAATCATATCTAAAAATTGAGTATCCTTAGAGGTGAAAATCAAAAGAGAAGAGAGGCATGAGGGAAAAGTAAAGTTCTGTAGGACCCTGCTCACCATCACTCCAAGATTTTTTTGCCCAAAACTAATACCCAATCACTCTAAAATTTTTACCACATAATGATACCCCATATTCTACACATACAAAAATTTTCATAATTTATTGACGTGAATACCATGGGAAAAGTGCATGAAAAGAGATAAGGATCGAGTGATTTGGAGGTTTTAACCACTCACTTGATTTCAAAAATCAAATGAGCCTCTTATCTTTTCTCAATGCCTCCTCCCATGTATTTAATGCATAGAAGGGCTCTCCTTCTATGTGCACATATTTTTATTTCTCCAAAAAATATTTGACAAACAAAAGGGAGGGCATGGGAAGCAGATAAGGTTGGATTGGTTCCAACCTCCAACAAATTGAGTTGAATTCAAAACTCAACTTACTTTGAACCGATCCAACCCTTAGACTAGATCAAAAGTAGATAATAGAGGGGGTGTAGAAACCTTCTAGGTGAGAGAAAAGATATGTACAAAAAATTTTAGGCATGAAACAAGAGTGGAAAAGTCAACAATGGTGAGAGCATGGGAGAGTTTGAATTCAAACTTCATTTGACTTGGTCCTAATTAGTTTCAACCAAACCAATTAATATAGACCCAATTAGACCAAGTTAAATCCAACCAAATTAGGCTTAACCTAATTCAATAAAATTCTAATCAAATTAGAAATTAGTTAGATCCAAGTTTGGATCAAATCAGGGTCAAAACTTTCATAGCGATTAGGTCATCTCCTGATTTGATTGGGTCAACCGCAATTGAATCAAATTCAATCGAACATAATCGAATCCTCATCGCTCAATCAAATTAAGCTAATTAATAATTGAATTGCTAATTAATTTTCTAAAAATATCAGAGTCCAAATCAGATGTGTTACCAGACAATAGAGTCCCATCAACACGAAACTCCTGAAGAGTTCCAATCTAGTGGGACTCTTGAACCCAGTAACCCAAGCGAGTGGAACTTGCGATCTTAGATTCCTATACTAGTGAAACTCTTGATCAGAGAGTTCTAAATGAGTAGGACTCAAAGTTTCAATCTAGTGGGACTCTTAGTCATAGAGTTTCAGTCCAGTGGGACTCTTGACCATAGTATCCTAGGCATCAAGACTCATGATCAGCTATCAGATCAGATAGAAACTCCTTATGTATGTGACCCCATAGGTTTGAATCCTAAGTCGGTAGCATAGAAATCAATTTTCTATACCAATCGATGTGATCATCTAGCAATGGTACCCGATGTCTGGATAGGTCAAAAAGTCGCAATGCAATAATGACGAACCTATGGAATATGATTGCCATATAATTCATTCCCTTGATCACGATGCTTAAAAGGATGATCTAGGATTTACTGCCAACCCTATAATTCATCCACATTATATTTCAAAATTTAGCATCCATCATATGGACTATCCCGACCAAGGATTTGCTAAATTGAAATACAGCGATGCACTTGCTCCAATACTTGGAGGGGTCAATCCCATGTTGACTGAAACATCGACAAGCCAAGCACTTGACTACACTCAGTATCCTTCCATCATTGAATTAAAAATTTAGGTGGTCCGATACCTAAGTACAGTGAGTTGCTTGCAAGTCACCGTGGTAGTCTCAAGTCTAAGGGACACTTATACCCCTATTCTTCGGGGCTAATCTTGATAGAAGAAAAGCTCCAGAGTTGGTCACATTCAGTGTAGATGTACCCATACATCTCACTTGCATGCCATGCTAGTGTTTCAACACTCCTTATTTGTGAGGACAACCAACTTATATGGCACACAATGAACTATACTCGATAAACGTTATCATCTTAAGTAACAACATATCTTTTGGTCGTAAATAATTTAAGGACTAAATAACAAATCCTCCTTTGTCAAATCTAAATAGTTCTAAGAACTTTATCACAATATAAGAGTTCATTAGAAGACAATAGAATTTATGATGAAAAATGCCAAAATAACTTTTATTATTTAAAAATTAATATACAAGTACAATAAGTAGCACTATTGTTAACAAGCTGATGATTAGCTTTGGGACATATTTCCAGTAATTTGCCACTTGGACTAAAGCCAAACGGTGCGGTATCTAATACCTATTTTTGACTTGAAGTCATTGAACTCCTTCACCACAATAGTTTTAGTGAATGGGTCGGTTAGGTTCTCCTTTCCATCGATCTTCTGAAGGTCGACGTCACCTCGATCCATAATTTCTCGGATAAGATGGAAGTGGTACAAAATATGCTTCGTCCGCTGGTATGCCTTAGGTTCCTTCACCTGAGTAATGGCTTCAAAGCTATCGCAATAGAGTAGCACTAGACAATCAAGGGAGGGTGCTACTCCAAGCTCGGTGATGAATTTTCTCGGCCACACTACTTTTTTTGCAACATCTGATGCAGCGACATACTCTGCCTCATAAATTAAATCGGCCATAGTGTGCTGCTTGGAACTCTTTCAGCAGATGGCTCTATCATTAAGGATGAATATATATCCTGACACACTCTTGCTATCATCATGATCAGATTGAAAATTGGAGTCTATGAACTCCATCAGTTTCAAGTCTGATTCACATATACAAGCCATTGGTCCTTAGTATTTTTTAAATACTTCAAGATGGTTTTAACGACCTTCTAGTGGTTCTCCCCTAGATTAAATTGATATCTACTCACTACTCCTAGTGAGTATGCCACACCTGATCATGTATATGTCATGGCATACATAATAGAACTCACTGTCGAAGCATATGGTATTCTACTCATACGCTCTCTTTCTAGAGGTGCTGTCGGACAATCTCTCTTTGAAAGAAAAATTTCATGGCCCATCGGTAGATAGTCTTTCTTGGAATTCTCCATGCTGAACTATTTCAATACAGTGTCAATCTATGTAGACTAGGATAAAACCAAGCAACCTTTTAGATCTATCTCTATAGATCTTCATCCCTAGGATGTAGGAAGCTTCTTCCAAATCTTTCATGGAGAACTGTGATGATAGCCAGATCTTTATTCCTTGCAATTTCAGGGATATCATTTCTGATTAAGAGAATGTCATCCATATACAATATTAGAAATACTATTGCTGGACCATTAGCCCACTTATATATGCAGGGCTCCTCTTCATTCCTAACGAAGTCATACATTTTGATTGTTCTATCAAATTGTATGTTCTAACTATGAGATGCCTGCTTAAGTCCATAAATGGATCTTTGAAGCTTACACACCTTAGACTCATCTATGAATGTGAATCCTTTAGGCTATATCATATACACCTCTTCATCCAGCTCTCCATTTAGGAAAGCCATTTTCACATCCATCTGCCAAATTTCATAGTCCAGATGGACAGTAATGGCAAGCATAATCTAAATAGATTTGAGCATTGCTACAAGAGAGAACATCTTGTCATAGTCAATACCATAACATTGATGATATCTCTTGGCAACCAAACGGACTTTATAGATCTGCACCTTTCCATCTGCACCTCTTTTTCTTTTGAAGACCCACTTACACCCTATGGATTTTATCCCTTCGGGTGGGTCAACCAATGTCCATACATCATTGACCTTCATGGATTTTATTTTGGATTTCATGGCCTCAATTCATTTCTCATAGTCGAATCTCTGCATTGCATCCATAAAGTTGATTGGGTCTTGATCGTTCTTATCGAGTTCGATAGGATCTCCATCCCAAACCAGGAAAACATAGTTTCTATCTAGTTGATGTGGTACTCTACCAGATCGCCTTAAGGGTGTATCTACAATGGGTTCTAGGTCTGATCTAATTAGATCCAGCTCAAGTTCAATAACTTATGTCTGTTCTTCCATCTATCATACTTCATCAAGTTCGACCTTAGAGGCATTAGTTCCTTCACCAAGGAACTTCTTTTCTAAAAAGACTGCCTTAAGACTGACAAACATTTTTTGCTCATTAGCAAGGTAGAAGTAGTACCCTTTGGTTTCTTTTGGATAACCTATAAAACTACACTTATCAGATCTAGGTCCAAGCTTGTCTATCATTAAACATTTGACATAAGTCAGACAATCCTAAACCCTAAGGTGTGAAAGTATTGGCTTACGCCTTGTCTATATCTCAAATGGTGTTTTATTAATAGATTTACTCAAAACCCTATTTAGAATATAACAAGCTGACTCGAGTGCATATCCCCATAAGAAGATTGACAAACCAGCAAACCCCATCATGGATCGAACCATGTTCAATAGGGTCCGATTTCTCCTTTCTGACACACCATCATGTTGTGGTGTTCCAGGAGGGGTCCATTGGGAGAGAATCCTGTTCTTTCCAAGATATGATAGAAACTCATTGGAAAGGTACTCATCCCCTTGGTCAGACCAAAGAGTTTTAATACTCTTTCTAGTTTCATTTTTACCTCATTTTGAAATAGTTTGAATATTTCAAATGACTCCGACTTATGCTTTATTAAGTAGACATACCCATTCCTCGATAGATCATCCATGAAGGTTATGATGTAGAAATATCCATCTCTCGCAGTTGAGCTTATGGGTCCACATATATCTGAATGTACTAGACTCAGGAGTTCAATGGCTCGTTCACCTCTTCCAGTAAAAGGTGACTTGGTCATCTTACCAAGAAGATAGGATTCATAGGTCGAAAGTGATTTATAATCACTAACCTCAAAAATTTCTTCTTAAGCTAACCTGTTAATTCTATTCTTGTTAATATGAGCTAGCCTATAGTGCCAATGGTAGACATCAGACACATCACTAATTCTAGGATGTTTACTGTGTAGGTGGTGTGGTGCTTCCAAGCCTTGGGAGGCCATGGGTGGAGCCAGGGTGAGGGCTCTGGAGAGGCTAGGATAGGTGTCATCCTAGGGCTAGGATAGAAGTTGTCCTACGATGGAGGCAGCATGTAGATCTCCCCAAGCTTGAGGTTCGGGTATTGAGGGCCTTAAGGGGCTTGGTTGGTGCTTCAAAGACCTGGGATACAATGTGGAGCAAGGAACCAAAGCTGGAGAATCAAAACTATAGAAAGAATATTTTCTGGAGGTTAGTCAATTCAGTCTAAAACTAGATCGGCTAAGTCTCAGAGCATAGGCAAAATAGAAAGGTTGAGTTTTGGAACTGCAAGCACGGCACAGAACTGGGCTAGCTCAATTTTAGATTGAGCCAACCTAATGAAACTTAGTCGGCTCAGTACTGAGACTGAGCCAACTCAGTGCACGAGCAGAATTATACGAGGGTCTATTTTTGGCTAGGATCTAGGTTGATCCTAGGAGTCTTAAGAACTAGTTTGAGAGGTCTTAAGGAGGCTAATTCATATATAGGTTATGATTAGATCCAAGGGATGAGAGCATGCGAGACTTAAGCTTGGTGAGTGCTTTCATATATTGGGTTAGCTTAAGGAAGTTTTTGAGTTGAGGTTCATTAGGATTCATGTGGAAACTCTAGGGTATATAAATCAGGACATTGTAATTTTTATAATGGAGAAGGAAATACAATTGAGCTTTTCTCCCTAACTCTCTTCTCTCCTCTCTCGATTCCAACACCAAAACTCTAGCTTCTCTCATCTTTCTTAGATCTTCTTCAGTTTGCTAGATTAATACCTAGGTTCACGCAAGAGATAGGTTCTATGACTATGGCTCCGAGTAGCCATAGGAATAATAATTGGTATCAAAGCCAGGTGATGTCAGTTGGTGGGTCAACAATTGGTATCAAAGCCCGATTGAGCGTGAAGGAGAAAGAAGATCAGTTTTCAGCAGAGATCAGCAGTGAGATTTAGATCCAAAGGCTTTCTTCAAGCTTCATGAGGAAGGAAGAGATCATAGGGCTGCTATCCACCATCCCTAGTCAAGGTATTTCTTAGATCTATCTATTTGCTATTATTTGACTTAGATTGATTATGGAGAATAGCAGGTTGAAGGTAGGTTTAGAGAAGTTTGATGGAAAAAGAAGTTTCATGATGTGGATGGTAAGGATGGAGGATCTGCTGATTCAGATGAGGTTGGATTTAGCCTTGGAAGATAGGTCGGAGGAGACCACAGACAAGGAGTGGATGTCTTTGGAGAAAAGGGCATGTGCCATGATTAGGGCTTGTTTGATGGATGAGGTTTTGTATGGTATGTTGGAGGAGAGAACACGCAAGGGATTATAGTTGAGGTTGCAGCAATTGTACATGGAAAAGAACATGTGCAACAAGTTGATGCTGAAGAAGCAACTATATAGCCTTCAGATGCAAAAAGGCGAGGATATTGCAGGGCATATTCAGCAATTCGACCGAATGAGCATGGACTTGCTCAATATAGAGGTGGATTTAGAAGAGGAGGATAAGAGTCTATTTTTGTTGTGTTCGCTACCTAGGAGCTTCGATCTGTTAGTGACAACTTTGTTGTATGGTAAGGAGGCACTGGTGTACGAGAATATCGTATTAGTGCTCAGGTCTAATAAGCAGCTGGAATGAATGACAAAGAGGGAGGTCTTCCAGGAGAGTCTTATGGTTTCAGAGAAGCATAGAAAAGAAAAGAAAAAGGGCGAATAGAGGGGCAGCAAGGGGTCTAAAAGATGCTTCAAGTGCAGAGAATCAGGGCACTTTAAGTGGGAGTGTCTGCTTTGAAAGAAGTGCAAGGGAAGAGAAAGCTCGAATTCCATCAGTACAGTTGCTAAAAGTGAAGATTCAAATGAAATCTTGGTGGTCTCGAAGGAGCCCATAAGGTGTGGTGCATCTGAGATGGTTTCGGATAGGTCTGCAGAGTGTAGAGGGTCCGATGGGGCAGTGATGGTGTTTGAGATATAGTGGCAGGCTCAGTAGTGCAATATTGGGTGGTTGGCCTTGGAGGACTCGGAGATAGAGTCGACTTCTACGGCATCAGGAGCACTTCAGCTCTAGGTGGAGCACCGGCGGAGGTGACTTCATAGGTGGAGGAAGCTATGACAGGGGTTCAGAGTAGAGGGATACAAAGGGTGGACCTTTATTCCAACACCAGTGTCGGGGCTACACAAATCCAGGTGAAGAGGATTGTATAGGAAGATAGGCATGGCTCTGAGGGGATAGTGTTAGGTGGAGCATCAGGATATGCGGTGAGTGTTGGTAAAGGAACGTTGCATGACCTCCATAGAAGTTCAGAATAAGTGATGCAGCTGCCAAGCAGAAGGATACCTACAACTCCAAAGGTGATGTAGAGAAACAAGTCAATGACTTCAATGATGGAGGTGGTCATCCCGAAGGTCTCAAAAGGAGCTCAGAAGTTGAAGAAGAATGACAGTGGCAAGGTGAACACGAGGGGCTATCAGGACATGCAGGGATAGTAGGATCGTGCAGGAGGATTTTGCCAGGTGTGCCAAGGCTTGGGCATACCAACGTGGAGATTGTAGGTGGTGTGGTGCTCCCAAGCCTTAGGAGGCCATGGGCGGAGCTAGGGTGAGGGCTCTAGAGAGGCTAGGACAGATGTGATCCTAGGATTAGGATAGAAGTTGTCCTAGGATGGAGGTAGCATGTAGCTCTCCACGAGCTTGAGGATTGGGTATTGAGGGCCTCAAGGGGCTTGGTTGGTGCTTTGGAGATCTGGGATTTAAGATGGAGCAAGGAATCAAAGCTAAAAAATCAAGACTATAAAAAGAATATTTCTTGCAGGTTAGCTGATTTAGTTCAAAACTGGATCGGCTAAGTCTCAGAGCACAAGCAAAATAGAAAGATTGAGTTTCAGGACTATAGGTACGGCATAGAACTAGGCCGATTGAATTTCAAACAGAGCTGACCCAATGAAACTTAATCGGCTCAGTGCTGAGACTGAGTCAACTCAGTGCGCGGGTAGAGTTATGCAAGGGTCTATTTTGGGCTGGGGTCAGGGTTGATCCTAGGGATCTTAAGGCCTACTTTAAGAGGTCTTAAGGGGGCTAATTATATTAGATATGTGTGCCCAAGAAGCCAAAATTGGCTGACACTTGTAATACACATCTAAGGGTAAAATTATAATTTTGACTATAAATAATAAAATAGATTATTTTCTATCATATAAGTGTATTTAGTGTTAGTGATACATTTCTTGAGTTAATGGTAATGATAATTCATATTTTCAAGAGTTGAAAATTTAAGACATGAATTTTCATTTATTAACTCATAAAATGCTCCTGATCGTAGGATCATCATGAGGGTGGTGATTGATCTGGAAGGTTAGTGTACAATTGCTTCTTTATAGTAGATGAGTCTTGAGTCTATGGTGTGGAGACATTGGAGCAAAAGTATAGATACTCGTTAGAGAACGAGGGCACTGAGCGTGACCACCTCGAGTAGTCATAAGGAAGTCTACCTTCTCCTTGATGACTGACTCGATGCTGTAGTGGTGTGTCTGATTGTTTGACCTGAGGTGCATCGGTAGTTCACCTTGAGGGTGTTATAGTTTGACTACACCATGACTCGGTCTCCTAGCCATTGAGAACCTTGAGGTGTATGTTGGCTATAGCATGTTCATTGTAGGAATTGGATTGCACGAAGATGGAATCTATCTACCTCGGTGGATGAGGAGCGGCCTTATGATAATCATGAGAATCAAGTCCATAAGCCCATGGCCATGGCAGAATGTGAAATAATAGAAAGAGTTTCTATTAAGGTTTTCACATTGGACTTGAATCAAATGATTAAATCATATGATAGAAATAAGGGTTTGATGAGTTCACCTTAACCCTAATCTAATCGGGGCTCAAGATAGAAGAACTTAATCACATAAGTAACTGCACCAAGAGGTTCGTTTTTCATTTTGATGGGTTGCCACCATATGCTACTAGGTGTCACTGGTGGATTTTGGGAGCAACTAGAATGATTTTGATAATCGATCATTCTAGTTGTCTGAATCAGAAAAGTTCTGATCCATCGAAAGAAGTTTCGATGATGTCGATATGGAGATCATGACATATCCCATTATCATACAGAACTGAACCTAATTGGGTCACACAAATAAGGGTTTGGATCTGGAAATCATCAATTGGACTAACCCAGTTCAGTTGATTTGAATAAGATTCAATTAGGTTCAAGGAAATCGTGCTAGCACACGATTGAGCCTAACGTTCTCTTTTTTCTATCATAAAAGTTATCTCGACTGAGCCAAATGAGTTTGTGCTCACTCAAATACCTTTACCTAGTCCAACTGAAGCTTGTCTAAGTCAGAAAAGGATTGTCTTAATTTATGAGAAAAATTTGAGACAACACCTACCATTTTCTGTCACCTGCTAATTCTTGTACTTTGACTTGGTCAAACATTGACCTTTGACCCTTGGACATCTGCCCATGTGTCATGCACTTATTGGAGAGTAGATAGGGGCTTGTCCCCTCTCTGGAAATTGGAAAGAAAGGGTGTGCACGCCTACGATGGCATGCGCCGATGGATAGGGATGCTGGAGTCCCATACGGATGGGACTCCAGGTTGCTTGTTGGATTCAAACTAGGTGACCCTCACCTACAGACTTTGACCAGTCTTAGGTGCTACCTTAGGATGATTCCGTGTGTCCCTTATCCCACCAATCAGATTTAGATCTAACTGAATGAAGCAACATGATTGGCCGGGGTGATGCAGCACTGCATGGCGCAGTAGAGTTTATAAATAGACCCTGTCTGTGCCCACTTTTTATGAACTTCTCTCCTAGCCATGCCCCAAGGCTGCCCCTCTCCCTTCTCCATGCCACCATCTGGCCCTCTCTCTTCTCCCCACGCCCAAGAAAGTTGGGTTCTTTAGATTAGTGTGAGTCAGTCAAGAAAAGGCTAATGAAAAAGAAAGAAGGCAGCACTACTGTGGAGATGACGGGCGATCTTCAGAAGATATTTTGAAGATCCTCCAAATTAGATCCAGATATGATTTTTGGAGAAAAGAAAGAGAAGGAGAAGATCTCTAGATCTAGCCCAAGTGGATATCGGTAGAGGCCAAGCACTTGCGTGGCAAGATCTAGAACCTCAGAGCTTCCATAGAATCATCAATGGGTAATCAAATTACCGAGGATCAAGGTAAAATTAATTTAGTTTTAATTTAATTTAATTTTTTTTATTTATTAGATGATAATATTAGATCTAAAAGGTGTCAGATCTAATCTAGATCTAAGAGAAGAATTTTTAAAATATGCCTCTCGATCCAATCAGATCTAAACGAACCTGACCCAGGAAATCCCAGGATTCTCCTTCAAATTCATGTATGGGTTGGGATTAGATACAGAAGATTAGAGCATATGAGACATGGGCTTGGTGAGTACTTTTATATATTAGGTTAGTCTAAGGGAGTTTTTGAGCTGGGATTTATTACGGTTCATGTGGGAACTCTAGGGTATATAAACTAGGATATTGTAACTTTTACAATGGAGAAGGGAATACAATTGAGCTTTTCTCCCTGACTCTCTTCTCTCTTTTCTCTGGTTCCAACACCAAAACTCTAGCTTCTCTCATCTTTTTTAGATCTTCTTCAATTTACTGGATTAACACCTAGATTCATGCAAGAGATCGAATTTATGACTATGGCTCCAAGCAGCCATAGGGACAATAATTGGTATCAGAGCGAGGTGATGCCAGTTGGTGGGTCAACATACCAGAGGATTGAACCATGTTAACTGGCATAGAAAGTAAATAAATTTTATTATTCAATTGCCCAATCAAAATTGTAACACCATTCAAAATGACATTACAAAAATGATATTCAATAAGAAAGTTGGACAATAATGACATTCATTAAGAACAACATTATTTGAATTGATTATAAGGTTCATGATTCATAAAGCTAGAATTTAAACTTGTCTTCATCTCCAACATTCAAGAACCTTTTGCCTTGATCAAATCTCCTACTGACCTGCAAGCCCTACATAGAATTACAAATATGATAAGGGCTTCCAGTATCTAATACCCAGGCAGTAGAATCAGATAAGAAAAAATTACAAGGTATTATCATATATTTACCTTGCCCAACAACCACTTGCTTCTTCTTCGGCCTATTCGGGTCCAGGATGGCAATGTACAGAGGATAGTTCCTCTTCTAGTGCTCCTACTTCATGTAGAAGAAGCACTCTGCCTAGCTCTGATCGGGCTTGTACTTCTTGGTCTAACCCTATGCAGTCGTCCTAGTGTTTGGCTGCACCTTCTTGTTCTTCTTCTTCTTGTTCTTCTTTCCTTTCTTAAAGAGTCGATGACCAGAAGAAGACCCTCCCACTACATTTACCATCTTCTTATGGAGTTGGTGATCCTTCTCAAAGTTCTGCAGCAACCTCGACAATCTGTGGTAGTTGACTGCAGGCTTTATCATTCTAAAATGAGTTAGAAAGGGGAGGAAAGACTTAGACAAGAAATTAAGAATTGCATCCTTACCAAGCTGCTCGTGTAGGAGAAAGCCTAGCTTGCTAAGGTGCTCAATCATCTCGATCATGTACAATACATGATCGATGACTGAGGCCCCATCTCTCATCTGAGTGTTGAAAATGGCATAACTTATTTTGTGTCTTTCAATGTTGTTCGGCATGTCAAAGGAGTCATTCAACATTAGAAGCATCTCCTATGGCTGGGCATTTTCAAACCTATGGTTGAACTCATCGTTCATTACCGCCAACATTATATATCGAACGATGGTGCAGCCATTGAGCCACTTCTGATAAGTATCTCGAACCGCTCTCCTAGCATTCGAGGCTAACTCCTTAGGTGTAGGATCCATTACGACATAAAGGATCCGCTCATGCTCTAGGATGATTTTCAACTTACGATACCAGCTATCATAGTTGGTTCCTATTAATTTGTCATTATCTAACAATGATCGGAGCGATAGGTTAGTGGCCATTTCTACATAATAAGGAAAACAAAACCTAATTATTATATGAATCAATTATCCTAAAGACTTGGACTTTAGTCTAAAGGTTCTTCCACTATTTTATACAATTTGGTAGCCTCTACCTCCAATTCAAGAAAATACTTTAATTTCTTAGTGGGTACTAGAATTCACATAAACTACACACGAGCCCAACTTTGGTTGGTCAACCCATGTGCATCTATGGGTTGGTTCAAAACCAATTGCTTCTCTAAACCATTTCTAGTAATATCAATTTTTCCCTGGAGACCTAATCAATTGGCTTTGGCCTCCATTGAAAAAGTTTGATTAGGTCCAACCATTAACATGACCACTTTTGATCTTATCTAACCAATAAATGATCAGGCTCGACTTTGGTCGGCCAACCTAACCACCATCAAAAAGACTTAACCAAATCATCATTTTATGAATGATAATTTCATTAGTTAATAAGCAGCAAGCCTTTGGGCCTCCAGTGATTATCAAATTATTGAAAATTATGTCCCAAAGCTAATCATCAATCTATTGACGGTTGAGCTATTTTATAGTTATAATTAATTTATTAATTAATAAAAATATTTTGGCATCTTTTTTATCATAAGTTTACGTCTTCTAATGAACTCCATTGTTGTGATGAAGTCTTTAGGATTATTTAGTTTTGATAAAAATAGGATTAATCGATTAGTCCTTAAATTTATTCATGACCAAATGATAAGTTATTAATTAGGACAATAGCATCTATTGAGCATAGGTCGCTATATGCCATATAGGTTGGTTGTCCTCTTAACCAAGGAGTGTGGAGACACTGGTATGGCATACAGCTGAGATGTATGGATACATCATCATTGAATGTGATCAAATTTAGAGCATTCTGCTATCGAGAATGTCTCTGATGGGATATAGGTATAAGTATCTCTTAGATCTAAGATCACCTCAGTGACTTGCAAGCAACTCACTGTATTTTGGTACCAGACTAACTAAATTTTTAATTCAATAACGGAAGGCTTCTGGGCACAGCCAAGTACTTGCAAAATTGGAGTGTCATCAAGATAGAATTGACCACTCCAAGAGTTGGAGAAGAATGTATCACTGTATTTCAATATAGCAAAACCTTGGTCAGGGTGATCCATCAGATGAATTTGATATTTTAAAATACAATGTGGACAACCTGATCAAAGTTGATAGTTGAACTCTGAGATGTCCTATGAGCATTGTGGTCATGCGGATGAATTATATAGAAACTATATCCTATGGGTTCTAAGGATGGTGTTCTACACCTTCGACCTATCCGACCGTCGGATATCATTGCTTAATGGTTACTTTGATTGGTATAGAAATTTATTTTTATGCTAAAAACTTAGATTCGAACCTACAAGGTCACACACATTAGAGCATGCAATCTGATTGGATGGTTGATCAATGATTAAGAATCATTCTTGGGTTAAATAATCAATACAATTGGTGTTTAACCTAGTGCAAGTGTTACCGAAGGATCGATTAGCAGTTGGATTACTAATTAGCTTAATTTGATTAAGTCAATAGACTAAGATTAAGTCTAATTAAATATGATTTAATTAGATTTAGTTTGGGCTTGATTGGATCAAGTCCAATTAGTTTATTGGATAAGCTGAGTGCATGGAAGAACTAGTCCTAGTCTAACTAGGACTCGGATTAACCCAATTTTCTAATTTGATTAGAAAATAAATTAAAATTTAATTCAATTTAATCTAATTTAAATAAGTTTTTAAATGTATTAAAACTTTTTTTAATTTGATTGGTTTAATCTTGATTTTATTTGGTTAAAATATCTTGTTTGACCAAGTCAAAATAGGAGTCCGAGTGTGACTACGACTCCCTATCACATGCACCACATAATCCTCATGCACCATGCCCTTTTTATTTTATTTTTCTTATATAAAAAATTCTCCACTACCACGGCTTCTCTTGCCCTCTTTCTCTCCTCTTTTTCTCATAAGGCAATTTGTTGGAAGACCAAGTCAAAAGAGGAGTTTGTTTTGCTTAGGATTCTATAAGGTAGAATCCTTGTTGACCAAAACACCTTCACTTGAGTGCCGTCCCTCTTTTAATTAATTATTCTCTTATTCCATAAAAATAATCTTCTTTTTGTGCACCCTCCCTTGCTGGTCCATGCCAATAATTATGGAGGAGGTGCCCAAGAGTTGGGCACCCCAACAACTTTTCATGTTTGGATATTCCTAGTCTTGGATTTTGATCTAACTTGGACTCTTCTTTTTCTCTATTTATTGGATGAATTTTATTCTAATTTTTTTATGAAATATAGAGATTTGGGAGAGCTTTTGGGTGTGCAAAAATTAGAGGAAGAGAGTCCTAGGGCATGGGGGTTCCATAGGCACCAAACTAGGTGTCTAGGTGAGAGAAAAGAGAAAAAGAAGAGGGTCTTCTTCTAGAGCTATTTTATTTTTAATCTCTCCTCCTTTTTTTGAGTTTTTTTTGAGAGAGTCTTAGATCAGTAAACTCTCATCTTTTTTTTCATATTTTGGAGAGTCCAAATTTTGAAGAAGGGAGTATCAGATCGATCGTCGAAGAAGGATCAACACAGTACTAGTATGTTGTGCTGATTTCCTATATCGGACTTCAGATCGAAGATTGTAGGCTCATGAGGATGACTCCTAGAGGCCGGACGTATATGCGACTCATGACTTCATCCTCAAGCCTAGATCAGCAAGTTAGAACATCTAACTTGCTCAGGTAATAGATCTGATCTATTAACTTCATACCTGCATTTCATGTAGTATAGATCTAGGTTGATTTCATCAACCTTTTACTCTCTTATTTAATTCTAATTTTTGATTTAATATCATATCTTGATCATGTAATAGATCTAAGATCTAGGTATTTATATATTTATTTAAATAAATATTTTATTTATCTAAATCTTTCACTGTAAGATCTTGAAAAAGTTTTCAAGATCTACCTTGTAAAACCTTAGATCCGGTCCTTCAAGTAGTATCAGAGCCAGGTTATTATTACATAATTTTTATATATATTTAGATTATTTTTTAGATTAGATCTAATTTATAATCTAATTATTAAATATTAAATTAAAGTATTAAAATAAATTAGATCTCTTGAGCTGCCATAAGGTTGTCCTGCTGTAAGGTTTAACTCTTAGAGTGAAATGATTATCCTAGTTTATGATGATCTGACTCTAATCATAAATTTATTAGACTTGATCTAATTTTATTTATGATTTAATATATTTAAAATAGTTTTAAATTTAAAAATAAAATATTTTAGACTGCATGGATTGCCATAAGGTTGTCCTGCTATAAGGTTTACCCCTTATAGTGAGTGGATGTCCTAGTACGTGCTGATCAAAAATATTATTCATAAAATTTTAGATTAGATCTAAGATATTTTATGATATAATTAAAAATATTTTAATCTAGTTTTAATCTTCATAAATATGTAAGATTTGATCTAGGAAGATTTATGATTGAATAATATTGATACTATTTCAATTACATGAATTTATTTAGATTAGATCTAAAGTAGATTCATGTTTATGTTACTTGCATATTGATTATGAATCAAACATGCAACTTGATTAATAGAACCATATTATAAAAATATTTTACAAATATGAAAACTCTTTTCGAAAAGCCAAACCCCAACCCTCAGCCCAAAACTTAATTAAGAATTAAGAAGTTGTTTGATTAGGTTCTAGAATTGTAAATTGAAGATCCTATGACACGAATGATAACACATTGGGTTAATGGATTAGTGGAGATTAGGTCCATTAATTGGATTAGACCTAGGATTAGATTAAAGAATGGATTTAATTAAAGAATTGACTAAATCTAATCAATTATTGTCCAAAATTAGGTCAAGAATTCTCTAGATTAATTGCAATAGTTGTAGTTGGTCAAGTCCATGTCTATAACAAGACCCAAGATGGACTTGATTCTTGGCTATGCGGTCTAGCATGAACTGTTAGGTTAATCTAGTTGAAACTAGTTAAGCCAGTTGATGTCTATGGTAAACCAGATCAGTGATTTTTAATTGGCAGCCCACTTACCTGACCATTTTTGATGGTGTCTAAGGCAAGCCTAGTAGACCCTTCCACTGATCGAACTTATTTGACCTTTTGGTGAGATTATGTTTTGATTAGATCGCTTAACTATTCGAGCTAACCCATGTCAGCTAGGTAAATCAATTTGACTAATTTAGGTGCTCCTAGACCAGCCTATTAATGGTCTCCCTTAAGCTGACTTGGTGAAGTTAGTGGAAGGATCATGACAAGTTAGTTAATCTAACCTACTCGCTATTATAAATTAAATCCTCTAAAATTATTAGATCCCTAAAATAAAATAGTTATATGATAACTGGATCATAGCCTCCCATTAAAGTTGATGATAATGAGTCCATCATTGGATAATCATTGGAGGCCCAAAGGCTTGGTGCTTATTGATTGATGGAATTATCATTCATTATATGATATCTTGGATACATCTTTCTAAATGATGGTCAGGTGGGCCAACCAAAGTTGGGCCTAATCATTCATTGTTTGGATGGACCAAGTATGGTCATGTTAATGATTGGACCTAACTTGATCCTTTTTTGAGAAGGTGATAAGAACGCGATGTTGTCGTTAAGACACCATGTTTATCGGTTTAATCCAACCTTTTAAAATAATTAAAAATACATAGATAGTAGTGAGTTGGATCGAATCCATAGGAAAGATGGTGTTTTAGGTTTGAAATCTTTGATTTTTGAAGAAAAAAGAAAAGAGTTTTGAAATCAAAAGTGAAGTCAAAAAATAAAAAGCAAAAATTAAAAGTTGTAGAAATTTAAACTTGGTACTAAAATCTACTAGTTAGATCTTAGCATCTACTTGCAATAAAATAAAAAGTAATAATTAAAGTATAGAAACTAAATTATAATAAAAATAAAGAGAATGAAACTAAAGAGCATAAAAATAAATATTTCATTAATTAAAAAAATTATAATTTAAATATATATAAAAAAATTAAATAGGCTAATCTCTAATCATGGATTGGCATTGGCAAAAAGATGGTGTAAAAGTCCAGCTCTTCTTCTCGGCATTCGTTGCTTTGAAGCAGCCTCTGATCTAAAGTCTGGCTCTACCCTATACCAAAGCTTCACCTTGATCGAAGATTATGAATTCTAGAAGTCTGGGGTCTTATTTATAGAGCTAGAAGGATTGGAGACTTTTTCTGCAAGCAACGTGGGACTAAGGAAGACTTTGATCATCAAAATATGGAGAAATCCGAGTGAAAATTAGATTAAAAGTAGTCCTGGATGAAATTTGTTGAAGTCTGGTGAAATCTAGTCATTCAATAGGAATCCAACAGACCAAAAATTATCAAAATTGGATGCATATCGACCCAGATTAGCTCGGATTTAATTATGGCCATTGATTGCACATTGATGGAGAAAATCTGGCCGTTGATCATGTATTGGGATTTCTGATCATCGTCGGAAGCATTCTAGACCATTGGATCTGAGTCAGAAGTGAGCGCTACCGTTCAATGGTGATCCATGTGAAGTCTGAAGTAGGAAGTTTTCTTCACCGTCCTATCTTGACCGCAATCAACTGAATCCATCTGATCGCATAATTACTATTCTCATGGACTACATGGATCGACTACACCGCACATCGCAATGAATCAGCACCTCCTATCATCGAGTAAAAAGTCCAAAATGCCTTGGGAGCCATGATAGATTTTTTGTAAATCCTTTAAGGATCAAGATCCACCACGTGTCACTCTATGATTTATCGATTTCTGCTGAGCTGACGGTCCACGCTTGGATTGTGGACCAGCTAATGGCTTCCATGGCTGAGTCGACTAGCATGACTGGCTTGGCGCACTGGCTTCATCGGGTTGGCCTAGTGCATTTGGATGCGCCAGCTGATATGGCACAGCGGCTTGGCCTGGCTGAGCCGTATGTTGTTTTTCATTTTTATTTATTTTATTTTTTGGAAATTCATATCTTCTTCATTTTAGCTTCGTTTTGCATGAAACTTATTTCATTATGATCAAAAAAATAAGCTCTTTCCATTAGTTATAAAATTTTATTTTTTAATTTTTATTATTTTTTAATTAATAAAAATATGAATTTCTTAAAAATATATATATAAATAGATCATTAATTCTTAAAAATTAATATAAATTAATTGATAAATTAATATTTTTATTAATAAATTTATGGTACTTATTACACCCTAACTTAAGCTTTGCACGTCCTCGAGTAAAGAAAGAATTTAGTTTTAAATATCTTTTAATTTTAGAATTTTGAATTTTACCTAAGTAGTTTTTAAAATGGCCATTGATATTCAGTAGAGTGTAAGTAAGGTATATCATTGGGATATTAATACATATCAATAAAAAAATTAAGTAAAGAACATTAAATTTTTTTTGCATTTTTTCTAAATTATTCCATCTTTATCTTTGATTTGTCTAAACTTTCATATAGGCAAGCGTATTGCTACTTCCACCCTTCATTTATTGATTTTTATTTTCATATTGCTTACTTTTTTATGCAAATATCATTACTTGCTTAGACAACGGGACCTGGTTACTCGGTGAGAAATTATTTTTTTTTTAATTTTTTAACATTGTACCACTATTGAGTGTCTTAACCTCTTAAGTTTTCTATTTGATCCATGTAGCGAGTCTTAGACTAATGACTCCCAAACTAGTTGGCTTTAAGGCACTAGGTATAGAATACCCCTCGAACTTACTAGCTCGAATCAAACAGGCTGCGAGTTAAGACTAACTTTACAATGAATTTTTTTGCCCTTTCCATCTTTTGATGTGAAACTCAATGCTTGCTTAGACAAAGAGGCCCGATTACTCAGTGAGAAGTACATAAAAACTATTTTATTAAAATAAATTTTTTATATAAAGCAACATATAGTTACCCTACATAAGTCCATAAAAAATATATTTTTCTTTGATGTTAGTAGAAAAAATTAGAAATGCTCAAAGAAAAAAAATTTTATGTTCTAAACTTAACTCTTTATTAGGTTTTCTTAATGCTTGATTCCTCAATATCTCATAGATTCTGTAATTCGTGTATCATTTTTTTTTAATAATGCTTAGTTTAATTAGATTCTTAAGCATAATTAGGTGTCTAAATACTAAATACTAACTTTTTTGAGAACTTAAAATTTTAAAATTTTTATTTTTCTTCTCGCCAACTTAATCGATATTGTCCTCAATTAAGAAGAAAAAATAAAGGGTGTAATAAAGAACATGAAAGAATACACCTGACTTAATGTATTTGATCCAGCATATGCCTTTGAAAATTTAAGCTCTCCCTCCAACTTATTCAACATGTCCTAAAAAGAAATAAACTAAAAAAATAAATTAGATAAAAAAAATTAAATATTAGGTTGCCTCTCAATAAGTGCTAAGTTTACCATCTTCAGTCAAACACAATGCAACTTACTATCCTATATCAGATACTGGATTGATAAATTCTAATGGTTTTGAATTTTCAATCTAAGGAAGATAATTTCTTATCCCTTGATAGGAACGCGATGTTGTTATTAAAATATCATATTTATCAGTTTAAATTCAATTTTTTACTTTTTAAATTAATTAAAAATTATGAAGAGAGTAGTGAGTCAGATCGAATCCATAGAGAGATAATGATTTAATTCTAAAATCTTTGATTCTTTTATTTTTTATTTTTTTAAAAGAAAAGAAAAGAAGGATTTTTGAAAATTAAAGTTGAAAAATATATTTAAAAATAAAAGTAAAATTTAAATTATGCAAAAATAAATTTAGTACTAAGACCCACAATTTAGATCTTAGTGGCAACTTGCAATAAAATTAAAGAGCAATAAAGAGTAATTAATTTAAAGAGCTAGAATTGAAAAGAGCAATAAAGCTTTTTTTATTAAAATTAAAACTCAGATGTAGAATTTAAATAAAAGAAATTAAAGAAAAGGAATAAAACTCAAATGTAGAATTTAAATATAAGAAATTAAAGAAAAAAAAGAAAAGAAAACTAGAAGAAGATCAAAGATCAGCGTAGGCATAGAGATGGCGTAGAAGACTGGCTCTTCTTCTCAGCACTGTAGCTTTGAAGCAACCTTTAACCCTAAGCTTGGCTTTTACCCTATACCTTGGCTTTTCTCTCATCAGATCTATTGATTTCTAAAGGCTTGGGGTCCTTTTTATAGAGCTAGGAGGGTTGAAGATTTTTTCTGGAGGCAATATGGGACTAACAGCCTTTTTAATCATCAAAATATAAAGAAATTTGAGTAAAATTTGGATTAAAATAGCTCCAATACAAATCTGGTATGTCTGATGAAATCTAGCCATTCAATAGGAATCCAATGGATCAAAAATCATCAAAATCGGATGCATATCGACCTAGATTAGATCGGATTAAATTCTAACCATTGATCCCACGTTGGGAGTCCTGATCATCATCGGGAGCATTCTGGATCATTGGATCATTCCCTAGGTTGCATGCTGTCATTGGATAGTGATCCACATAAAGTTTGAAGCTGAATCAAATCCAAAAATAACCACAGGCGTTTGATCTTGATTGTAAGCTACCATAGTGTTCTATCACACAATTACTATTTACATGGACCGCATGGACTGACCGCACCATACACCATAGCCAATCAGTGCTCCTATCATCGAGTGAAATGATCAAAATGCCCTGTGAGCCATGATAGATTTTTTGTGAACCCTTTAAGGATCTAGGTCCATCACATGTCACATCTTGATTCGCCGGTTTTTGCTGAGCTGACGGTCCATGCCTGGATCATGGACCGACTGATGACTTTCATGGCAGAGTTGGCTTGCATGGCTGGCTTGATGCACTGGCTTATCGATTTAGCTTGGTGCATTTGGATGCACCAACCGATATGGCATGGCGGCTTGAGCCGGCTAAGCCGTATGTTATTTTCATTTAATTATTTATTTATTTTATTTCTTTAGAAATTTATTTCTTCTTCATTTTAGCTCCATTTTACATAAATTTATTTTTTTATGATAAAAAAATAAGCTCTTTCTATTAATTATAAAATTTTATTTTTTAATTTTTATTATTTTTTAATTAATTTTTAATTAATAAAATATTAATTTCTTAAAAATTATATAAATTGATCATTAATTCTTAAAAATTAATCTAAATTAATTAATAAATTAATACTTTTATTGATAAAATTATGGTACTTATCACACCTCTAACTTAAGCTTTGCTCGTCCTCGAGTAAAGAAAGAATTTAATTTAGATCAATTACCATATTTCATTGAGATCCTCTTTCATAAGAATAGATCTAGGATTTAAGATCAAAAGTTTAGACAGTATCACTAACTAAGTATTGAGTTTTAGAAGTAAATTTCGTAGTAGATTAATCAGAAAAACTTTCTTCGAATTCGTCTAAAGATTTTTAGCACTTGGTTTCGTGAATACTAACTTAGCATTTGGGTGTTGATTCAATGGACAAATGAATATTCTTTTATCACCTATTTTGATTAGTTTTTTGTATACTCCCAACTTAAGTGCATGAATTAAGGTAGCTTTCACACTACTTTTTTTTTTTTTTTTTTTTTTTAAAATTATGCTGAGCATCCTAGCCTTCCCTTCACCATTTGATGTGAACTTCTACACTTGACTTAGGTGCAGAATTCTAGTTTAGGGCAATCCACATATACTCTATGTTTTGCACTTTTTATTTTTTTAAGCAGGTAGCTCTTTCCTTAAATTCAAGTTTCTTTAATTGAAGTATATATAAACCATCAATTTTTAGTGATAATTGAATCCTCAATTTAGCCTTATAATCAAACACCTACTGTGCTTCATTAGTGTGCATGTGCAATTAGAAGTGCTGTTAGCCTTTAAATGACCTAAGTAGGTTGCTAATGGTCTGACCAAGTAATCTGCTTCTTAACTCGCTACCATTATTAGTTAATACTTTCTAACTTTATTACTTTTTCCTAGTTTATTTTGCTTAAGATTCTCTTTCCTAAAATATGGTTTATCCAAAAATTTTCAAAATAGTTTTAAAATTTTATTATTATTATTATATATATTTATTATTTATTATTATTATTTATTAATTTTATTTTTTTTATTTATTTATTTTTTTATTTTTTTTTATTATTATTATATATTTTTTTACTTTTTACCCAACTGAATTGACATTGTCCTCAATGGAGAGGAAAAATAAATAAAAGGGTGTAAATTATGTTTATTTATTTAGCATGGGTCTTGAAGCTTATGATCCTTCTCCAGCTTTTTGGTTCTCCAACTTAGCCTAAAAAAAAAGAAACTAAAAAGAATAAATTAGATTCAAGAAGTATTGGGTTGCCTCCCAATAAGCGCTAAGTTTATTGTCTTCAGCCAGACAAAATGCAGTTTAATTCATTGTGGTTCTATTAATTGTACTTGATCAATGTTTTGATTTAATGATATCCCTTCGATATATGGTTTAAGCCTTTGGCCATTTACCTTAAAAAAATTTTTAGTCCTAGGATCATAGAGTTTGATTGCACCATGTGGGAATACATGATTAACTATGTAAGGTCCATCCCATCTGGATTTTAATTTTCCAGGAAATAATCGAAGCCTTGAGTTAAATAACCAGACTTGTTGATTTGGTTCAAAGGTTTTTCTTGAAATATGTTTATCATGGAAGGCTTTCATTTTCTCCTTATAGATTTTTGAATTTTCATAAGCTTCTTGCCTTAATTCTTCTAATTCACTCAATTGTAACATCCGATTGGAACCAGCTTGGTTTAAATTAAAATTTAATTATTTTATTGCCCAATATGCTTTATGTTCAAGTTCTACCGGAAGGTGACATGCTTTTCCATAGATTAATCTATAGGGAGACATTCCAATAGGGGTTTTATAAGCTGTCCTATAGGCCCATAATGCATCATCTAATCGATCTGACCAATCTTTTCGATCAGGCCTAATAGTCTTTTGTAAGATATTCTTAATTTCTCTATTAGAGACTTCTACCTGACCACTTGTTTGCGGATGGTATGGTGTAGCTATCTTATGTGTCACCCCATATTTTCGTAATAAAGTTCGAAATTGGTGATTTGTAAAATGGGTACCTCCATCACTAATGATAGCACGTGGAAATCCGAACCTAGAAAAGATATTCTTCTGAATAAATTTTAAGACTACTTTATGATCATTGGTTCGTGTTGCTATTGCTTCAATCCATTTAGAAACATAATCGACAGCTACCAAAATGTATTCAAATCCATTGGAAGGTGGAAAAGGTCCCATAAAATCAATTCCCCATACATCAAAAATTTCTACTACTAAGATGGGGTTTAAAGGCATCATGTCTTTCTTTGAAATATTCCCTAAGGCTTGACACTTAAGAACACTCCTGACTAAAAGTATGGGCATCCTTAAATAATGTTGGCCAATAAAAACCACTCTGCAATACTTTGGCCGTAGTTTTTCATCCAGAAAAAATGTCCTCCACAAGCAAGGGTATGACAGAAATTGTAAGATACTCAATTGTTCAGATTCAGGAACACATCTACGAATGATTTGATCAGCACAAATTCTAAAAAGCTCAGGATCTTCCCAAAAATAATATTTGATTTGAGCAAAGAATCGATCCTTCTTCATTCTTAGACCAGCCATCAGGAATTTATCCTATGACTAAGTAATTGACAATATCTTGCAAACCAAGGAGGTCTTTGTATGTGAAACTGTTAACAATTGTTCATCTGAAAAAGATTCTCTGATTGATACAGGTTCACTATCTTTAACTAGGATCCTAGACAGATGGTCTGCTACAATATTTTTAGATCCCTTCTTATCTCGAATTTCAATATCAAATTCTTGTAACAGTAAGATCCATCTAATTAATCATGGTTTAGCATCTTTCTTTGAGAGCAGGTATCTCAAGGCTGAATGATCCGAGTAAATTATGATTTTTGATCCTAATAGATATGATCTAAACTTTTCTAGGGCAAACACAATGGCTAGCAACTCTTTTTCAGTGGTGGTATAATTCATTTGTGCTTCATTCAGAGTTCTACTGGCATAATAGATCACTACAGGACATTTGTTTACCCTTTGGCCTAGGACAGCTCCTATGGCAAAGTCTGAGGCATCGCACATAATTTCAAAAGGTAGTGACCAGTTAGGAGGTTGTATGATTGGAGCTTTGGTCACAGCTTCTCTTAAGATTTCATAAGCTTTAAGACAATTTTCATCAAAGTTAAAAGAAACATCCTTAGCGAGCAGATTACACAAAGGACGAGAAATTTTAGAGAACTCTTTGATGAAGCGACGATAGAATCCTACATGGCCAAGAAAAGATCGAATTTGTTTGACAGAAGTGGGAGGAGGAAGTTTAGAAATTAGTTCAACTTTAGCTTTATCTACCTCAATCCCTTTCTTAGATACTATATGTCCTAAAACGATCCCCTCTTGAACCATGAAGTGGCTCTTTTCCCAGCTTAACACTAGATTAGCCTCAATACATCATTTTAATATTTTCTTCAAATTGTTGAGGCAACTCTCAAAAGATTCTCCAAAGACTGAAAAGTCATCCATGAATATTTCTAAGAAATCTCCTATCATGTCTGAAAATATTGACATCATGCACCTTTGAAAAGTCGCAGGTGCATTACATAATCCGAATGGCATTCTACGGAAAGCAAAGGTTCCATAGGGACATGTAAAGGTGGTCTTTTCCTGATCTCCTGGATAGATTGCTACCTGATTGTATCCTGAGTATCCATCTAAAAAGCAAAAGTATTGTTGGCCTGCTAGTCTTTCTAGGATTTGATCGATAAAGGGTAAGGGAAAGTGATCTTTTCGGATGGTTGTATTGAGTTTTCTATAATCTATGCAGACACGCCACCCAGTGGAAAGTCGTGTTGGTACTAAGTTTCTATGTTCAGTGCGGACAATCGTGAGTCCAGATTTCTTTGGAACAACTTGTGTGGGACTCACCCAGTGGCTGTCAGAGATAGGATAAATAATTCCAGCATCTAACCATTTAATTACCTCTTTCTTGACTACTTCTTGCATGTTAGGGTTAAGCCGTCTTTGCATCTCTCGAGTTGGTTTGGCATTATCTTCTGTATAAATATGGTGCATGCATATTGATGGACTAATTCCTTTTAAATCAGCAATGGTCCAACCTATGGCCTCCTTATATGTTTTTAGAATATTTACCAATTGGTTTTCCTGTTCAGTAGTTAAGTTGGAAGCAATTATTACTGGTAGGGTTTTCTTTGATCCTAAAAATACATACTTAAGTGATTCAGGTAAAGGTTTTAGTTCAAGTTGTGGTGGGGCCTGAATTGAAGGACGTAATGGTTCAATTTTTCGCTCAGGTAAGGGCTCAACTTTCACTGACCAAGGTAATGAATGTGATGGTTGAGGTGAATTAAGCAGGGCATTTACTTCCTGGGTTTGAGTTTCTTCAGTGGGTTCATCATCTTGCAGTAAATCTAAGGAGGAATTAGATTCAACTATTTCATCTATCTGATTGATTACAAAGCAGTCTTCCTCCTCTTGGGTGTACTTTGGGGTATTAAAAACATTAATTCTTACTTTTTGATTCCCAAAAGAAATATCCATAGCTCCCATCTTTACAGTTGATATTGGCATTGGCAGTTGCTAAGAATGGACGTCCTAAAATTATGGGATTCTTGGTTCAGCTCTTGGGATGGTTCCATGTCAAGTATGAGAAAGTCTACTGGAAAATAACATTTGTCTACTCTAACTAGAACATCCTCAATCAAACCACGCGGTGTTTTTATAGATCTATCAGCTAATTGCAAAATAACTGATGTGGGTTTTAATTCTCCAATCCCAAATTTTTCATAAACCGAGGTTGGAAGTAGGTTCACACTAGCTCCTAAGTCTAGTAATGCTCGGTTAAAGGTTATACCTCCTATAACACATGAAATTAAGGGTGCACCAGGATCTTTCATCTTTTGAGGTATTGGATTTAACAGGACCGCACTTACATCCTCAGGATAGCATAACTCTTTTGGTGGTTCGTGGCTCACGCTTTTGGGTGCAGAGTTCTTTAAGAAATTTAGCATAGGCTGGGACATGCTGAATTGCATCGAGGAGGGGTAAATTAATATGAACTTGTTTAAATAGTTCCATTAGCTCCTTGTTGCATGCTTCTTGCTTTTTACGAGAAGAGCCTGCTTCTAAGGCCGAAGGGAATGGGGCTTTGGGTTTATATGTCTCAGGTAAATTCATCTGTTCTCTTCTTTTCTTTATCTATCTTATCAGTGTCAGTACCAGTTCTAAGCTCAGGTTCTTCTATATGATTAGTTTCAGTACTAACCTCTTCTTCAAATTTTTCATCAGTATTAGCCTCTATCACCTGGTCTTGGTATGGGTCCTTAAGAATCCTACCACTTCTAAGTTCAGATATTGCTTTAGCATTTTCTAATTGGGAATTCTTAGGTGGAATGTTAGATGGATGAGTAAATCCAGGTGGTTGATAGACATTGGATGGATTGTTTTTAAGATTTGCAATTGGTTGGCTTGGTAATTGACTTGGTTCTCTCCTTATGCTAGACTCAGGTAATTATCCTATTTAGGCATCTAGCCTGGCAATTGATTGTTGTTAAATTAGAATTGATTGTTGTTGGTTTAGAATCAATTGTTGAAGTTGATTGAATTTATCATCGACTAGATTGGTCTGTTGATGAGGAGGTGGGTATGAGGGCTGATTATAATGTAGTGGTTGAGAAGACTGACTAGGTTGTCCCTTATTATAGGCATAGTTCTGGTACTGGGGCCTATTTTGATAATTTTGAACTGGTGGGATTTGGGTCTGAGCCTGAGTCTGTTGTGGTTTCCAAGAGAAATTAGGATGGTTTCTCCAACCAGGGTTATATGAATTTGAATATGGGTCATTAAGTGGTTTGGAGTAACCTTGAGCAGCTTGGACTTGTTCTTGGATAAGAGGTGGTAATTGTGCAGCCATGGGACATTCGCTTACATGATGTGTTGGACTAGCACAAATAGAGCAAATCTCTTGATAATTAGAAGCTGGTGTGTATTGTGCAGGAGATTGTTGACCTAGATTTAGGAATTGATCTAATTTTTGGGCAATAAGATCGACTTTATCTAATTTTTGTGCTATTATGTTCAAGTCTGTCTTAGAATTAAGTTCTGGAGTTTTGATCTCATAAATTCCTGCCCATTTTTGTTGAGAAATTGATCTTTCATAAGAGGATAATGAAGCATGGTTAATAGAGTTTTCACTTAAGGTTTCAAACAAGGTATAAGCTTCATCCTCACTTTTGCTCATGAATGCACCTCCACAGGATGCATCAACCATCTGCTTATATTGATCTCCTAAACCTTCATAGAAAGCTTGTACAATTTGCCACTTAGATAGACCATGGTGTGGGCATTTTCTAAGAAGTTCCTTAAGTCTTTCCCATGATTCATGAATTTGTTCCCCTGGAAGCTGAGCAAATCCTGTGATGGCTCGCCTCATAGTATTGGTTCATCCTATGGGATAAAATTTCTTAAGGAATTCATGTTGCATCTCTGCCCATGTTTGAATTGTTCTTCCTAATGTGCCAAGCCAGTACTTGGCTTTATCTTTTAATGAGAAAGGGAACAAGGTCAGTCTAAGGGCATCATCAGAAAAATTTTGAATTTTTACCGTAGAGCAGATTTCTAAGAATTCATCCAGATGTTTGTAAGGGTCTTCATTGGCATTCCCATAAAAAGATGGGAGCATCTGGATTGTGGTCGACTTGATCTCATAGTGGCTAGTAGGGATATCAGGTAAGTGGATGCAAGTCGATGGGTTGTAGGTGGAAGGAATAAAGTATTCCTTCATCTGTCTAGGTGGTTCTTCATGATTTCCAGCCATTTGATTATCTGGTCTTATATGAATTAGTCTTTCAATTTCAGGATTTGGTTTAACTAGGTCAGGTAAAAGCGATCTTCTACCGTGCATGTACTAGTGCAACCTGATATATGGTTCAAGATATATATTTTTTTATTATTTTTTATTTTATTATTATTATTTTTTAAGAAAAGAGGAGAGAAAGAAAGAAGAGGGTTCTAAAGAAAGATCCTAAGAAGTCTTAAATCTAGAGATGATAGAGAGAAGAGTTAATTTGTGGTTTATGTTTGATGTTATTTAGCAAACAAGTTAGGCAATCAATCCTGACTAAGGGTTGTCTTAGGTCTAGATAGCTCCTAACTACCAAGATCACCTTCGAGCCCTCCAAGTAGAGGATTAGCCAATCAACTGGCCAGGTAAGTGTAAGGTCGGTGGGAGTCCCTCCGTTGCTTGCCTTAGACACCAATTGTGCTTGGCCAGGTAAGCGAACGGAACCAATTAAGTAACCACCTTCCTTTGGGCCCAGTCATCCCTGAACCACTTTTCTAGACACCAGTCAAATTGATTAATCCCTAACTTGGTTCAACTCTTAGGGTTTCTTGTCCTATTGAGCTCGAATATCCTTAAGAGTTGAATGTCTAATTGATTTTAAGAGTTAAGGTTTGGGTTAATGCAGGATATGCTGGTTGGTTGTTTGTGGGCCAAGGAAGGGTGATCAAATCCCCACCTTATCTTGTTTAATGGGTTGTGCCCTTAATTTGGTTTAATATGAATATGCATAAAAAAAAAAATTTCAATCAAAGAGTTCTATGCAATTTAAACTAGATGCATGCAACTAATTAAATTCTGAAAGGCTTACCTTGCCTCCAGCAATCACCAAAAAAAATAAAAATAAAACTAATATGATGGATGCTCTAAATAATTAGGATTTCTAATCTTGTGATGAGATTTTTAATTAGGTTTAAGTAGATAATTTTTAATTAATTTAAAAATAAAGTAAATATTAAAAATAAGAAAAGAGATTTAGGGTTTAGGAATGATCTCACCAAATAGGATTGAGAGTTTTGTTTGTGCCCTAATCTTCTTTGTTCTTTTCTTTATTTTTTTTTCTATAAAATAAATAAGACAAATAATTAGTAGACAGTAAAAAAATCAAAAAAAATCAAAAAATTTTAATTTTTATGCCTCCCCGATAATGGTGCCAAAAACTTGATAGGAATGCGATGTTGTCGTTAAGACATCATGTTTATTAGTTTAAATTCAACTTTTTACTTTTTAAATTAACTAAAAATTATGAAGAGAGTAGTGAGTCAGGTCGAATCCATAGAAAGGCAATGATTTAATTCTAAAATCTTTGATTCTTTTACTTTTTATTTTTTTAAAAGAAAAGAAAAGAAGGGTTTTTGAAAATTAAAGTCAAAAACTAGATTTATAAATAAAAAAAAATTTAAATTATACAAAAATAAATTTGGTACTAAGATCCATTATTTAGATCTTAGCGGCTACTTGCAATAAAATCCAATGAACTTGATCGAAAAAATCAAGGAGCCCAAACAAATCTAAGATTAAATAATTTAATTAGACATTATCTCAATCTATGGCTATAATCAAATTAAGCTTAATTAGTATTCTGATTGCCTAATCGATCCTCCTGCAACACTTGCACTTAGGTTAAACACCAATCGTATGAATTGTTTAATCCTGAACGATCTTAATCATTGATCAACCAGCGATCAGATCGTCAAGGCTCTAAATGTGTGTGGACCTCATAGGTCGAACTAAGTTGGTAGCATAGAATAAAATCCGATTACCAATACAAATGACCATCAGTTGAGCAGTCTGATACATGATGATCGGGTAGATCGAAGGGTAGGAACACATCTCCTTAGAATCCATGCAGATATATTCAATTCATCCCCTTTGTACCATAATGCTCGTGTAGGAACCTCAGAGTTCAACTTGGTTCAACTCTGATCAGGTGTTCCACATGTATTTCAAAAATATCGAAAATCATCTGATGGCATTATCCTGGCTAAGGTTTTGCTTAATATTGAAAATACAGTGATACTTCTTTCCTCCAACTCTAGAGTTGTTATTCCATTCTTGGATCCACACTCTGACTTCGCAAGTACTTGACCTATGCCATACGAAGCGCTTCCATGCTAAAATTAAAATTTAGTTAAGTCTGATCCAAAAAAAAAATCATACAGTGAAGTTGCTTGCAGTCACTGAAGGTGATCTCAGATCTAAGGATACTTATACCTCATATCCCACGGAGACACTTCTCGACAGTAGAATGATCTGAAGTGGTCACGTCAATGACATGGACCCATATCATCTCACCTTTATGCCATAACCTAATATCTCCACCTCCTTGGTTAAGAGGCAACAAGCCTATATGATAAGGAGTGAGCCTATGCTTGATAGACGCTGTCTGTCCTAATTAAACAACCTATCATTTGGTCTGTAACAAAGTTAAGACTTAATCGATAAATTCTCTCAGTTTATCAAAACTAAACAGTTGCTAAGGGAACTTCATCACAATAATCGGAGTTCCATTAGAAGAGTATTAAACTTATGATGAAAAAGATGCCCAAAACTATTTTTATTTAACAATAAATCAATAATAATTACTAATGCTCAACCGTTTCACAGGATGATTGGCTTTGGGACCACAATTCTCAACAACTCTCACTTTTCCTACTAAAGCCACTCGACATTTGAGTGATCTGATACCCATCTTGACTTTATGGTGTCGAACTTCTTGATTTGCTAGGCTTTATTTGAAGGACTCTGGCTAGGTTTCTCCTTTCCATCGATCTTCTGAGGGATCGCGTCACCAGATCTATGATTTTATGGACAAATGAAAAGCAGCGCAAAATGTTGCTTTATCTATTGTGTACTTCGATTTCTTTGCTTAGCTATTGGCGCTAGTTGCTATTCGCAGTAGCTGCAGGATGACTCTCAATGCGAGGTGGGCTTACTTTGGCTTAGGTGAAGAACTTTCTCTTTGTAATAGCATTTTTTGTGCATCTGATTGCTGCATTCACTCTGCTTTCGCAAAATAGAGTTAGCCATGTATGCTACTTGAAATTTTTTCTATCAGGTAGATGCGCTCCGACCTGATTTAGAGTAAAGATATACCCTGATATACTTTTACTATTATTCATACTCAGATTGGAAGGTGGAGTCTATAAACCCCATAAGCTTCAGATCTAGCTCACCATAAAACCAAACATCTGTCTAGTAT
>QRFJ01001009.1:164305-180591 GCA_006176705.1 Cocos nucifera
TTCTCAAATACTTAAGGATGGTTTTAACCACCTTTCAGTGATTTTCTTCTGGATCAGACTGGTATCTACTCACCACTCCGAGTGAATATGCCACATCTGATTTCGTACATGTCATTGCATACATAATAGACCCCACTGCCGAAGCATATGGGATTCTACTTATACGCTTTCTCTCTTCAGGAGTTGTCGGAAAATCCTTCTTAGAGAAAAAAATTTCTTGGCCAATTGAGAGATAGCCCTTTTTGGAATTCTCTATGCTGAACCTCTTTAGCATAGTTTCTATGTACGTAGACTGAGATATACCAAGCATCCTTTTAGATCTATCTCTCTAGATCTTCATCCCTAGGATGTAGGATGCTTCATCCAAGTCCTTTATGGAGAACTATGATGACAACCAGGCTTTTATTCCTTATAGTGTGGGGATATCATTTTCGATTAAAAAAATATCATCCATGTACAAAATAAGGAATACCACTGCTAGACCATTTACCCATTTATAAATGCAGGGTTCTTCTGCATTCTTAACGAAACCATATGTTTTGATCACTTTATCAAAATGCATGTTCCAACCTCAAGATGCCTGCTTCAATCCATAAATGGATTTCTGAAGCTTGCACATCTTAGACTCATCTATGGATGTGAATCATTTAGGTTGTATCATAGACACCTCTTCAGTCAGCTCTCCATTTAGGAAAGCTATCTTCATATCCATCTATCAGATCTCATAGTCCAGATGGATAGTAATGGCAAGCATGATCCAAATGGACTTGAGCATTGCCATAGAGGAGAACGTCTCATCATAGTCAATACCACAACGTTGATGATACCCCTTGGCAACTAGATGAGCTTTATAGGTCTCCACCTTTCCGTTTGTGCCCCTCTTCCTTTTGAAGACCCATTTACACCCAATGGGTTTAACCCCTTCAAGTTGGTGAACTAATGACCATACATCATTGACCTTCATGGAATCCATTTTGGATCTCATGGCTTCTAGTCATTTCTTAGAGTCGGATCTTTGCATTGCATTCATATAAGTGATCGAATCCTCATCATTTTCATCGAGTTCAGTGGGATCATCATCCTGAACCAAGAATCCATAGTATCTATCCAGATGGTGCGGTACTCTACCGAATCGCCTTAATGGTGTGGGTTCACTAGGCTTCGAATCTGATCTGATCAAATTTGACTTAGGTTCAACATTCTGTGTCGGACCTTTTACCTATTAAACTTCATCAAGTTTAACCTTAGAGATAACAGTTCTTTCACTAAGAAACTTCTTCTCCAAAAAGATTGCCCTAAGGCTGACGAACATCTTTTATTCATCGGCATGATAGAAATAGTATCCTTTGGTCTCTTTCGGGTACCCTATAAATGTACACTTATCAGACCTAGGTCCAAGTTTGTCTGTAACTAATCGTTTGACATAAGCCGAGCGCCCCCAAATTCTAAGGTGTGAAAGTGCTGGTTTATGCCCTATCCATATCTCATATGGGGTTTTAACTACAGACTTACTTGGAATCCTATTTAATAAATAACAAGCCAATTCGAGTGCATATCCCCAGAAGGATATCGGCAAGCTGGCAAATCCCATCATGGATCGGACCATGTCTAACAAAGTTTGTTTCCTCCTTTTAGACACATCATTTTGTTGTGGTGTTCTAGAAGGAGTCCATTGGGAGAGAATTTCATTCTCTCCTAGATATGTGAGAAACTCACTATAAAGGTATTCTTCTCCTCGATCAGATTGAAGAGTTTTAATACTCTTCTCAATTTATTTTTCTACTTTACTTCAGAATCGTTTAAACATTTCAAAAGAATCTAACTTATGTTTCATCAGATAGACATATCCATATCTGGATAGATCATCTATAAAAGTGATGAAGTAGATATATCCACCTCTAGCACTTATGCTCATTGGTCCATATACATCAGTATGTACTAGACCTAAGAGCTCATTGGCTCTCTCACCTTTTTTAGTAAAAGGTGACTTGGTCATTTTACCAAGAAGATAGGACTCATAGGTTGGAAGTGATTCACAATCATTGACTTCGAGGATTTCCTCTTGAGTCAATCTATTTATCTTGTTCTTGTTTATATGACCTAGCCTATAGTGCCATAAGTAGATATCTGATACAATATCTAATCTAGGATGCTTGCTAGTAGAATAGACTACATTAACAAGTTGTGATAATATATATACACCATTATTCAATTGTCCATAGAAAGCAGTAACATCATTCATAATGACATTACAAACTTGTTTCTTTATTAAAATTTCATAATTGTTCATAGCCAAAAGGCCTATAGAAATGATATTTAAAAAAAAACTAGGATAGAAATGATAATCACTATGAACAATGGTTTGAGATTTAAATATAAGTTTCAAAATTTCTAAAGCTAGAACTAGAATTGGTCTTCCATCTCCAACGTTTAGGAATCTCTCACCTTGCTCGAATCTTCTACTAACTTGCAACCCTTGCAACGAATTGCAATATGGTAAGGGCTACCGGTATCCAATTGAAGGAAAAAACCTGATTTTCCATATCAGATTCGTTCAAATCTGATCGGATCAAGAGAGATATTTCAAATTTTTTTTTTAAGTATCCATATCAGATCTGAGATGTTTCAGATTCAATTTTATAGATCTAATAAATAAAATGAATAAAACATAAATCTAATTTAATTTATACCTTGATGTGGGTAATCTGATTATCCTTTGATGATTCCGCTGATTGCTTGAGGTTTTGGATCTAGCCACGCAAGTGCCTGGCCTCTACCACTATCCACTCGGACTGGATCTGGAGATCTTCTCCTTCTTTATCACCTCTCCAAAAATCAGATCTAGATCTGATTTAAAGAATCTTCAAAACTCCTTCTGAACATCAGCAGTCGTCTCTGCAGCAGCGCTACCTTCTTCCTTTTTTATCAACCTTTTCTTACCTGGATCGCACCAAACTAAAGTCCAACTTCCCTTGGGCATGAGAGGAGAGAGATGATCAAAAGATGGCATGGAGGAGGAAGAGGGATAGCCTTGGGGCATGGGCTAGGAGGAACTCTTATCAAAGTTGGGCGCAGACAGGGTTTATTTATAGACCCTACTGTCCCATGCAGTGCCACATTATCCCAGCTAATCGCGTTGCTTCATGCAATCAGATCTAAATCTGATTGGTGGAATGACATCACCAGATCTAATCAGATGAGAGCCCCACTAATTCATCCTTAGATGGTACCTAAGACTGGTCAATGTCTATAGGTAAGACTCACCTAAGTAGAATCTAAGAAGCAACCTAGAGTCCCATCCGTATGGGACTCCAAGCATCCCTATCCATGGGCGCACGCCATCCTAGGCATGCACCCTTTCTATTCTAAATTCCAATAGGAGACAAGCTCCTATCTACTCTATAATAAGTGCATGACACATGGGCAGATGTCCATGGGTCAAAGATTAACGTTTGACCAAAGTCAAAGGACAAGAATTAGCAGGTGACGAAAAATGGTAGGTGTTGTCTCAAATTTATCTCATAAATTAAGACAACCCTTTTTTGATCTGGACAAGCTCTAGTTAGATCATGTAATGGTACCTGAGTGAGCATAAATACATTTGACTCAGTCGAGACAACTTTTAATGATAATAAAAGGAGAACGTTAGGTTTAATCGTGTGCTAGCATGATTTCCCTAAACCTAATTGAATCTAATTCAAATCAATTAAACTGAATTAGTCCAATTGATGATATCCAAATCCAAACCGTTGTTTGTGCATTTCAGTTAGGTTTAGTTCTGTATGGTAATGGGATATGTCATGATCTCCATCATCGACATCATCGAAACTCCTTTCGATGGATCAGAACTCTTGTGATTCAGATAACTAGAATGATCGATCATCTAAATCATTCTAATTTCTCCCAAAATCCATCAGTGATACCTAACAGTATATGGTGGCAACCCATCAAAACTGAAAATGAACCTCTCAATGTAGCTACTTGTGTGATTAAGTTCTTCTATCTTGAGCCCTGATCAGATTATGATTAAGGTGAACTCGTCAAACCCTAATTTCTATCATATGATTTTAATCATTTGATTCAAGTCTGATGTAAAAACCAAAATAGAAACTCTTTCTATTATTTCACTCTCTGCCATGGCCATGGGCTTATGAACTTGATTCTCATGATCATCATAGGGCCGGTCCTCTTCTACCGAGGTAGATAGATTCCCTCTTGGTGCAATCCAATTCCTACAATGAACATGCTATAGCCAACATATACCTCAGGATTTTGAATGGCTAGAAGATAGTGTCATGGTGTAGTCAAACTATAACACCCTCAAGGTGAACTATCGATGCACCTTAAGTCAAAGAACCAGACACACCACTGCAGCTTTGAGTCAGTCATCGACGAGAAGGTAGGGTTCCTTATGACTACTTGAGGTGGTCACGCTCAGTGCCCTCATTCTCTAACGAGTATCTATACTCTCGCTCCGATGTCTCTATACCGTAGATTCAAGACTCATCTACTATAAAGAAGCGATTGTACACTAATCTTTCGGATCATCACCATCCTCATGACAATCCTACGATCAGAAGCATTTTATGAGTTAACAAATGAAAATTCATATCTTAAATTTTCAACTCTTAAAAATATGAATTATCATTACCATTAACTTAAGAAATGTATCACAGACACTAAATAAATATTTATGATAGAAAATAACTCATTTTATTATTTATAATCAAAATTATAATTTTATCCTTAGAAGTGTATTACAAGTGTCAGCCAATTCTGGCTTCTAGGACACACATATCTAACAAACTCCGACTTGACCTAAAGCCAATTGGCTAGAAATCTAAGTCCCATCTTCTCAAGGTGGGCTTCAATCTTCTGCTAGCCCAACGACTTTGTAAGATGGTCCACCACATTGTCTGCGGAGTCGACTCTCTTGACCTCGACGTAACCCTTCTCGAGATAATTGCGAATGAGGTGGTATTGCCGCTCAATGTGCTTGAATTTTTGTTGAGACCTCAGCTCCTTAGCAAGGGCTATGGTGCCACTGTTGTCGCAATACAGAGGAATGACATCTGATGGCATCACTCCGATCTTTATGGTAAACTTCTTGTACCAGAATGCCTCCTTTGCAGCTTCTGACATGACGATGTATTTTGCTTCCATGGTGGAATCTGTTATCACTGTCTGCTTGAAACTTTTTCAACTGATAGCTCCACCATTGCACACAAACAGACACTCAGATGTCGACTTTCAATCATCTACATCAGACATAAAATCTGAGTCTATATATCCTTTGAGTTGGAGTTCTCCATTACCAAAGACCAACAATATATCCTTAGTTCTTCTCAAGTACTTAAGGATACATTTCATAAAAGTTCAGTGTTCTTCACTTGGATTCGATTGATATCTGCTCGTGACACTCACAGCATAGGCTATATCAGGTCGTGTACATAACATGGCATACATGAGGCTCCCTATTGCTGAAGCATAAGTGATCTTGCTCATGCATTCTATTTCCTCTGGTGTGCTAGGGCACATCTTCTTGGAAAGATGAATGCCATGTCTGAAGGGTACCAAACCCCTCTTAGAGTTTTTCATGCTAAACCTCTTTAGCACTTCTTCTATGTATATTTTCTATGAAAGTCCTAGCATCCTATTCGGTCTATCTCTATAGACCTTAATTCCTAGAATAAAGGATGCTTCTCCTTGGTCTTTCATGGAGAATTCTTTAGATAACCACATTTTAACTATGGTCAACATGAGAATATCATTCCCAATTAGGAGGATGTCATCAATGTATAATATGAGGAAGACAATAGCACTCCTACTGATCTTTTTGAAGACATATGGCTCCTCTTCATTCTTGATGAAACTAAACAATTTGATCACATCATTAAAGCGAGTGTTCCAGCTTCGAGATGCTTGCTTAAGTCCATATATGGACCTTTGTAGCTTGCATACCTTGTGATCACCATCATCAAATGTGAAACCTAGCGGCTATTCCATATAGATACCTTCCTCAAGATATCCATTTAAGAATGTCATTTTTACATCCATTTGCCATATTTCATAATTGAAATAGGCAGCAACAGCGAGCAATGTGTGAATGGATTTTAGCATAGCTACTGATGAAAAGGTATCCTGATAGTCAATGCCTTCACACTGAGTATAACCTTTAACCACTAATCTAGCTTTGAATGTCTCCACATTTCCATCTGCACCAATCTTTCTCTTGTAGATCCATTTACATCCAATAAGTACTATACCTTCTGGTGGATCTACCAAGGTCCAGACTTGGTTTGAGTGCATCTAGTCAATTTTTGACTTCATTGCCTCTAACCATATCTCAGAGTCGATATTCGATATTGCCTCATTATAGATTTTGGAATCATCACCATGAACTCCATTACCTATGAGGAATATTTTTTCTACTTCCTCTAAAATAGTACCTAAGTACCTCTCAAGGGGATGGCAAACTCTTTCCAATCTACGAGGTGGAGGAGGTAGTGATTGGATTTGCTTAACCTGATATTTTTCAAGAAAGATGGCATGTCGACTCACAATCACATTATGATCTTCTGGAATGTAGAAATAATATCCTAATGACTCTTTAGAATATCCTATAAATCAAGTTCTAAAGGACCTAAAGTCTAACTTGTCTGCTTGTTGTCTTTTGACATGAGCCAGACAACCGCAAATTCTGAGATGACTCAGACATGGTTTCTTACCATGCCATATCTCATACAGTGTGGTAGGAATGGTTTTAGAAAGAACCCTATTCAGTAAGTATATTACAGTTAACAAACAATGTCACCAAAGAAAATTAGGAAGGTTTTTGAAACTCATCATGGATCGGACCATATCTAATAGGATCCGGTTCCTCTGTTCTAAAATTTCGTTGAGTTGAGGTATTTCAGGTGGAGTCCATTGAGAGACTATTCCATTTTCCTTATGATAGTCCAGAAATTTTCAACTAAGATATTCACCTCCTCGATCTGATCGAAGAACCTTAATGGATTTTCTAATTTGCTTTTCTACTTCATGTCTGAATTTTTTGAACTTTTCAAAAGCTTTAGACTTATGTCTCATAAGATACACATACCCATACCTAGATAAATCATCGGTCAAGGTTATGAAGTAGATAAAGTTGCCTCCAGCCGGCACATCAAATGGGCCGCACACATTAGTATGTACTAGGGCAAGAAGATCTATGGCCCTTTCCCCATGTCCTACAAAAGAGAGCTTAGTCATTTTGCCGTGAAGACAAGATTCACAAATTGGATATGACTCCGAAGTCAAGAGACTCAATAGCCTGATTTTCTCCAATTTGTTAACCCTATCTTCTGCTCTATGACGTAGTCTTAGGTGCCATAGATACCTATCATTTGGACTATCCCTAGGTCATTTCATGGTATTCACATTTTGCTCGATATTAAAAAAGATACATCAACATGTAACTGATAAAGACCATTAATAAGAAAATCACTTGCAATTTTATTTCTTTCAAAAAGAATGTTACAATGTCCTTAAGAAAACTAATTACATAGCCTTCTAATGCAAGGCAAGAAACAGAAATCAAATTCTTGCTTGCTGCAAGCACATAATAACAGTCTTTTAACACTAAGTCTAAACCAGATGGTAGTCGAAGAGGATATGTTTCCACGACCATGGCAGCAACTCTTGCTCCATTTTTGATGCATAGGATCATTTTGCCATCCCCCAACCTCCTGCTATCCTCAAGACCCTGCATAGAAGTGCATAATTGAGCACTAGAACCAGAGTCAAGCACCCAACTGGATGTAGAAGAAATCATAAGGTTAGACTCAATAACGAGCATACCTCCAGTAGGATCTGCCTCCTTCTTGTTTAGGGTGGTCAGGTAAGTAGGACAGTTCTTCTTCCAATGGCCATCATTGTTGCAATGGAAATACTTTTCTTTGTCAGTGGCCTTCTTCTTTAGCTCTGCCTTTTTCTTCTTTCCTCTTTCTACCTTCTACTTTTTCATAGACTTCTTCTTCTTTCCAAAAGACTTTCTCTTGAAAGAAGTTTATTCCATAGCAAGTACTGAGCCTTTAGAACCTTTCACAGAAAGTTTAGTGGTAACCAGCATGTTCATAAGTTCGGCCAAGGAATTTTGAAGTTTATGCATATGATAGTTCATGATAAGCTGACCATACGCATCAGTCAAAGATTGCAGAATTATATCATTCTACAGATCCAAGTCCAACATCACTCCGAGCTTCTCAAGCTCTTTTAAATTCTTGATCATCATCAGACAATGATCTTGGACTGACTGCCCATCATGCATCATAGCCTTGAAAAGTCATTTAGTAACTTGATACTTGGCTGCACGACTCTATTCACCAAACATCTTCTATTGGTGAGCCAACATTTGGTGAGCAATCCTAATATCTTCTTATTGACACTAAAGTTCATCGAACATCGAGCCCAACATGTAGTATCTGGCCTTATTATCTTCGTCTATCCACTTATCCAGTGATGCTCTCTATTCAGCGGATGGATGAGTTGGTAAGGTGGGAGGGTCCTGGTCCAACACATGGGTTAACTTCTCGAAATCCAAAATGATTTTAAAGTTTCATAGACAATCCTTATAATTTGGTTTGATCAATCTATGGGTGTTCAAGATTCATGCTAATGGGTTGGATGCAGACATTTTTCTGTAGAGAGTTAAAATTTTTAGTTAGATATTGTAATTAAGATTTAACCAATTTATTTAGAGATTTTATTTTTAAATAAATTAGCTCCTACTATTTTCTCGGATCCCTACACTCCCTCTGTAGAGATACAAAAATCTGCACAATTATGATTTCTAGTGGATGGTATGGTCCCACCAACTGACTCATCACCTCACCTAACAGTTATTGGTGATGGGTTAGTCAATGAGTGAATAACACTTGTTCAATGATTCTCCAATCATGGTGCACCCAAACATGATCTCTAATTCATGAATCTCACCGTGTCCGAAATATTGATCCACTTCTTAGTTAAGTCAGACCTACCATTTGCATAGATTGGAATCCTAATTGAGTCTCTCACCATATCTAGAATATTGAGCCCAGTCCATCCTCCAGCCCGTAGCATCCAATGCTTAATAGATATGGTTGCATCTTCTCGGCACAACTGAGCCACTGTAACCAACCAAGAACAATCAACCCTAGAAAGGGCTCGCACATCTATAATGGTGGAAGATCTTAGACTTAATCTTTTCTTAGGGAGATTTGATTTAGATCTCATTAAACTAGACTTGACATAGTCATAACCATTATGACTAACCTAGTGGCATGGGTTAGCTCGGATTATTGACCACCTCAGATTAGAACTGAGCTAACAAATATGGCCAGGTAAGTGAGACCAGTGGAAGGGATATGCCATTAACTCGACATAATTAAAAATCAATCGGTCGTATCTGCCAGACTTACCTTAGACACCAAATTGTTGAGCCAGAATCAATCGGGTTAGCCTATAATCCAGATTCTAACTATTGAGCCTAATTAGGTCTTAGCTTGATCGATCACTCACGTGACTCAATCTTGACCCAGACTTAATCCTATTAGGCTGGTCAATTTAAGCACTATTGATCCCATCTAACCAACTCTTGATTCGATTTGATCAACCGCTTAGACCTAATTGAGCTACCCAAGCCCGAACCTAATATTATGAATATATCTTAGATCTAAAATTCTTAATTTTAGATCTAATTAATATTTGATAATCTTAATTCTTAATTAAGTTTAGTGTTCACAAACAAAATAAGTAAATAAAATCCTAAGATTTTAGGATCTAGGATTTTGCAGAAAGTAAGTTCTTGATTTCTAATTAAGGACGAATGTGCAGCACCCCTACACATCATAAGAATACCCCATCAAATGAGAGGAGAGGGCATTTAAATTCCAACTTTGTTCTTATGACCGGACGGCCAAGGGAAATGCCTTAATTAGAAATATAAATTTACAAAACTAGCTAGATCCACATCATATATCTCATATATAAAATTTGATCTAACTCAATACATATTTTGTATACATCTCATGTATCATGCATGCACATTTTTCAGATCTATATTATCTCATAATTATCTAAAAATTTAAATTTAAATTGATCACATCAAAATAAATTCTAATCTAGACAACTATGTAGAACTATTCTACAACTAGTCTAGACATGCAATTATCATATCTCATATGATCTAAAAATTAAATAATTTTATTTTTTATTTTTTAGATCTTATTATAATATTTATAATTATCAAAAATTAAAAAATAAATAGATCTAAAATTATAATTTAATCAAAATAAATCATGATCATGCAAGACTATATATAGAACTATTCTATTTTACAACTAGTCATGCATATTGTAGAACTTAGATCTATATTATTTAATTTTAATTTTTTTGATTCCAAATCTAATCACATCTCATGTGACATCTGAAATCAACTAATTTTTAGATTAAAATAAATTAAAAATCAGATCTAAGCAATTTTTATTGGACCTAACTCTGATACCAGTTGAATGAAAAATTCTGATTTTTTCGATCAAGTTCGTTCAGATCTGATCTGATCAAGAGAGATATTTCAAAAATTTATTTCAAATATCTATATCAGATATAAGCTATTTCAAATCTAATTTTATAGATCTAATAAATAAAATAAAAGAAAATTAAATCTAATTTAATTTATACCTTGATGTGGGTAATCTGATTACCCTTTGATGATTCTGCTGATTGCCTGAGGTTCTGGATCTAGCCATGCAAGCACCTGGCTTCTAACGATATCCACTTAGGCTAGATCTGGAGATCTTCTCCTTTTTTATCACCTCTCCAAAAATCAAATCTAGATCTGATTTGGAGGATCTTCAAAACTCCTTCTGAAGATCAGCAGTTGTCTCTGCAGTAGCGCTGCCTTCTTCCTTTCTAATCAACCTTTTCTTACCTAGATCGCACCAAACTGAAGTCCAACTTTCCTTGGGCATGAGAGGTGAGAGAGGATCAGAAGATGGCATGGAGGAGGAAGATGGGCAGCATTGGGGCATGAGCTAGGAGGAACTCTTGTCAAAGTTAGGCATAGACAGGGTTTATTTATAGACCCTACTGTGCCATACAGTGCCATGTCATCCCGACCAATCGCATTGCTTCGTGCAATCATATCTAAATCTGATTGGTGGGATGACATCACCTGATCAAATCAGATGAGTGTCCCACTAATTCATCCTTAGATGGCATCTAAGACTGATCAAAGTCTATAGGTAAGGGTCACCTAAGTAGAATCCAAGAAGCAACTTGAAGTCCCATCCGTATGGGACTCCAGGCGTCCCTATCCATGGGCGCATGCCATTCTAAGCATGTGCCCCCTCCTTTCCAAATTTTAGTAAGGGGACAAGCTCCTATCTGCTCTCTAATAAGTGCGTGATATATGGGCAGATGTCCAAGGATCAATGGTCAACGTTTGACCAAAGTCAAACGACAAGAATTAGCAGGTGATGAAAAATGGCAGATGTTGTCTCAAATTTATCTCATAAATTAAGATAATCTTTTTATGAGTTGGACAAGCTCCAGTCAGACCAAGTAATAGTACCTAAGTGAGAACAAACATATTTGGCTCAGTCGAGACAACTTTTATTGATAATAAAAGGAAAACGTTAGGTTCAATCTTATGCTAGCATGATTTTCTTGAACCTAATTAAATCTAATTCAAATCAATTGAACTGGATTAGTCCAATTGATGATATCTAGATCTAAACCATTGTTTGTGTAACCTAGCTAGGTTCAGTTCTGTATGGTAATGGGATATGTCATGATCTCCATCATCGACATCATCGAAACTCCTTTCGATGGATCGGAACTTATATGATTCAGACAACTGGAATGATCGATCATCTAAATCATTCTAATTGCTCCCAAAATCCACTAGTGACATCTAGTAGTATGTGGTGGCAACCCATCAAAATTGAAAATGAACCTCTCAGTGCAGCTACCTATGTGATTAAGTTCTTCTATTTTGAGCCCCGATCAGATTAGGGTTAAGGTGAACTCATCAAACCCTAATTTCTATTATATGATTTTAATCATTCGATTCAAGTCCGATGTGAAAACCTTAATAGAAACTCTTTTTATTATTTTCCTCTCTACTATGGCCATGGGCTTATGGACTTGATTCTCATGATCATCATAGGACTGCTTCTCTTCTACTAAGGTAGATAGATTCCCTCTTGGTGCAATCCAATTCCTACAATGAACATGCTATAGCCAACATACACCTTAGGGTTCTGAATGGCTAGGAGACCGAGTCATGGTGTAGTCAAACTCTAACACCCTCATGGTGAACTGCCGATGCACCTTAGGTCAACAAACCAGACACACCACTGCAGCTTCGAGCCAATCATCGATGAGAAGGTAGGCTTCCTTATGACTACTCGAGGTGGTCATGCTCAGTGCCCTCATTCTCTAACGAGTGCCTGTACTCTCGCTCCGGTGTCTTTACACCATAGATTCAAGACTCATGTACTATAAGGAAGCAATTGTATACTAATCTTTCAAATCAATCGCCATCCTCATGACGATCCTACGGTCAGGAGCATTTTATGAGTTAATAAATAAAAATTCATGTCTTAAATTTTCAACTCTTGAAAATATGAATTATCATTATCATTAACTCAAGGGATGTATCACAGACACTAAATACGTATTTATAATAGAAAATAACCCATTTTATTATTTATAGTCAAAATTATAATTTTGCCCCTAGAAGTGTATTACAAGTGTCAGCCAATTCTGGCTTCTAGGGCACACATATCTAACACTAATACCCAGTCGGTAATATCATAATAGAGAAATTGCAAGGAGTTATCATATAAATACCTTGTCTAGCAATAGCTTGCTTCTCTCTCTACCTGTTTGGGTACAGGGTGGCAATGTACTGAGGATAGTTTCTCTTTCAGTGCCCCTGCTTCATGCTAAAGAAGCATTCAGCCTGACCCTTATCGGGCTTGATCTTTCTAGTCTAGCCCAGCACTGATGTCCCAGCCTAAACTTGCAGCTTCTTTATTTTCTTCTTCTTAATCTTCTTTCCTTTTTTGAAGGATCGAGAACTAAAAGATGAACCTCCCACTAAGTTTGTCAACTCTTTATGGAACTGGTGGTCCTTCTCAAAGTTTTGAAGTAACCCTAGTAAGCCATGGTAGTTTACTTCAGGCTATGTCATTCTGTAATGAGTAAGAAAAGGGAGATAGGTCTTTGGAAGCGAGTTCAATATTGCATCTTTCCCAAGTTGTTCATGCAAGGGAAGGTCGAGTTTGCTCAAGCACTCTATCGGCTCGATCATATATAGTACATGATCAGTGACAAAGGCTCCATTCTGCATTCTAGCATTAAAGATGGTGTAGCTAGTCTTATACATCTCAACATCATCGGGTGTGCCAAAAGAATCCTCCAACACTTGGATCATTTCATTTGGCTGAGCTATCTCAAATCTGTGACTGAACTCGTCGCTCATCACAGCCAGCTTAATGCAGCGCACCATGGTTTGATCACTGAGCCACTTTTGATAAGTATCTCTGATTATTCCACATGCATTAGCAGCTAGCTTCTTAGGTGCAGGATCCATCAGCACATATAGAATCCGTTCATGCTCTAGGATAATCTTCAACTTTCGATACCAGCTACCAAAGTTGGGTCCCACCAACTTATCATTGTCCAACAATGATTAGAGCAATAGGAAAGTGGCCATGTCTGCACAAAGAAAAACCAAAACCTAATTAGTAATTGATTCATTAAACCTAAAGATTTGGAGTTTAATCAAAAGGTTTCTCCCACTATTTTATTCGAATTGATACCCTCTACCTCCAATTTGAGAAATTATCCTAATTCCTTAGTGAGTTCTAGAATCCACATAGACTATACACGAGCCCAACTTTGGTTGGCCCACCCATGTACATCTAAAGGTAGGTTCATAATTAATTTTTTTTTAAAATAATTTTTAATAATTAAATTTTGGCCCATGCCCTGATCAATTGGCTTTGGCCTTCTCAAAAAAGGGTCCAGTTAGGTCTAACCATTAACATGACCATACTTGGCCCATCCAACCAATGAATGATTAAGCACAACTTTGGTTGGCCCATCTGACCACCATTTAGAAAGATGTATCCAAGAGATCATATAACAAATGATATTTCCATCAATCGATAAGCACCAGACCTTTGGGCCTCCAATGATTATCCAACTGATGGACTCATTATCATCCACTTTAATGGGAGGCTATGATCCAGTTATCATATAACTATTTCATTTTAGGGACCTAATAATTTTAGAGAATTTAATTTATAGAAGCGAGTAGGTCAGATTAACCAGCTTGTTATGATCCTTCCATTAACTTCACCAAATCAGCTTATGGGAGATCATTAATAGGCTAGTCTAGGAGCACCTAAATTAGTCAAACTAATTTACTAAGCTGACATAGGTCAGCTTGAATAGTTAAGCAGTCTGATCAAAACATAATCTCACCAAGAGGGTTGGTAAGTTTGATCAGTAGAAGGATCTGCCAGGCTTGCCTTAGACACCATCAGAAATGGTCAGGTAAGTGAGCTGCTAATTAAAAATCACCGATCTTATTTACCTTAGATACCAACTGGTTTAATTAGTTTCAATTAGATCAACCTAACAGTTCGTGCTAGATCGCATAGCCAAGAATCAAGTCCATCTTGGATCATGTTAAAGACATGGACTTGACCAACTATAACTATTGTAATTGATCTAGAGAATCCTTAACCTAATCTAAGACAACAATTGATTAGATTTAGTCAATTCTCTAATTAAGTTCATTCTTTAATCTAACCCTAGGTCTAACTCAATTAATGGACCTAATCCCCACTAACCCATTAACCTAATGTGTTATGAATCGTGTCACAGGATCTTCAATTTATAATCCTAAAACCTAATCAAACAACTTCTTAATTCATAATTAAGTTTTGGGCTATGGGTTGGGATTTGGCATTTTGAAAATAGTTTTCATGTTTGTAAAATATTTTTACAACATAGTTCTATCAACCAGGTTGCATGTTTGATTCATAGTCAATATGCAAGTAACATAAACATGAATCTATTTTAGATCTAATCTAAATAGGTTCATGTAATTGAAATAGTTTCAATAATAATCAATCATAAGTCTTCCTAGATCAAATCTAACATATTTATGAAGATTAAAATTATATTAAAATATTTTTATTCAGATCATAAAATTTCTTAGATCTAATTTAAAATTTTATGATCAATATTTTAGATCAGCATGTACTAGGATAACCTATTCACTATAAGAGATAAACTGAAGGAAAATCCTAATTTCTCAGATTAAGTTCGTGTTAGATATATGTGCCCTAGAAGCCAAAATTGGCTGACACTTGTAATACACTTCTAGGGGCAAAATTATAATTATGACTATAATCAATAAAATGGGTTGTTTTCTATCACATATGTGTATTTAGTGTCTGTGATATATCCTTTGAGTTAATGATAATGATAATTCATATTTTCAAGAGTTAAAAATTTAAGACATGAATAATCATTATTAACTCATAAAATGCTTCCGACCATAGGATCATCACGAGGATGGTGATTGATTTGGATGGTTGGTGTACAATCGCTTCTCTTTAGTAGATGAGTCTTAAGTCTACAGTGTGGAGACACTGAGCGAGAGTACAGATACTCGTTAGAGAATGAGGGCACTGAGCGTGACCACCTCGAGTAGTCATTAGGGAGTCTACCTTCTCGTCAATGACTGACTCGATGCTGCAGTAGTGTGTCTGGTTCTTTGACCTGAGGTGCATCGACAGTTCACCTTGAGGGTGTTATAGTTTGACTACACCATTACTCGGTCTCCTAGCCATATGGAACCCTGAGGTGTATGTTGGCTATAGCATGTTCATTGTAGAAACTGGATTGCATCAAGATGGAATCTATCTACCTCGGTGGTAGAGGAGTAGCCCTATGATAATCATGAGAATCAAGTCCTGAAGCCCATGGCCATGGCAGAGTGAAATAATAGAAAGAGTTTCTATTTAGATTTTCACATTGGACTCGAATCGAATGATTAGATCATATGACAGAGACTAGGGTTTGACGAGTTTACCTTAACCCTAATCTGATCGGGGCTCAAGATAGAAGAACTTAATCACACAGGTAGCTGCACCAAGAGGTTCGCATTCAGCTCTGATGGGTTGCCACCATATACTGCTAGGTGTCACTGGTGGATTTTGGGAGCAATTAGAATGATTTAG
>QRFJ01001009.1:181076-362287 GCA_006176705.1 Cocos nucifera
AGATGAGATACCTTCAGTGACTTGCAAGCAACTAACTATGTTTTGTATCAGACTGAAACTAAATTTTATTTAAGCATGGAAGGCTTCTAGGCATAGTCAAGATACTTGCGAACGGAGTGTGCATCAAGATGGAATTAACAACCTAAGAGTTGGAGAGAATTTGATCACTGTATCTCAAAATATAGCAAAACCTTACCAGATAATCCATCTAGATGATTTGTTTTGAAATACAATGTGGACAACATGATATAGAGTTGACAGTTTGAAACTCTTAGGCTGTCCACAATATATGGTCAAGGGGATGAATATATGGAAACTATATCTGCATGGATTCTAAGGATGGTGTTCTACACCTTCGATCTATCCGATCATCATGTATCACTGCTAGATGGTCACTTTGATTGGTATAGGCATTTATTTCTATGCTACCAACTTAGGTTCGGACCTATGAGGTCACACACATTAGAGCTTACGATCTGATCGGATGGTTGATCAATGATTAAGAATCGTTCTAGGATTAAACAATCAATACGATTGGTGTTTAACCTAGTGCAAGTGTTGCAGGAGGATCGATTAGCAATCGAATTACTAATTAGCTTAATTTGATTAAGCCAATAGATTGAGATAATGTCTAATTAAATATAATTTAATTAGATTTAGTTTGGGCTTGATTGGATCAAGTTCAATTGGTTTATTGGATAAACCAAGTGCAAGGAAGAACTAGTCCTAGTCTAACTTGGACTATTATTAACCCAATTTTTTAATTTAATTAGAAAATAAATTAGAATTAAATCTGATTTAATCTAATTTAATTCTATTTTTAAATAGATTAGGGTCTTATTTAATTGGGTAGGTTTAATCTTGATTTTATTTGGTTAAAAGATCATGTTTGACCAAGTCAAAATAGGAGTTCAAGTGTGACTAGGACTCCTTTCACTTACGCCACTTAATCCTCACGCCCCATGCTCTTTTTGTTTTATTTCTTACATAAAAATTCTCCACTCCCATGGCTTCTCATGCTCTCTTTCTCTCCTCCTTTTTTCATAAGGCAATTTGTTGGAAGACCAGGTCAAAAGAGGAGTTTGTTTTGCTTAGGATTCTATAAGATAGAATCCTTGTTGACCATAACACCTTTTCTTGAGTGCCGCCCCCCCTTTTAATTAATTATTCTCTTATTTTATGAAAATAATCTTCTTTTCTGTGTGCCCTCCCTTGTTGGTCCACAACAATAATTGTTGAGGTGGCACCCCAACAACTTTTCATGTTTGGATATTCCTAGTCTAGGATTTTAATCTAACTTGGACTCTTCTTTTTCTTTATTTATTGGATGAATTTTATTCTAATTTTTTCATTAAATATAGACTATTGGGAGAGATTTGGGGTGTGCAAAAATTAGAGGAAGAGGATCCTTGGGCATGGGGTTTCCATAGGCAGCAAACTAGGTGTCTAGGTGAGAGAAAAGAGAAGAAGAAGAGGATCTTCTTCTAGGGATATTTTATTTTCAATCTCTCCTCCTTTTTTTCAGTTTTTTCTGAGAGAATCTTAAATCATTAAACTTCATATTCCTTCTAATATTTTGGAGAGTCTAAATTTTAAAGAAGAAAGCATCGTATCGACCATCGAAGAAGGATCAACACAGTACTAGCATGCTGTGTTGATTTCCTACATCGAACTTTAGATCAAAAATCGTAGGCTTGTGTGGATGACTCCTAAAGGCCGGACGTATGTGCGGCTCGTGACCTCATCCTGAAGCATGGATTAGCAAGTTAGAATGTCTAACTTGCTCAGATAATAGATTTGATTTATTAACTTCATACCTACATTTGATGTAGTGTAGATCTAGGTTGATTTGATCAACCTTTTACTTTCTTATTTGATTTGAATTTTTGATTTAATATCATGCCTTGATCATGTAATAGATTTGAGATCTAGGTGTTTACATATTTATTTAAATAAATATTTAATTTATTTAAGTCTTTCACTGTAAGATCTTGAAAAAGTTTTCAAGATCTACCTGTAAAATCCTAGATCTGGTTCCTTTATGATGTCCCAGCCTGAACTTGCTCCTTTTTTGTTTTCTTCTTCTTGTTCTTCTTTCCTTTCCTAAAGGATCGAGAACCAAAAGATGAACCTCCCACTACATTCACCGACACTTTATGGAGCTGGTGATCCTTTTCAAAGTTCTGAAGTAAACCCAGTAAGCCATGGTAGTTTACTTCAGGCTTTGTCATTCTATAATTAGTAAGAAAAGAGAGATAGAACTTTGGCAGCGAGTTCAATGTTGCATCTTTCCTAAGTTATTTATACAAGAAAAAGTCGAGTTTGCTCAAGTGCTCTATCAGCTCGATTATATACAGTACATGATCAGTGACAGAGGTTCCATCCTGGGTGTGCCAATAGAATTCTCCAACACTTGGAGCATTTTATTCGGCTGAGCTGTCCCAAACCTGTGAATGAACTCATCACTCATCATAGCCAACATAATGCAGCACACCATGGTTCGATCACTGAGCCACTTCTGATAAGTATCTCCGACTATTCTACGTGCATTGGCAGCTAGCTCCTCAGGTACAGGATCCATCAGCACATATAGGATCCGTTAATGCTCTAAGACAATCTTCAACTTTCGATACCGGCTATCGAAGTTGGATTCCACCAACTTATCATTGTCCAATGATGATCGGAGTAATATGAAAGTGTCCATGTCTGCACAAAGAAAAATCAAAACCTAATTAGTAATTGATCATTAAACCTAAAGATTTGGACTTCAATTAAAAGATTTTTCCTACTATTTTATTCAAATTCGTAGCTTCTACCTTCAATTTGAGAAATTATTCTAATTTCTTAGTAGGTACTAGAATCCACATAGACTGTACACAAGCCCAACTTTGGCTGGCCCACCCATGTACATCTAAGGATAGGTTCATAATCAATTTTTTCTCCAAAAAATTTTTAGTAATTAAATTTTGCCCCAGGCCCTGATCAATTGGCTTTGGTCTTATGATAAGTAGCATAAATTCATCAATAAAAATATTAAATTATCAATTAATTTATATTAATTTTTAATAACTAATGATCAATTTATATATTTTTAAGAGATTCATATTTTTATTAATTAAAAAATTAATTAAAAAATAATAAAAATTAAAAAAAAAATTTTATTATCAATGGAAAAGAGCTTATTTTTTTTATCATAATGAAAATAAATTTTGAGTAAAACGGAGCTAAAATGGAGAAAGATATAAATTTTTAAAGAAATAAAATAAATAAAATTTAAATAAAAAAGAATATATGGCTCAGTCGGCTCCGCAAGTCAAGCCGCACCATATCAGCCAGCTGCGTCCAAATGCGCCGAGCCAAGCCATGAAGCCAGGCTGGCGTGCCAAGTCATTCACGCTAGCCGACTCAAGCTCATGGAAGCCATCAGCCAGTCCACAGCATCACTGGCAATGGACCGCCAGCTCAGGCAGAACACCAGCGAATCGTAGAGCCTGACCACGTGATAGACCTAGATCCCCTAAAGGAGTTTACAGAAAATCTCATTGCGTAGCTCATAGGGGCATTTCGATCTTTTCACTCGATCAATAGGAGGTGCTAATTGGTTGCGTGTGCACGATGTAGTCCGGTCCACGCAGGTCCATGAGGAACAGTAATTATGCGATCGGATGGATGGTCGGTTGATTTGCGGTCAAGATCGAATAATGGTCAGTAAATTTTTTCCTACTTGTCAGACTTTCATTCGGATCGCCATCGAAAGACTGTGCTAGCGCTTGATTCCAGCTTCAGATTCTGATGAGTCCAGAATGCTTTCAGACGGTGATCAGGACTTCCCGAATGCATGATTTGCGGCCAGATTTTCCTCCATCAATACGCAATCCAACAGGTCCTAGAAATTGAATTCCAAGCCGAATCTTGGGCTGAATATGCATCCGATTTTGATGATTTTTGGACCGTTGGATTTCTTATTGAATGGCTAGATTTCACCAGGCTTCAACAAAATTTGAGTCATATCAGAGCTATTTTAATCTCAATTTTCACTTGGATTTCTCCATATTTTGATGATTACAAAGGCCTCCTTAGTCCCACATTGCCTTTAGAAATAAATCTCCAGTCCCTTCTAAGCTCTATAAATAAGGACCCCAGACCTTCTAGAAATCATACATCTCTGATCAAGGTGAAGCTTTGGTATAGGGCTAGAGCCAGGCTTTGGGTTAGAAGGCTATGCTTCAAAGCAATGGGTGCCGAGAAGAAGAGCTGGGCTTCTACACCATCTTTCTGCCAATGCTAATCCAAGATCAAAGATTAGCCTATTTAATTTTTTTTCTTTTTTTATGTATTTAAATTATAAATTTTTAATTAATGTAAAATATTTATTTTTATGCACTTTAATTTTATTGCTCTTTTATTTTTATTATAATTTAATTTCTTATACTTTAATTATTACTTTTTATTTTATTGTAAGTAGATGCTAAGATCTAACTAGTAGATCTTAGTACCAAGTTTAAATTTCTACACCTTTTAATTTTTGCTTTTTATTTTTCGACTTCACTTTTGATTTCAAAACTCTTTTCATTTTCTTTTATCTTTTCAAAAATCAAAGATTTCAAATCTAAAATACTACCTTCCCTTGTGGAATTCAATCCGACTCACTACTATCTACGTATTTTCAATTATTTTAAGAAGTCGGATTAAACTGATAAACACGGTGTCTTAACGACAACATCGCGTTCCTTATCAAGTTTTTGGTGCCCTTGCCGGAGAAGGCATGGACATTAAATTTTTGATTGCTTTGATTTTTTATAAATAAATTATAAATAAAATTTTTATTTTCTTATAAATATTGCTGGCTAACCTTTTTTTATTTTGCAGAAAAAGATGTTAAAGAACAAAAAGAACTAGGGCAAGGAATAAATCATTCAGTTTTGCTTGGTGAGATCAATCTTAACCCTAGTCCTTTTCTCTTTTTATTTATTTATTTATTTTATTTTTAAATTAAATTTTAAAAAAAATATTCACTTAAATCTAATTAAAAATCTCATGATAAGATTAGAAATCCTAACTGCTTAGAGCATGCAATATATTAGTTTTAGTTTTTATTTTATTTTTATTTTTTATTTTTTTTGGTGATCGCTAGAGATAAGGTAAGCTCTTAAGTTTAATCAATTTCATGCATCTACTTTAGTTGCATAGAATCCCTTATTGAAAGTGATTGTGCATATGCATCTTTAAATCAAATTAAGAGCAACACCCAATTAAACAATATAAGGTGGAGATTTGATCATTCTTTCTTGGTCCACAAACAACCAACTAGCATCCTACATTGACCTAGGTCTTTAATTTTAAAATCAATTAGATATCAGCCCTACGAACTTGAGCTCATTAGGACAAGGAACCCTAAGAGTTGAACGAGATTAGGGTTAGTCAATTTGACTGATGTCTAGAAAAGTGGTTCAAGGACGATTGGGCTCGAAGAAAGGTGGTTTCTAATTAATTTCATTAGCTTACCTAAACAAGCATAATTGGTGTCTAAGGCAAGCAACGGGGGGACTCCCACCGACCTTATACTTACCTGGTCGGTTGATTGGTTGATCCTATACTTGGAGGGCTTGAAGGTGACCTTGGTAGTTAGGAGCTATCTAGATCTAGGATAACTCTTAGTCAGGATTGATTGACCAACTTGATTGCTAACCAACATCAAACCTAATTAAACCTAATTCTTCTATCTCTTCTTAGTTCTGGAACTCCTTTGGACCTCTTCTTTAGAAATCTTCTTTCTTTCTTCTTCTTTCTCCTCTAAAAATAAAATAAAATAAAATAAAATAAAAATTAAATTAAACTAAATAAAAAAATAAAAATAATAATTAAATTAAATTAAAAATAATAATTAAAAAAATTAATTTTTTTTATAAAAGTAATAATATAATGAAATAATAAAAATATATATAAATATAAAAAAAATTTAAAAAAACTAAAAAATTTTTGAACAATACATTAGGGTTGCATCAGGGCATGCATGGTAGGAAATCGCTTTACCTGATCTAGTTGAACCCAACCATAACATTCAAAGACTGAATTGTATTAAACCCGATAACCAAATGGCTGAAAATTTTAGAGAACCATCTAAGTAGATGAAGGAATACTTTATTTCTTCCACCTATAGCCCATCGACTTGTATCCAGTTATTTTATATCCATGCTACCCACTATGAGATCAAGCCGACTGCAATCTAGATGCTCCCATCTTTCTATGGGAACACCAATGAAGACCCTTACAAACATTTGGATAAATTCTTAGAAATCTGCTCTATGGTGAGAATTCAAAATTTAACTAATGATGCTCTTCGACTAATTTTATTTTTCTTATCATTAAAAGATAAATCCAAGTACTGGCTTGGCACAATAGGAAGATCAATTAAAACTTGGGCTGAATTGCAAAGTAAATTTCTTAAAAAATTTTATCCTATAGGCCGAACCAACATTATGAGGCGAGCTATCATTAGATTTGTTCAGCTTCTAGGAGAATAGATTCATGAGTCATGGGAGAGACTTAAGAAACTTCTTAGAAAGTGCCCACACCATGGTCTGTCTAAGTGACAAATAGTTCAAGCTTTCTATGAGTGTTTAGGAGATCAATACAGACAGATGGTAGATGTATCTTGTGGAGGTGCATTCATGAATAAGAGTGAGGATGAAGCCTATACCTTATTTAAAATCCTGAGTAAAAACTCAATTAACCATACTTCATTATCTTTCTACCAAACCTGGGCAGGGATCCATGACTTTAAACATCTAGAATCTAGTCCTAAGGTTGATTTAAATTTTATAAATAATGTGGACTTTCTTGCTCAAAAATTAGATCAAGTCCTAACCCTAGGTCAATAATCTCCTACATAATTCACATCATCTTCTAATTATCAGAAGATTTGTTCAATCTATGCTAGTTCAATCCATCATGTGAGTGAATGTCCTATGACTACACAGTTTTCATCTTTCATCCAAGAATAAGTCCAAGCTACTAAAGGCTACTCCAAGCTGGTTAATGATCTATTTTCAAATTCATATAAATCTGGCTAGAGAAACCATCCTAACTTTTCTTGAAAACCACAACAGACTTAGGCAGTGCAAAATTATCAGAATAGACCTCAATACCAGAACTATGCTTATAATAGAGGTCAGCCTAGTCAGCCTTTCCAACCACCATATTATAATCAACCCACATCCCACCTCCTCAATAGATCAATCTAGCTGACGATAGATTTAACCAACTTTAATAATTGATTCCGACTCAATAGCAATCTATCACCAGGCTAGAAGCTCAAATTGGACAACTAACTGAATCTAACATGAGGAGAGAACTAGGTCGATTATTGAGCCTACTAATTTTAAACAACCTACCTAATATCCATCAACCACCTGGACCAAGTTATCAATTTAATGTCTCACGTAAGAATTCCCAATTTGAGAATGCCAAACTAATTTTTTAACTTAAAAGTTATAGAATTCTTATGGATCCATACTAAGATCAGGTGAGAGAAGCTAGTACTGATGCTAGTCAAAATAAAAATTTAGAGGAACAGGTTAGTACTGAGACTAACCACATAGAAGAATCTAAGCTCAGAACTAGTACTAATGCTGATTTCAATTTAAATGAGATAGACATAGAAAAAAAGAGAATAGATGATTTATTCGAGACTTATAAACTTAATGTCCTATTTCCTTCAACCCTAGAAGCCAGTTCTTCTTACAAAAATTAAGAGACATGTAATAAAATATCAATGGAGTTGTTTAAGCAAGATCATATTAATTTATCTTCAGAATTAAACCCACCTTTCGACACCCTTCCAGTATCCAATGTATTAAACTTAACTCCTAATTCAAAAACTCAATTCATGAGCATTTTAAAAGAACAAATAGGAGAAATTCTTAATAAACATAGATCTGAGAATAGGATCACAAATTATGTTCCTAAAATTAACAACGATTATATCAACAGAGGGATGATAAGCATCATAAATTCACCAATAAAAGTATTAATTTATTAATTAATTTATATTAATTTTTAAAAATTAATGATCAATTTATATATAATTTTTAAGAAATTAATATTTTTATTAGTTAAAAATTAATTAAAAAATAATAAAAATAAAAAAATAAAATTTTAGAGTTAATGAAAAGAGTTTATTTTTTTGATCACAACAAAATAAATTTCACACAAAATAGAGCTAAAATGAAGAAGATATAAATTTTTAAAGAAATAAAATAAATAAAAAATTAAATAAAATAACATACGGCTCAGTCCGGCTCAAGCCGCCACGCCGTCATTTTAGCCGATGCACGTCCAAACGCACCGAGCCAAGCTGACCAAGGTCCAGCATGCCAAGCCAGCCATGCTAAGCCGACTCAAGCCATTAGAAGCCATCAGTCGGTCTACGATCCAAGCGTATGACCGCCAGCTCAGCAAAAATCGGGCGAATCAAGAGCTTGACCACGTGGTGGACCTAGACCCTTAAAGGGTTTACAGAAAATCCATCATGGCTCACAGGGCAATTTGGTCTTTTCACTCGGTGATAGAGAGCATTGATTGGCTGTGGTGTGTGGTGTGGCCGGTCCATGCGGTCCATGGGAATAGTAATTGCGCGATCGGACGGCTGGTGGTTGCTTGCGGTCAAGATCGGACCATGGCTGTGGTAATTTTCAAATTTGATTTAGCTTTAGATTTCATGCGGATCACCATCGAACAGTAGCGCTTGATTCCAGCTTTGATTCCAATGGTCTAGAAAGCTCCCAACGATGATCAGAACTCTCCCGATGGTGATCAACGGCCTAATTTCCTCCATCAAGCACGATCCAACGGCTAGAATTTAATCCGAACTTGATCTTGGGCCATTATACATCCGATTTTTGATGATTTTTGGAAGCTGTTGGATTCACTATCTGAATGGCTAGATTTCACCAAACTTAACAGAATTCATATCAGAGGCTATTTTAATCCAAATTTTACTCGGATTTCTTTATATTTTGATGATTAAAAAGGCCCTTAGTCCCACATTGCCTCCAGAAAAAAATATCCAGCCCTTCCTAGCTCTATAAAAAGGACCCCAGGCCTCTCTAAAATCAATAGATCTAGGTGAGAGAAAAGCCAAGGTATAGGGTGGAAGCCAAGCTCAGGGTTAAAGGTTGCTTCAAAGCTACAGTGCTGAGAAGAAGAGCCAGTCTTCTACGCCATCTCTATGCCTACGCTGATCTGCGATCTCCTTCTAGTTTTCTTTTCTCTTTTTTTTTCTTTAATTTCTTGTATTTAAATTCTTCATTTGAGTTTTATTCCTTTTTTTTTAATTTTTTGTATTTAAATTCTGCATCTGAGTTTTAATTTTAATAAAAAAAGCTTTATTGCTCTTTTCAATTCTAGCTCTTTAAATTAATTATTCTTTATTGCTTTTTAATTTTATTGCAAGTAGCCGCTAAGATCTAAATAGTAGATCTTAGTACCAAATTTATTTTTGCATAATTTAAATTCTATTTTTATTTATAAATCTATTTTTTGACTTTAATTTTCAAATTTCTTTTCTTTTAAAAAAATAAAAAAATAAAAGAATCAAAGATTTTAGAAATAAATCATTGCCTCTCTATGGATTCGACCCGACTCACTACTCTCTTCATAATTTTTAATTAATTTAAAAAGTAAAAAGTTGAATTTAAACTGATAAACATGGTGTCTTAACGACAACATCGCATTCCTATCAAGTTTTTGGCACCGTTGCTCGGGGAGGCATAAAAATTAAAATTTTTTCATTTCTTTGATTTGATTTTTTTACTGTACCTACTAATTATTTTTTATTTATTTTATAGAAAAAAAAATAAAGAAAAGAACAAAGAAGATTAGGGCACAAACAAAACTCTCAATCCTATTTGGTGAGATCATTCCTAAACCCTAAATCTCTTTTTCTTATTTTTAATATTTACTTTATTTTTAAATTAATTAAAAATTACCTACTTAAACCTAATTAAAAATCTCATCACAAGATTAGAAATCCTAATTATTTAGAGCATCCATCATATTAGTTTTATTTTATTTATTTTTTTTGGTGATTGCTGGAGGCAAGGTAAGCCTTTCAGAATTTAATTAGTTGCATGCATCTAGTTTAAATTGCATAGAACTCTTTGATTGAAATTCTTTTTTTTATGCATATTCATATTAAACCAAATTAAGGGCACAACCCATTAAACAAGATAAGGTAGGGATTTGATCACCCTTCCTTGGCCCACAAACAACCAACCAGCATCCTGCATTAACCCAAACCTTAACTCTTAAAATCAATTAAACATCAACCACTTAAGGATATTCGAGCTCAATAGGACAAGAAACCCTAAGAGTTGAACCAAGTTAGGGTTAATCAATTTGACTGGTGTCTAGGAAAGTGGTTCAGGGATGACTGGGCCCAAAGAAAGGTGGTTACTTAATTGGTTCCGTTCGCTTACCTGGCCAAGCACAATTGGTGTCTAAGGCAAGCAACGGAGGGACTCCCACCGACCTTACACTTACCTGGCCAGTTGATTGGCTAATCCTCTACTTGGAGGGCTCGAAGGTGATCTTGGTAGTTAGGAGCTATCTAGACCTAAGACAACCCTTAGTCAGGATTGATTGCCTAACTTGTTTGCTAAATAACATCAAACATAAACCACAAATTAACTCTTCTCTCTATCATCTCCAGATTTAAGACTCCTTAGGATCTTTCTTTAGAACCCTCTTCTTTCTTTCTCTCCTCTTTTCTTAAAAAATAAATAATAATAAAATAAAAAAATAATAAAAAAATATATATCTTGAACCATATATCAGGTTGCACTAGTACATGCACGGTAGAAGATCGCTTTTACCTGACCTAGTTAAACCAAATCCTTGAAATTGAAAGACTAATTCATATAAGACCAGATAATCAAATGGCTGGAAATCATGAAGAACCACCTAGGCAGATGAAGGAATACTTTATTCCTTCCACCTACAACCCATCGACTTGCATCCACTTACCTGATATCCCTACTAGCCACTATGAGATCAAGTCGACCACAATCCAGATGCTCCCATCTTTTTATGGGAATGCCAATGAAGACCCTTACAAACATCTGGATGAATTCTTAGAAATCTGCTCTACGGTAAAAATTCAAAATTTTTCTGATGATGCCCTTAGACTAACCTTGTTCCCTTTTTCATTAAAAGATAAAGCCAAGTACTGGCTTGGTACATTAGGAAGAACAATTCAGACATGGGCAGAGATGCAACATGAATTCCTTAAGAAATTTTATCCCATAGGATGAACCAATACTATGAGGCGAGCCATCACAGGATTTGCTCAGCTTCCAGGGAAACAAATTCATGAATCATGGGAAAGACTTAAGGAACTTCTTAGAAAATGCCCACACCATGGTCTATCTAAGTGGCAAATTGTACAAGCTTTCTATGAAGGTTTAGGAGATCAATATAAGCAGATGGTTGATGCATCCTGTGGAGGTGCATTCATGAGCAAAAGTGAGGATGAAGCTTATACCTTGTTTGAAACCTTAAGTGAAAACTCTATTAACCATGCTTCATTATCCTCTTATGAAAGATCAATTTCTCAACAAAAATGGGCAGGAATTTATGAGATCAAAACTCCAGAACTTAATTCTAAGACAGACTTGAACATAATAGCACAAAAATTAGATAAAGTCGATCTTATTGCCCAAAAATTAGATCAATTCCTAAATCTAGGTCAACAATCTCCTGCACAATACACACCAGCTTCTAATTATCAGAAGATTTGCTCTATTTGTGCTAGTCCAACACATCATGTAAGCGAATGTCCCATGGCTGCACAATTACCACCTCTTATCCAAGAACAAGTCCAAGCTGCTCAAGGTTACTCCAAACCACTTAATGACCCATATTCAAATTCATATAACCCTGGTTGGAGAAACCATCCTAATTTCTCTTGGAAACCACAACAGACTCAGGCTCAGACCCAAATCCCACCAGTCCAAAATTATCAAAATAGGCCCCAGTACCAGAACTATGCCTATAATAAGGGACAACCTAGTCAGTCTTCTCAACCACTGTACATTATAATCAGCCCTCATACCCACCTCCTCATCAACAGACCAATCTAGTCCGATGATAAATTCAATCAACTTCAACAATTGATTCTAAGCCAACAACAATCAATTCTAATCTAACAACAATCAATTGCCAGGCTAGAAGCTCAAATAGGATAATTAGCTGAGTCTAGCATGAGGAGAGAACCAGGTCAATTACCAAGCCAACCAATTGCAAATCCTAAAAACAATCCATCCAATGTCTATCAACCACCTGGATTTACTCATCCATCTAACATTCCACCTAAGAATCCCCAATTAGAAAATGCTAAAGCAATATCTGAACTTAGAAGTGGTAGGATTCTTAAGGACCCATACCAAGACCAGGTGATAGGGGCTAATACTGATGAAAAATTTGAAGAAGAGGTTAGTACTGAAACTAATCATATAGAAGAACCTGAGCTTAGAACTGGTACTGATAAAATAGATAAAGAAAAGAAGAGAACAGATGATTTACCTGAGACATATAAACCCAAAGCCCCATTCCCTTCGGCCTTAGAAGCAGGCTCTTCTCGTAAAAAGCAAGAAGCACGCAACAAGGAGCTAATGGAACTATTTAAACAAGTTCATATTAATTTACCCCTCCTCGATGCAATTCAGCATGTCCCAGCCTATGCTAAATTTCTTAAAGAACTCTGCACCCAAAAGCGTGAGCCACGAACCACCAAAAGAGTTATGCTATCCGAGGATGTAAGTGCGGTCCTGTTAAATCCAATACCTCAAAAGATGAAAGATCCTGGTGCACCCTTAATTTCATGTGTTATAGGAGGCATAACCTTTAACCGAGCATTACTAGACTTAGGAGCTAGTGTGAACCTACTTCCAACCTCGGTTTATGAAAAATTTGGGATTGGAGAATTAAAACCCACATCAGTTATTTTGCAATTAGCTGATAGATCTATAAAAACACCGCGTGGTTTGATTGAGGATGTTCTAGTTAGAGTAGACAAATGTTATTTTCCAGTAGACTTCCTCATACTTGACATGGAACCATCCCAAGAGCTGAACCAGAAATCCCATAATTTTAGGACGTCCATTCTTAGCAACTGCCAATGCCAATATCAACTTGTAAGAATGGGAGCTATGGACATTTCTTTTGGGAAAATCAAAAAGTAAGAATTAATATTTTTAATACCCCAAAGTACACTCAAGAGGAGGAAGACTACTTTGTAATCAATCAGATGATGAAATAGTTGAATCTAATTCCTCCTTAGATTTACTGCAAGATAATGAACCCACTGAAGAAACTCAAACCCAGGAAGTAAATGCCCTGCTTAATTCACCTCAACCATCACATTCATTACCTTGGTCAGTGAAAGTTGAGCCCTTACCCGAGCGAAAAATTGAACCATTACGTCCTTCAATTCAGGCCCCACCATAACTTGAACTAAAACCTTTACCTGAATCACTTAAGTATGTATTTTTAGGATCAAAGAAAACCCTATCGGTAATAATTGCTTCCAACTTAACTACTGAATAGGAAAACCAATTGGTAAATATTCTAAAAACATATAAGGAGGCCATAGGTTGGACCATCGCTGATTTAAAAGGAATTAGTACGTCAATATGCATGCACCATATTTATACAGAAGATAATGCCAAACCAACTCGAGAGATGCAAAGACGGCTTAACCCTAACATGCAAGAAGTAGTCAAGAAAGAGGTAATTAAATGGTTAGATGCTGGAATTATTTATCCTATCTCTGACAGCCACTGGGTGAGTCCCACACAAGTTGTTCCAAAGAAATCTGGATTCATGATTGTCCGCACTGAACATGAAAACTTAGTACCAACACGACTTTCCACTGGGTGGCGTGTCTGCATATAGATTATAGAAAACTCAATACAACCATCCGAAAAGATCACTTTTCCCTTACCCTTTATCGATCAAATCCTAGAAAGACTAGCAGGCCAACAATACTTTTGCTTTTTAGATGGATACTCAGGATACAATCAGGTAGCAATCTATCCTAGGAGATCAGGAAAAGACCACCTTTACATGTCCCTATGGAACCTTTGCTTTTCCGTAGAATGCCATTCGGATTATGTAATGCACCTGCGAACTTTTCAAAGGTGCATGATGTCAATATTTTCAGACATGATAGGAGATTTCTTAGAAATATTCATGGATGACTTTTCAGTCTTTGGAGAATCTTTTGAGAGTTGCCTCAACAATTTGAAGAAAATATTAAAATGATGTATTGAGGCTAATCTAGTGTTAAGCTGGGAAAAGAGCCACTTCATGGTTCAAGAGGGGATCGTTTTAGGACATATAGTATCTAAGAAAGGGATTGAGGTAGATAAAGCTAAAGTTGAACTAATTTCTAAACTTCCTCCTCCCACTTCTGTCAAACAAATTCGATCTTTTCTTGGCCATGTAGGATTCTATCATCGCTTCATCAAAGAGTTCTCTAAAATTTCTCATCCTTTGTGTAATCTGCTCGCTAAGGATGTTTCTTTTAACTTTGATGAAAATTGTCTTAAAGCTTATGAAATCTTAAGAGAAGCTGTGACCAAAGCTCCAATCATACAACCTCCTAACTGGTCACTACCTTTTGAAATTATGTGCGATGCCTCAGACTTTGCCATAGGAGCTGTCCTAGGGCCAAAGGGTAAACAAATATCCTGTAGTGATCTATTATGCCAGTAGAACTCTGAATGAAGCACAAATGAATTATACCACCACTGAAAAAGAGTTGCTAGCCATTGTGTTTGCCCTAGAAAAGTTTAGATCATATCTATTAGGATCAAAAATCATAATTTACTCGGATCATTCAGCCTTGAGATACCTGCTCTCAAAGAAAGATGCTAAACCATGATTAATTAGATGGATCTTACTGTTACAAGAATTTGATATTGAAATTCGAGATAAGAAGGGATCTAAAAATATTGTAGCAGACCATCTGTCTAGGATCCTAGTTAAAGATAGTGAACCTATATCAATCAGAGAATCTTTTTCAGATGAACAATTGTTAACAGTTTCACATACAAAGACCCCTTGGTTTGCAGATATTGTCAATTACTTAGTCATAGGATAAATTCCTGATGGCTGGTCTAAGAATGAGAAGGATCGATTCTTTGCTCAAATCAAATATTATTTTTGGAAAGATCCTGAGCTTTTTAGAATTTGTGCTGATCAAATCATTCGTAGATGTGTTCCTGAATCTGAACAATTAAGTATCTTACAATTCTGTCATACCCTTGCTTGCGGAGGACATTTTTCTGGATGAAAATCTACGGCCAAAGTATTGCAGAGTGGTTTTTATTGGCCAATATTATTTAAGGATGCCCATACTTTTAGTCAGGAGTGTCTTAAGTGTCAAGCCTTAGGGAATATTTCAAAGAAAGACATGATGCCTTTAAACCCCATCTTAGTAGTAGAAATTTTTGATGTATGGGGAATTGATTTTATGGGACCTTTTCCACCTTCCAATGGATTTGAATACATTTTGGTAGCTGTCGATTATGTTTCTAAATGGATTGAAGCAATAGCAACACGAACCAATGATCATAAAGTAGTCTTAAAATTTATTCAGAAGAATATCTTTTCTAGGTTCGGATTTCCACGTGCTATCATTAGTGATGGAGGTACCCATTTTACAAATCACCAATTTCGAACTTTATTACGAAAATATGGGGTGACACATAAGATAGCTACACCATACCATCCGCAAACAAGTGGCCAGGTAGAAGTATCTAATAGGAAAATTAAGAATATCTTACAAAAGACTATTAGGCCTGATCGAAAAGATTGGTCAGATCGATTAGATGATGCATTATGGGCCTATAGGACAGCTTATAAAACCCCTATTGGAATGTCTCCCTATAGATTAATCTATGGAAAAGCATGTCACCTTCCGGTAGAACTTGAACATAAAGCATATTGGGCAATAAAATAATTAAATTTTAATTTAAACCAAGCTGGTTCCAATCGGATGTTACAATTGAGTGAATTAGAAGAATTAAGGCAAGAAGCTTATGAAAATTCAAAAATCTATAAGGAGAAAATGAAAGCCTTCCATGATAAACATATTTCAAGAAAAACCTTTGAACCAAATCAACAAGTCTGGTTATTTAACTCAAAGGCTTCGATTATTTTCCTGAAAAATTAAAATCCAGATGGGATGGACCTTACATAGTTAATCATGTATTCCCACATGGTGCAATCAAACTCTATGATCCTAGGACTAAAAATTTTTTTTAAGGTAAATGGCCAAAGGCTTAAACCATATATCGAAGGGATATCATTAAATCAAAATATTGACCAAGTACAATTAACAGAACCATAATGAATTAAACTGCATTTTGTCTGGCTGAAGACAATAAACTTAGCGCTTATTGGGAGGCAACCCAATACTTCTTGAATCTAATTTATTCTTTTTAGTTTCTTTTCTTTTTAGGCTAAGCTGGAGAAGGACCAAAAAAAAAAAGAAAGAAGGATCATAAGCTTCAAGACCCATGCTAAATAAATAAACATAATTTACACCCTTTTATTTATTTTTTTTCTCCATTGAGGACAATGTCAATTCAGTTGGGGGAATAAAAAAAAAAAATATATATATATATAAATAAATAAAAATAATAAAATAAATAAAAAAAATTTAAAAAAAATAATAAAAAATATATATAATAATAATCAAACTTTAAAACTATTTTGAAAATTTTTGGATAAACCATATTTTAGGAAAGAGAATCTTAAGCAAAATAAACTAGAAAAAGTAATAAAGTTAGAAAGTATTAACTAATAATGGTAGCGAGTTAAGAAGCAGATTACTTGGTCAGACCATTAGCAGCCTACTTAGGTCATTTAAAGGCTAACAACACTTCTAATTGCACATGCACACTAATGAAGCATAGTAGGTGTTGATTATAAGGCTAATTGAGGATTCAATTATCACTAAAAATTGATGGTTTATATATACCTCAATTAAAGAAACTTGAATTTAAGGAAAGAGCTACCTGCTTAAATAAAAAGTGCAAAACATAGAGTATATGTGGATTGCCCTAAACTAAAACCCTACACCTAAGTCAAGCATAGAAGTTCACATCAAATAGTGAAGGAAAGGCCAGGATGCTCAGCACAATTTTCAAAAAAGAAAAAAGAAAAAAGAAAATAAAAAGAAAAAGCAATGTGAAAACTACATTAATTCATGCACCTAACTTGGGAGTATATAGAAAACTAACCAAAATAGGTGATAAAAGAAGATTCGTTTGTCCTTTGAATCAACACCCAAATGCTAAGTTAGTATTCACGAAACCAAGTGCTAAAAATCTTTAGATAAACTCTAAGAAAGTTTTTGATTAATCTACCATGAAATTTACTTCTGAAACTCAATACTATTAGTGATACTATCTAAACTTTTGATCTTAAATCCTAGATCTATTCTTGTGAAGGTGGATCTCAATGAAATATGGTAATTGATCTAAATTAAATTTCTTTCTTTCCTCAAGGATGAGCAAAGCTTATATTGGGGGGTGTGATAAGTACCATAAATTTATCTATAAAAGCATCAATTTGTCAATTAATTTATGCTTATTTTTAAGAATTAATAATTAATTAATACATATTTTTGAGAAATTCATATTTTTATTAATTAAAAAAAAATAAAAATAAAAAATAAAATTTTAATATCACTGGAAAGAGCTTATTTTTTTTATCATAATGAAATAAGTTTCAAGCAAAATGGAGCTAAAACAAAAAAGATATGAATTTCTAAAGAAATAAAATAAAAAAAATTAAATGAAAAATAATATACGGCTTAGCCGGCTCAAGCCGCCATGCCGCAGCAGCCGGCGCATCCAAACGCACCGAGCCAAGCCAACCAGGCTGGCGTGCCAAGGTAGCCATGCTAGTCGACTCAAATCCAGAAGGCACCCACCGATCTACAGCACAGTATGAACCGCTAGCTCAACAAAAATGGGCGAATCAAAGCTTGCCACATTATGGACCTAGACCCTTAAAGGGTTTACAGAAAATCCATCACGGCTCATAGGGCAATCTGATCTTTTCACTCAATGATAGGAGTACTGATTGGATACGGTGTGTGGTGCAGCTGGTCCATGCGGTCCATGGGAACAATTAATGTGCGATCGTACGGTGGTGGTTGCTTGCGGACAAGATCGAATGGTCAAGGTTTATTCCAACTCTGATTTGATTTTTGATTTCACCCAGATCACCATCGAATGGTAGCGCTTGATTCCAGCTTCGATCCGATGGTCTAGAAAGCTCCCGACAGTGATCAGACTCTCAGGCGCATGATCAACGGCCTAATTTCCTCCATCAAGCATGATCCAAGGGTCAGAATTTAATCCGACTTGATCTGGGACATTATATGTCCATTTTTTGGAAGCATCGGATCACCATCTGTGGCCAGAATTAAAAGAACTCAACAAAATTTATTCAGGGGCTATTTTAATCCAAATTTCACTCAGATTTCTTCCTATTTTCATGATTAAAATGGCCTTTAGTCCCACATTGCCTTGAAAAAAAATATCCAGCCCTCCTAGCTCTATAAAAAGGACCCCAGGCCTTTAGAAATCAATGGATCTAGTGAGAGGAAAGCCAAGGTACAGGATGGAAGCGAAGCTCAAGGTTAAAGGTTGCTTCAAAGCTACAGTGCTGAGAAGAAGAGCCAGTCTTCTACGCCATCTCTACACCTATGCTGATCTACGATCTCCTTCTAGTTTTCTTTTCTCTTTCTTTTTTTCTTTAATTTTTTGTATTTAAATTCTACATTTGAGTTTTATTCCTTTTCTTTAATTTCTTGTATTTAAATTCTACATCTAAGTTTTAATTTTAATAAAGAATGTTTTATTGCTCTTTTCAATTCTAGCTCTTTAAATTAATTGTTCTTTATTGCTCTTTAATTTTATTGCAAGTAGCCGCTAAGATCTAAATAGTAGATCTTAGTATCAAATTTATTTTTACATAATTTAAATTCTATTTTTATTTATAAATCTATTTTTCAACTTTAATTTTCAAAAACCTTTCTTTTCTTTTCTTTTAAAAAAAATAAAAAAATAAAAGAATCAAAGATTTTAGAAATAAATCATTGCCTCTCTATGGATTCAACCCGACTCATTACTCTCTTTATAATTTTTAATTAATTTAAAAAGTAAAAAGTTGGATTTAAACTGATAAACATGGTGTCTTAACGACAACATCGCGTTCATATCAGAGGGCTTCTTTTTTCTTCTCAAAACTTCCACCAATGTAATTTTTTAGCCTGTGATAATTTACCTTGAAGGTACCTTTTGATTCATCAAAGATCTCTACTGCTCCATATGAAAATATTTTAGTAATTGTATAGGGACTTGTCCATCTTGATTTTAGCTTTTCTAAAAACAAATGTAGCCATGAACTATGTAGGAGAACTTGCTATCCCTCATGAAATTCTCTTTTTAAAATACGGTTATCATGCCATTTCTTAGTACGTTCTTTTTAGATCCAGGCATTCTCATAGGCATCATGGCAAAATTCGTCCATCTCATTCAATTGCATCAACCTATTCTTTTCGGCATCTTGTATATCAAAGTTAAGGATTTTCATGGCCCAATATGCTTTATGTTCTAGCTCAACAGGGAGGTGACATGCTTTACCAAAGAATAGCCTATATGGGGACATACCAATAGGTGTTTTATATGCAGTCCTATATGCCCACAATGCATCATCTAATTTTAATGACCAGTCTTTCCTAGATGCACTTAAAGTCTTTTCTAAAATTCTCTTTAATTCTTCATTAGACACCTCTACTTGATCGCTAGTTTGTAGATGATATGAGGTAGCTATTTTGTGAGTGACACCATATTTGCATAATAGATTTTTAAATTATTTATTACAAAAGTATGTACCTCCATCACTAATGATTGCTCTAGGAGTGCCAAAATGTGTAAAAATATGCTTTTTCAAAAATTTGTCAACTACCTTAGTATTATTAGTTGGAAAAGCTACTGCTTCTATCCATTTTGAAACATAATCTACAGCTATAAATATATATTATTTTGAAAAAGAACTAGGAAAAGGTCCCATGAAATTAATACCCCAAACATCAAAAATTTTACACACAAAAATATTGTTTAAAGGTATTTCATGTCAACTAGAGAGATTTCCAGTTCTTTAACAACGGTCACATGAAGAGACATATATATGAGCATCTTTAAATAGAGAGCGCCAATAAAAATCTGATTGAAGAACCTTATAAGCTATTCTAGTTGGTCCAAAATATCCTCTTACCTTCTGATCATGATAATGGTACAGAATTTTCTCCATCTCTTCCTCCAAAATGCATCTTCTAATGACCTGATCTGCACAACACTTATACAAGAAGGATTCATCCCAAAAAAAATATTTGACAAAAGATAAGAACCTCTTCTTTTGTTGAAAAGAAAGATCTAGGGGAAGAACCTTACTAACCAGGTAGTTAACAATATCAGCATACCATAAAAATATTCTACCTGATATAGCATAGAGGCACTCATCTAGAAATTTCTTCTTGATAGGGCAAATATCTAATTCCTTTTCTATGATGTTTTTTAATCTAGAAAGGTGGTCAGCAATTAAATTCTCGATGCCCTTCTTGTCCTTAATCTCCAAATCATACTCTTATAGCAAAAGAATCCATATAATCAATCTAGGTTTTGCATCTTTCTAGGCGGGGAGATACTTCAGAGCTACATGGTCGGTTTATACAATAACTTTGGATAAAATAAGATAAGAATGAAATTTATCTAATGCAAATACTACTGTCAGAAGCTCTTTTTCTGTGGTTGCATATTTTTGTTGGGCTTTTATCAAAGTGAGGCTGGCATAGTATGTAGTTTGAAAAATCTTATTCTTTCTTTGATCAAGTACTGCTCCTATGGCTGTGTCACTAGCATCACACATCAACTCAAAAGGTAGGGACCAATTTGGTGCTACCACAATAGGTGCTGTGACCAGCTTCTCCTTGAGGGTGTTGTATGCCTGCAAACACTCATCAAAAAAAATGAAAAGAGACATCTTTATATAGTGAATTAGGTAGAGGTCTAGAAATTTGAGAGAAGTCTTTTATAAATTGATGGTAAAATCCAGCATGCCCCAAGAAGCTCCTAATAGCCTTAACTGAGGTCGGTATGGATAACTTTTTGATCACCTCAAGCTTAGCTCTATCCACTTCAATCCCCTTACATGAAATCTTGTGGCCTAATACTTTGCCTTCCTGTACCATCAGATGACACTTCTCCCAATTTAAGACAAGATTAGTATCCTCACATCTTTGTAAAATAAGAGATAAGTTATGTAGGCATTTATCAAATGTAGATCCAAAGATAGAAAAATCATCCATAAATATTTCAAGAAAATTTTCAATCATGTCATAAAAAATAGCCATCATGCATCATTGAAAAATAGCTGGTGCATTACATAAACTAAACGACATTCTTCTAAAAGCAAATGTACCATAAAAATATGTAAAAGTAGTTTTCTCTTGATCCTCATGTGCTATGGTAATTTGATTATAACCAGAATAACCATCTAGAAAGCAATAAAAATCATGTCTAGCTAACCTCTCTAACATCTGATCACTGAATGGGAGAGGATAATGATTTTTTTTAGTTGCATCATTTAATTTTCTATAATCCATGCATACTCTCCATCCAGTAACAATTCTAGTGGGAATTAATTTATTATTATCATTTCGAACTATAGTAATCCCATTTTTCTTAGGAACTATTTAAACAGGACTCACCGATGAACTATCGAAGATAGGATAAATAATACCTGCATCAAATAGCTTGATTACCTTCTTTTCGACCACTTCTTGCATCTTAGGGTTGAGTCTTCTTTGGAGTTGGACCGTAGGCTCATAGTTGTCCTCCATGAGGATTTTGTGCATCCAAATTGGGAGACTAATTCCTTTGATGTCTGCTATGGTCCATCCAAATGCCTTCTTGTATTTCTTTTGTACTCTTAACAACTTTCTTTCCATTAAACCATTCAAAGAAGAAGAAATAATAACAGATAAGTGCAAAGAACCTTCTAAGAAAATATATTTTAAATGAGAAGGAAGAGGTTTAAGTTTAAGAGTGGTGGCTCTTCAATTGATGGCTCTGAAAGAGGAGTATATGATCTTTCTAATTCTTTAAATCATGGCCTGTATGTGCGTGGAATATATGGCCTGGCCTACAATAATTTTATGTACTCTATCTATCTTTCATTTTCAGCTGAATCCTCTTATGATTGGATAATGCAAGCTTCAATAGGATCCTCAAACCTATTTTCTAGAAAATACTCATGTACTAAATTATTAATATCATCAATTCGAAAATAAGTTTGATTATCATTGGAATGTTTAATAGCTTTAAAAATATTAAAAGTAACATATTCATCTTAGACTCTTAGAATTAAATTTTCTTATTAAACATTTATTAAAGCTACTCCAGAGGCTAAAAAGGTCTCCCTAAGATATGGGCTACATTAATATCTTCTTTTATATCAAGAACAATAAAATCAACAGAAAAAATAAACTTATTTATCTTTACCAAGATATCCTCCACTATACCTCTTGGATATTTAATGGATCTGTCAGCTAGTTGAAGAGTGATAGTGATAGGCTTTGGTTGTCCAACATCTAGCTTCCTGAAAATAGAGAAAGGCATGAGATTAATACTTTCTCCTAAATCACATAAAACTTTATCAAAACTACAATCACCAATAATACAAGGGATAGTAAAATTTTCTGAATCTTTTAGCTTCTGTGGTAATTTATTTTAAAGTATTACTGAGCACTCTTCATTTAAATTTATTTTCTCATGCTCCTTCAGCTTCTTCTTATTTGTTAGAATTTTTTTGAGAAACTTGACATACCTAAACATCTGAGTGATAGCATCTACAAAAGAAATATTAATATATAAATTTTTTAAAATTTTGAAAAAGTTATAAAATTCCTTATCTAGATGTTGTATTTGTCTTTTTGGAAAAGATAGTGGTGGCTCGTAGGGCTTCACTTTTGGATCAGCAAATTTTATTCTTGGAGACCATCCATCTGCTGGTTGTTCCGGTGACTGATGAATATTAATTGGCTTTTCTTTATTTGTAGTTGGCTCATCAATCTCTTTCTTTTGATGTGGCTCCTCTAGCTCTTTACTACTTCTTAAGGTGATAGCATTGATGTGCTCCCTTAGATTGGTCTCCGTGTTGCTAGGCAAGGATCCTTGTAATCTCTCGAAGATTATCTTGGCCATTTGTCCTACTTGCATCTTCAAGTTTCAAACAGTTGCTTGATCTTGCCTGAGCCTAGTTTTTAGGTTTCGTATGGTCACTTCTTGGTTTTGCATGAATTTGACCATCAGCTCCTCCATATTAGGCTTCTTTTCAGGTGCTTGGAATCCTGGGTGTGGCTGTTGTGCTGCATTTTGGTTGCTCCATGAAAAGTTTAGTTGTTGCCTCCATCCTTGATTCTATGTGTTGGAGTAGGGATTGTTATACTAAGGCCTGAAAAAATTACCAAGATAGTTAGCAGTATCAGAGGCTTTAGCAAAAGGATTACATGTCTGGCAGTCGCTTGTATCATGTCCTCCTCCACATAGGTCATAAGTGATGCTCTGAATGTTCATAGCTGTTCCCTTCATACTATTGACTTCAGCTCTAAGGGCTGTAATTTCAGCTAATAAAGCTGGAATGCAATCAACTCCCTGCACAGCTGCTGGTCTTCTCGACATCATGCATTTTATTTGCCACTGATTGCTATTTGATGCCATCTCATCGATCAGATCAAAGGCTTCTTCCTCCATTTTTTAATTAATGGTTCCTCCTGCTACTACATCAATCATAGAATGATTAGTAGGAGATAAACCATTATAAAAAGTTTGTACCTGAAGCCAAATGGATAATTGATGATGTGGACATCTTCTCAGCAATTTCTTGAAATGCTCCCAAGCCTCATATAGTCTCTTCATCTTCATCTGCATAAAAGAAGTGATATCGTTATGCATCTTGGCAGTCTTGGAAGATGAAAAGTATTTGACTAAGAATTTTTTATCTAGGGCATCCCAAGTAGTGATAGAACCTGCAGGAAGAGAATGAAGCCAACTTTTAGCTTTATCATGTAAAGAGAAAGAAAAAAATAGCCTTAGTCTAATGGCATCATCCAACATCCCATTAATTTTAAAAGTATCATAGAGTTAAAAAAAATTAAAAATATGGACGTTCGGATCATCCTGCATATATCCACTAAATTGGACAGTTGATTGAATCATCTGGATCATCGCTAGTTTTATTTCAAAATTATTTGCTTGCACAGATAGTCTCCTGATGCTGAAAGCTGCATCAGCTACAGATGGTGTGATATAATCATTTAATGGATGATGTGCCGCTCGAATAGCTTCTCATCATCCTTCAGCTATCATATCTTCTCCCAGATTGATGTCATTTGGATCTCCATGTTTTTTTCTTGCTATAGTCTTCTGATTGTCCTCTCAATTTTTGGATCAAAAGGTAGTAAATCACTATGTCCAGTACGTGTCATGCACTGAACATAAACCTAAAAAAAAGAACAAAAATTAAAAATTAAATTCTAAAGTAAAGCAAGTATCAAAATTTTAATATTATTTTAGAAATAATCCCCGACAATGATGCCAAAAACTTGATACATGCAAACCTATTGCTATGTCAAGTGCACCAGTCGATCAAGGAATAAACTGTGTGAGTAGAGTATCATCCCTAGAGAATTGGAAAAGAAGTACTAAAAGACTCTTTCCTAAGCTTTATTTAGAAAATTGATTTATAAGGATAAGAAGAAAAAAAAATAAAAAAATAATTAAGAAAATTAAAAGAAAATAGAGAGAGTGTAATTATTAGGATTTAATTCAAGAGCAATAGATTACTAAGACAATCAGTTCACTAACTCAATCAATATAATATTTAGGTAATCATATAAATTAGGTTAATTTTATTTTATATGACAGTGGAGTCTCCGAGGATTTTCACTATCCTTTGGTCTAGGCATAGCAAAACTATCAATATTTATTAACTATCCTTTAGTCCAAACATAATTTAAATAAATACTGATGCATTAATCTTTATAAAACCCTCTAATTAAAATACACTGTGTCCAAAGCGCATTAAAATTCTTGTATGCATATGAATGTCAAATTGATTCAAAATACAAGGTATATAAATTAAGAAGCATCGACATTGATGTACTTAGTCCATATCATCTATATCCATTAGATCAATTAGAAGATGATCAGTAATCTAAAAGCATCAAGAGCAGATTTATATACTCTTCATAAATAAAATATAAAATTAAAAGCAAATCATACTGAATATTGCATCAAAAGAGTGGCTACACCTTAGCCTTAGTAAAAAACTTTTAGTTCATAGCAAAAGGATCAAAAATAATAAATAAAATAAAAAGCATGAAGAAACTCAAACAAAAATATGTTTGTTACTGAAATTGATCATTCGTTGCTCTTGACGTGGAGAACTTGATGAAGAAGAGTTGCTGACAGATATACTGGTCGTTGGAAGATAACCGTGAAGCAAGAAAGAAGAAAAGAAAATAAAAATCAAATAAAAAGAACTCTTTCTCTCTCGTTTTCCTTTCTATTTCTCTCTCTAAAACTTCCTAGCTCTCTGTCTGTTTTGCTGTTCCCAGACTCTCCCTCAGGTTCTCTCTAAAACCTCTCTGTGTTTTCCCTCAAACCTCTTTGCTCTCTAACTCTCGGCATTAGGCCTTTAAATAGGCCAAGAAGTGAATTTTGGGTAGAAGTCCTAAAGAAACTAGGTTTAAAATGCCCTAGACAACTCAAATTCAAGCTTGGATCATTCTGGCCATTGGATGGTGATCAAAAGGCTCAAAAACCACTCTAAAAATCCTTTGAATCTCCTATAATTGATCAAAATAAACCTCAGCCATCGGATCAGCCTTGATCAATAAATCTAGGCCATCGGATCGTGCTAATGGAGCTTTAGGTGCTTAGTTAAAAATCAGGATGAATCTCACCCATTGGATCTCGGATGGCTACTATGGATGCCATCCGTCGATGCTTCAACTGGAGCCGTCGGATGTAATCCCAACACCAGCAGCCATCAAATCATGAATTAGGCCTGGGTAGACCAGTCGTGAGCCAGGTTCACCATGGACTGCTGCATTAGCCAGCGAATCAGCTCGCACACCGCCGTGTGAAATCCCCATCATGCCTCTGGCTAGGTTACTATAGTGGTCCATCATACGCCACGATGATTCTGACATCATGCTGATGTTAGGAAGGTCTGGTGGTTTAGTGGGCAGTCGAGTCGGGCTGGCTGAGCCAGTTTTCTGAACCAGTTCAGTCTGAGCCAACTGGCTTTAAATATATATTTTTAAATTTTTTTTCCTTTAAAAATTGATTTTAGGGCCAATTGAACTTCATTTTGCTTAAAATTTATTTCATTTGAACCAAAAAATTAAGTTCTTCATGTTGGTGTTCTTTCATGCATAAGATCAATAAAAATATTAAATTCTCAAAAATAAGATAAATTATTTTATAATTTAATATTTTTATTATTATATTTATAGCACTTATCATCAACTTCTCTTGATCGTAAGATCATCATGAGGATGATAATCGATCCAAAAGATGAGTCTTGAATCTATGGAGTAGAGATACCGGAATGAGAGTATAAGTACTTATTGAGAACAAGTGCACTGATCGTGACCATCTCGAGCAGTCATAAGAAAGTCTACCTTTCCATTGATGACTAGCTCGATACTACAGTCGTGTGTTTGATTCTTTGACTTGAGGTGCATCGGTAGTTCACCTTGAGGGTATTATAGTTTGACTGTACCATAACTAAGTTTCCTAGCCATTCAAATCTTGAAGTGTATGTTGGTTATAGCATGTTTATTATAGGAACTGGATCACATCAAGATGGGATCTATCAGTCTCGATAGAAGAGTAGTCCTATGATGATCATGAGATCGAGTCCTAAAATCCATGGCCATGATAGTGCAAATTAATAGATAGAAATTTCTGTTAGGATTTTACATCGGACTCAAATCAAATAATTTATTCATATAACAGGTGTTAGGTCTGGCAAGTTCACCTTAACCTTGATCCTGTCGGGGCTTATGATATAAGAACCCAATCACACAAATAGCTATATCGAGAGGTTTACTTTTAGTTCTAATGGGTTACCACCATGTACTGCTAGGTGTTACTAGTGGATTTTGGGATCAATTAGAATGGTCTTGATGATCGACTATTCTAATTGGATGAATTTGAAGAGTTTTAGTCCATCGTAAGGTGTTCTGATGAACTCGATGATGGAGATCATGATAAGTCTCATTATCATATAGAACTGAACCTAATTAGATCACACAAATAAGGGTTTGGGTCTGGATGTCATCAATTGGACTAACCTAATTTGGTTGATTTGGATTAGATTCAATTAAGTTGAAGAAAATCGTGCTAGCACATAATTGAGCCTAACATTCTCCTTTTGTAGTCTTTCTAGTTCATCTTGATCGAGTCAAATTAGATTTGACTTACTCGATAGTCCTATCAAATTAGATTTGACTCACTCGAGAGCTCTATATGAGTTTATTCTAATCTGACTGGAGCTTGTCCTGTTTAGAATAGGCTTGCCCAGGTCAGAATAGGGCTTGTCCTGATGAGATAATTTGACTCACTCGGGAGCCATGTATGAGTTTGTCCTAGTCTGACTAGAGCTTGTCCTGTTCAGAACAGGCTTGTCTAAGTCAGAACAGGGCTTGTCCTAAAATCATGAGATAAAATTTGGAAAAGGCTCACCCGAAAGCCCTGTATGGTTTTGTCTTGATCTGACTAGACCTTATCTTGACCTGATCAAGGCTTCTCCTGAAAGAAATGGATGTGTCTTAAATCCCATAAGATGGGAATAGGACAAGGGTTGTCTTAACCAAATCAGCATTTGTCCTAAAATCATAAGATGAAATTTCGACAAAGCCATTTTGACCCGTTCATTGCAGTAATTGAGGGAGGTAATGTGCGCCCCCTAGAATTCATCTGAGGGTGCACATCCCTATGGGATTTGCTTGAAGAAAAGAGGGCACCATAGTGGATAAGGTAAGGAGTTTTGATGAGATCAAAACTCTATGAGACAAGAAGCCTTGCACCAACTTTCTCCCTTATCCCACCTCCACACCATATTTTCTAATATTTGCATGACAAAAATTCAGAATTAAGAAGGATGTGGCATGGGAAGCTGATAAGAGTCCTTCTGCTTTAAGCAAAAGGGTTGCTTAAAGCCCTAGGACTCCAAGGCTGCATATAGGTCTATAAATAGACCTCTTGTCAAAGGTGTTTGGCATCGTAATTTATCTACGATGAAGCTCTGCATCTCTCTCCATCTCCCATGTCCTCTTTTAGATCTCCTCTCCCTCTTCCACACCCAAAAGGGTTAGGCAAAATCAAAGATCAAGAGTTGGCTTCTGATCTTGCAAATGCTATGTAACAAGTTGCTGATCAAGAGATGGACACAGTGCTGCTAAAGATTAGATCTTTGGTGCCAGGAGTTAAGATCTGATTTGATCTTTGAAGATCAGATCCAAAAGGAGATGGCATCCAGATCTGATTTGAGTAGACTTTGGTAGAGGCCGGGTATGTGCGGCTAGATCCAGAACCTCGAAATGTAGTCAGATCATTGATAGGATAAACCATTTATCCAAAATAGGTAACAATTATTGTTATAATATAATTTAATTTTAATTTATAATATTAGATTATTCATATTTGATCAGAGAACTCTTAGATTTGATTAGATCATTTTAAAAATTTTTTAAAATTTTTGCTATAGATTTGATTAGATCAAATCGATCCTGTGGCAGGAAAATTAGATTTTTCTTCAGCGTTGACCCATGAGGCACCCCCTAAGACTCTCCCTATTATCTTGGTGCCTACTATCTTTGACTAGTCAAAGATAGGGGGCGTGGGATTAATTCTCTTTCAAGAAACTAATGTGAAGAGTTATGTAGCTTCAAATTAAATGGCACCAAGAGTCCTCTCCATTATCTAATGGCTTATCAAGAGATTATTCAAATTAAAATCTGAATTAATTAGTTGGAAGTCGTATGTATGATGTTCCGAAGGTAGAAATGAATTTTCCATGAATTCTAGGCACCTTCCAAACTCCTTCTACTTTAAGAAACTTATCTAGTTCCTTGATAAGTCTGATGGAGGGTTGATAAGCAGTTGGAAGGGGTGCGATTAGTGCCTCATCTAAATCTATAAATAGGATTCAGATATGAGAAGTTCGGCATCCTAAAGTCTAATTAAATTTTCTTCCTTTCTTTCTTTTAGATAAGATATTGGTTAATGTTGGGAGTAAAATAGCTCTCGTCGAAGTCCGAACAACCTTCAATGCATGTATGCCATACGATCTTCTCCAATGTGTTTGGCAACCCCCGTCCAATGACTGCAGAATTCATCAAAGGCATGATGAACTTTATTTAGCCAAACTTGAATAGTGAAGAAAGTTGTTAACTTTGGTCTTGGTATTAGCAGAACCCTATCGAATATCAAATCCCAGCACTGTCCAACTTTGTTTATGGCAGACCTTGAAAGCGGTCAAATTCCTTCATGGTGGATAGCATATCTCATTAACCTTATGTTAGGAACCTTGTCCAGCTGAATTTCTCTCCAATCAAATTCTATTTCTACTGAACTCCTTTGCTCTATTTTATGGATAGCGGTCAACCTTGAAAGTGGCCAAGTTCCTTCATCCCTTTTTGACAATTGTAGATCTAGCTAGCTTATATCGTGCATATTGACCGAATGAATTAGAATAGTAAATAAACCTCGCCATTAGCACAAGTCCGATTCTTAATCTAGAATAAATAACAACCACTCTGCAGACAATGAATCTTAGCACTCCTTCAATTAGAATTTCAGGCTGATCTTGAGTATTGGCCAAAATTTCTCTGGAACATAGGATTATGATTCTAATCAAAGGATCTATCATCTTCTCTAACTTTCAATCTAGAATAGTTGTTCGCTTTTGGTCGACCTTGAAGGTTGTCGAACTCCTCAAGATTGTCGCAAACAGCACCAATAGACTTAATTGATTGCAGGTTCGCCGTCTGATTATCTAAGACTAGATCTTCAAGTTCCACTCTACAATCGGAATTAGTTTTTCTTCCCAGCATGAATAGTTTGCCAATGAATATAGAAATCTCTAATCTCTTGTCTAAACTCCAATAAATTAACTCTAACTGCCTATGAGTCACGATAATTGACAACCCACTCAATGTAACAAACTCCACGTGGCTCGAACAGCTTACTGGCATTCTGTTATGACTGTCACTTTCATTCTATTACAACATCCGTCTATATAAGAGACCTTTCAGATATATTTTCTTCTTTATGTACTAAGCTCTCCTCTATACTCTAAATTCTCTTGAGTACTCTATTCCTATTGGCTAAAAAACTAACTTGACTACCGAAGGGTCCTGTCGGAGCCACCCACCTTCGATTTGGACTTCATCTTGCAGGTCTCACCGATGGCCTCATCTTCTCTAGCTCTAGCAAGCTCGAGCATCAATATCATTTTCTGCACCAATAGGATTGGTGCTAAAGGAAGGAACGCTGAGGTCTTATTCTTAAAGGAATACCCAATCAAGTTCATCCTCTTCCTCAACTTTTACTCAATTTTCTTCTGATCTCTTCTTATTCCAGCAGGATGCCACCTAAGAAAACTTCAACTCGGTGATCCACCACCTCTGCCATCAGATCTCACATAGATCAGCCTGCTTCAATCTCATCATCGGCACCTTAACCTCCACCAGTAGCTATGGTGGATCTGGAGCAATTTAACTTGCTGGTGTAGTAGATTAAGGGCCTCATGAAAGCAGTATAGGTCATGCAACAAACTTTGATGCTAGTTCAGCCTGAAAGACCTTCACCGAAATGCCAAGATCTGGCACAAGAAAGGCCCACCTGGGTGAGTCGATCGGTGACTCCTAGGAAGAAAAAGCAGAGAGTGGAGAATCCTTATTCTGATCATGATTCTACCCCTGAAGAATCATTGCCTCCCTCAGTCAGTCATGATTTGAGATCTATGATCGAGATGATACTTTCGATCTGAAGCTTTAAGAAATGAATTGATGGATTAAGAAACTCTGTCATACTGCCCCTGCTCACCATGATGATATGTACACCAACCCTCTATTCTCTGCCTATATCATGCAGGATCCCATCCTGCTGAACTTCAAACTCTCCTAGTTTGAGAGTTATGATGGGACCACCGATCTAGTTGACCATCTCAAAGTCTTTAGAACTATGATACAACTCTATGATGCACCTAACGCCATTCTCTGTCGAGCTTTTTTCTCTACTTTAAAAGCAGTAAGAAATTGATACTCGAATCTCAAATCTGGTATCCTCTTTTCTTTTAACTAGTTGAGCCATCAATTTATGGTTCATTTTATCAGCAGTCGGTGCTAGAGATAAGGATTGGACTCCCTCATCAATATTAAGCAAAAAGAAGAGGGGTCCATTCAGGCTTATGTAAGCTATTTTAAAGCTGCTGCTTTGGGATCCAAAATTTGGATCAATCTATTGCCATGGTCGTACTGAAGGGAAGCCTCCAAAAGAACAATCTTCTTTTCTCTTTAGAAAAGTAGTACCTCCAAGACTTTACTGATATGCTAGCTCAGGCTAAAGGTTACGCTGAGCAGAGGAGGCCATCAAACTAAATGACGAAGAAGCCACAGGAGAGCAGCAGGTGGGTGAATATAGTAAGCCTATAATCGTTGAGAAATCAAGTGAAGCTCGACTATGCTCTAGAACCCCTTTTGAGCACAAACAAGCCCAAACTCCACCTCAGGCTCATCGACTAAGAAGCTTGGATCAAAGACCATGGTAGAACTTTCCTCCAAGAAGATTTTACAACTATGCCCCCCTGAGCGCTCTGAAGACCCAGGTGCTGATGGAGATCAGGAAGCAACTACCGAGGCCAAAAATGATACAGTCTCATTTAGCCAAGTGCAATCCCAATAAGTACTATCTCTATCATCGTGACCACAATCACGATACTAAGAAATGCATTCAGCTCTAAGATGAAATCAAGGAGCTCATCAGATGAGGTCGATTGGACCGCTTTTTGAGATGTCGATTGGAAAAGAGGAAGGATCGGTCAAGAGCTCTACCACAGCATGAACCACCCTAAAGAGATGAGCCGCAAGAAGATCAACCCCCACTTGAAATTATCAACACCATCACTAGGGAACATCGGTAGGAAAAAATTAGTGGATTAGCAAAGCTAGTAAAGAGGCAGAAGACTGAGAAACCCATCACTTTCACTAAAGAAGATGCATAGGAGGTTCAATTTTCACACAATGATGTGTTTGTAGTAACTTTAAATATTGCTGATTATACTGTACACCATATTTTGATTGATAATGAAAGCTCTGCTGATGTTTTATTTTATAATACATTCTCTAAAATGTCTATACCAAACAATTGAATGGGACCAATGAGCTCTCCATTGGTGGAGTTCACTAACGATAGTATGCCAATGGAAGGAATAATTATCTTATCTATTGTGGCAGGTCAGTACCCAAAATACTTCAAGGCTCAAGTTGATTTTTTAGTGGTAAAGGCACCCTCCACCTACAACACAATTCTCGACCGACCAAGCTTGAATGCACTTTGGGCAATAGTTTCAACTTACTATTTGAAGATAAAGTTTCTGACAAGATATGGGGTTGGAGAGGTTAGAGAAGTTCAGGCTTTGGCATGATACTACTATATGATTGCCCTGCAAAGAGGAGAGCAAACAGAGCCCTACCCAGTAGATAGACTTGATGCCTATGATGACTTGACTGAAGAGTGGGGGGTAACCTATTGACAACCTTATCGGAGTTTCACTAAATGATGGGAACGAAGATCATACAATTCAAATTGGCTCCAACCTGAAAGGAGAAGTCAGAAAGTAGCTCATCGCCTTCTTGCAGAGGAACACCGACATCTTTGCTTGGGTAGCTGTAGATATGCCCAGGATTGATGCAGAGGTGATGGAACATCACTTGGGCGTGGATCTCAAACGTTGGCCAGTAAAATAAAAGAAGTGCAGCATTGCACCCGAGCAGCAGAAGGCCATCATAGATGAAGTAGATAAGCTTCTCAAAGCCTAGTTCATCTAGGAGGTATCCTACCCAGACTAGATTGCGAACGTGGTCCTTGTCAAGAAGGTGAATGGCAAGTGGAGGATGTTAGAAATAGTGTCCCAAAGTCAATCATCAGTCTGTTGATGGTTATGCTAATTTTTATACTTGTATTTAAATTTTTAATAAATAAAAGTTATTTTGATATTTTTCATCATAATTCTTTCCCTCTTACAATGAACTTCTGTGTTGTGGTGAAGTTTTCAAGATTATTTAGAATTGATAAAGGAGAATTTATCATTTAGTTCTTAAACTTGTTCGCCACCAAATGATATATTGTTACCTAGGACGATAATGTTTATCGAGTGTAGATCATTGTCTGTCATATGGATTGATATCCTCTTAACCAAGGTGTGTAGAGATACTAGTATGGCATGCAGGTGAGATGTAGGGATACATCTATATTGAAATATGACCAACTTTGGAGCTTTTCTACTATGAAGAATTGCTCCGATGGAATATGGGTATAAATTTTCTTCTAACCTGAGATCATCATGGTGACTTCCAAGCAACTCACTATGCTTTGATGCTAGACAACCTAAATTTTTAATTTAGTAATGGAAGATTTTTGGGCATAGTCAAGTACTTGAGGAGTCGGTGCATGAATCAAGATGGGATTGATCACTCCTATTTAGGAGCTGTGTTTAATTATATTTTAATTTAGCAAATCCTTGGTCAGGATAGTCCTAGTGAGGAGTCACAGGACTAATTGAATTAAGACATGATTTGGATGTACCTTTCAGGATTAGTAGTTGAACTCTAAGTCATCCTATACATAGAGCTCAAAGGTATGAATTATGCGGAAATCATATTCACGTAGATTCTGAATGTTGTGATTGTTACTACTCACCTATCTGAACATCGAAACTCTATGACCAAGAGTCCTACTACACTGAAACTCTGAGTTCTACTTATCTGAGACTTTGTGATCGAGAGTCTCATTGGTCTAAAACTTTGTGATCACGAATTTCACTTATTTGAGACACCGAGATCAAGAGTCCCATTGGTTTGCGACTCTTCGATCAAAAGTTTCATTTTGATGAGACTCTGCTGTCCGGACACTCATTGAATTTGGACTCTATATTTATGAGAGATTTAATTAGTGATTTATTTGCTAATTAGCTCAATTTGATTGAGTAATGATTAATGGATCAAGCCCAATTGAATTGGATTCAGTTGGGTTTGACCTAAGTAGGTTATGAGATGATTTAATTACCAAGGAGGTTTGATCCCAGATTTGATCATGGGTTGGACTTAATCAATTTCTAGTTTAATTAGGATTTAATTAAGCCTAAATTAGTTGGGGCTTGTCTAATTGAGCCTAACTAATTTGGATTGGGTTGGTTCAATTAGATAAGATGAATTAAGCCTAGTATGATTAGTCTTTCCATGCACTGCCTTGCCAATCTTTGCACCATGCAATTCTCCATGAGAAAGAGATTTCTTGTGAATTTTTTCCACACTAGAGAGGGCTCACGCCCACTTTTCTCATGCCTTCACCTTGTTTTTGTGCTCAATAAATTGTAGGATTTTTTTTGGGATGTATGAACATTAGAAAAAAAAGTCCCCTCTATGTTTGCAAGTTCTCCTTCTATATGAGAAAATTTAGAAAAAAATAGAAAGAAGAGAAAAATAAAGAGGGTGCAAGGTTTTGGTGAAAGCTATCCTAGAGTTTCAACCTAGGATTCGAGAAGAAGTTTCATGAGTTCTGAGTGTCAAAACATTATAAAATTTTTTGGAGAGCCTCCTCAACTTCTCCTCTACCTCTGCTATTGATCTAGAGTATCTAAAGTGTGAGCTCAAAAGTGACACTCCTAAGTCTTGGGAATATGAGAAGATAGGTCATGGAAAGATGAAAGCAAGTCTGAAGAGAAATCATCAAAGATAGCAAAGTTTAGAAACTAAATAGGCTCACCCTGACATTGAGCCAGCTAAGTTGAAAACTGGATCGGCTATGTCTCAGAGAAAAATTTAGATAGAAAGTAATATTTTGGATTATTGGCATGGTACACAACTGAGTCGACTTAATCTCAGACTGAGCAAACCTAGTTGTAGGCTAGCTAGCTCAGTCTGAAACTAGACTGGCTCAGTTTTTGTGGGTTTATTTTATGTACATAGGATCTTTGGATTTTGGAGAGTTTTTTATGAGCTTGGGGCTTGACCCTTTGATAAAGTATAAATACTGAAAATAGGTCAAGATTGTATATGATGCTGAATTTATTGAATAAATCTCTTTTCTCTTGGAAAACTCTTGTGCTCTCTTTCTCTCTTTTCTCTTGAATCCATTATTTGCTTCTGCATTGATCCTAGGAGATTGTTCCTTATTGCTTGGCTAATCACTAGTGGCCACACCGGTCCGAGAGAGGATAGTTTATCCCAATAATTGTATCAGAGCTGTGTTGCGTGGAAGGAAGGAAGACACCTAGGGTTACTACATCCAAGATTTATTGCACTAGGTTTTATCCTAAATCTTCTTGTTTCTTTATTGTTTGTCTCTAAATTAAGGTGGAGATTGGTTACATGGAGGGATGGTGATACAAATGGTTCAAAAGAAGATTTAGGGCATTTAGATCTTCTTTGAATGGTAGTGTTACTAGTGTGTGATCAAAGAAGGATGTTAGGGATTTGTTCTTGACTTGTTTGAAGTCATGGGATTGAGTAGATTTAAGGTATATTTCAAGAAGTTCGATGGCAAGGGAAATTTTATCCTATGGCAGCAAAGAGTAAAGGACTTGTTAGTTCAGTAGAGGATCTACACGATCTTGATAAGAGAAAAGCAAAAAAAAATCAGTGTTGAGGATTGGGAAGAGTTGGAGAAAATTGCTTTCAGCACAATTTGGATGTGCTTGGTCGATAAGGTTTTGCTTGAGGTTTGCACAGAGACTATGGTAAAGGGGCTCTAGACTAGACTAGAGAATACATACATGGGAAAAAACATGATGAACAAACTATGATCGAAATAATAGTTGTATAGTCTGAGGATGCCCGAAGGTGGAGATCTTGTTGCACATATTCAAAGGTTCAATCAGGTGTATTCTGAGGTGATGAGTTTGGATGTGAAGATCGATGAGGAGGATCAAGTATTGCTGCTATTTTGTTCTCTCCTAGGTTCGTATGATGGTCTCATAACAACTTTAGTATATAGGAAGGAGACCCTAAACTATGAAGAGGTTGTTGGTGTGCTCAGATCAAATAAGCAAAAGGAGAAGGTCTGCAAGGGAGACCCTAAGTCTGAGATCTTGGCTGTGAATGAAAGACTGGAAAGATCAAAGGAGAAGGCAAGAGAAAAATCTAAGAGTAGATCGAAGTCTCGGGATCAGAGGAAGATATTAAAATGTTATAAATGGCATCAGCCTGGACACCTGAGCAGAGATTATCCCCTTTTGAGATAAAAAAAGAGAAGACCAATAAGAAAGATGATACTGAAAGGTATTTGCCCTCAAGCCAATCAAAAAAATTTATTTTTGGGCTGTTCTTTGTCTTCCAAACTCATGTAATGACATTTTAAAATAAATAAAGGCATTTATTTCATCATATGCAGTGTCTTATTATTTATTTAAGATTATGATGAACCCTATAAATTAAGGCTATGGTTTTAGGATTATGATGAGATCATACCAGTGAGACCTAAAACCTTAAAACCCTAATTTAAATATTTCTGCCCGATAGAACATTGAGTTGGGGATCAATGTTTTCGATAAGACTAGCACAACTTTTGTATGCTCAATTGAGAGAGTGATTGATCTCACAATCACTTGTGTATGACACTAATACAAGGATGTAGGTGCTCATTAGAGAATGAGTTCACTAAATTGATCCAAGTTGAGAATATCTAATGGAGTCTTATCTACATGTCAATAGATGGTTCTCATAGTGGAATTGTGCATGTAATCCTTTGACCTGAAACTATCATAGAATTTTATATATATGAATCCATATTTTGGTTCATACTCATTCATGACTCAGTCATGTATGGCATGATCTGGATATGGTAGATTATATTGAAGGTTGTGAGTAGGTTAACATAGAATCGATCACTCCTGGTAAGAGGAAATAGCATCCTGCCTACTTCAAACTAATGATGATTTAGGAAGACTTTAATCAAAGCATAATGAAAATTAGAAGTGGTTTCTAATCATTCATTATATGAATCATCATCATAAGATTGAAAGAGAAATGAATATGATATTGGGTTTTACATATTTCCATACCTAGACTCATATTCAGGATGTAGGGAGATCGAAGGATCTAGTTACATGGTAATTTACACTAAAGGATATTTTTGATATTTTCATCAAAATTTCACATTTTTTGAAAGTCATGATACATTGCTAGACATCAATCATGTCTTGTGGGTTCGATCAAATTAAAATTTTAATTTGTTCATTAAATTAGAAAGTGTTCTAATTGGTCATACTGGGTAGGCTAGTTTTGACCTAAATCGGCTTAGTTGAGTTCTAACCTGATTAGGTCAAATCACATGCAAATCCACTACTAGCTAGATGTGAAACCCAATGGGTCACACACAAAAAGAATTGATTAAGGATCTAATTGGATTACACCATGTTTGCAAGATGAACATGCTAGCATATGTAGCAAACCCCAGCACCCTGATACGAATTGGATTCGAATCAGCTTCTAATTTGGGCTAATTAAGGATCAATTTGAGCCAAATTTGATTTGGTCTTGAATTGAATTAATCTAGACTGATTGGGCTTTAGATGGGGCATCACATACCAGAATCCCATGTGCCAGAGAGTCTCTCTCTTGCGCGTGGAAAGTCTTTCATGTGCAAAGAGTCTTTAGCACATGGGATTAAGTTGGCGCCTACCTTCTTTGACTTTTCCTATTTTTCATGTTGCCTAAATTTTTATATGGGTGTGGACATCAGATATGGCATGCAAAAGAGTCCTTCTGTAGGTAAAAAACTCTATTATCATTTTAATTTTTGTCGCCTAGGATTCTTTGTCGCCCAAGAATCCTTGCCGCCCTCTCTTCCTTGGCGCCTCTTGGACCACGTCAAAGTCCTTTGGAACTTTGACTATTCAAAGATTATCCCCACGCCATTTTGTTGAATGGGCATCCATTTTAAATCCATTGGATGGCCTTTTTATCTAATCTAATGGATGAAAATAATGCTACTAAGAATGAAAGCCCGCGACTCTTCATAAATAACTTACATAGAATTAGTCCAAGAGTCCTTATGCTTTAAGGCACCTCTTGGACTAAGTCTACATGTTGTTATTATCTGATGAGGCATGAGATTGGCTGAAGGGACATGAGATAATATTTTGAAAGAGCACAAGAAAGTGTGTTGGCATCCTTACGTACATTATAAATAAAGGTGCGCACCAGGAGTCCGGGAAGGGTGAAAATTTATCTTTCTTTCTAACAAGAGTTTCCTCTTTGTCCAATTTTCTTTCTTCCCTTCTCTTGTCCAGACCTTATCCTTATAAGGATAAGAAGTCATCTTAAGACTAAGAGATTAGGAAGAAAAATTAAAAAGACAAGGAAAAAGAAAGATTAAAAAGGAGAGGCAATGAAGGTGACATAAAGGCTAAGGAAGGTCTTGCCTATTTAATTAAAGTTCTTATTATTAGAATTTTAATTATAAATCAGAGATGTTGGTGACTTGATCAGGTCTCCGTGTGGATCAATATTGGAGGATGAATACGTAGGCACCTGGTGGAACCCCTGACGAACTGCTGCCGGCAATTAGGAACAATTTAGGGTTTAGCAATAAGAGGTATATTCTAATACTTTCTTTTATATTACAAATGCATGTTACATAATTTAATTGCTAATAAGATGGTCCTAAGGTTCGAGTTTGGTTTATTTGATTACATAATTTTGCTTTGAAATTCATGCTTTCATCCTATACACCAATCCTATCAGTGGTATCAGAGCAAGCCTTATTAGGTTAAATCATATAATGCTTTGCTTATAATATAATGGCATAAATAAAAAATATGATATAATATTTTTATTTGCATGTTATTTATATGATGAGATCATATTTTTCTTTATCATAATGAGATTATGATGTATATATTATTCTGTAAAGGTTGCCCTGACATAGTGGAAAGTATTCACTATATAATGATGGTTGTCCTAGAATAATTATATATGTTAATATATATATATATATATATATATATATATATATATATATATATATATATATATATATATATATATATATATATATATATATATATATATATATATATATATATATATATATATTATCATAATTAATGCTTTTATGCATTAAGTCTGTTTTGAATCAGAATATGCATCGAGACCATTTAAATCCCTCTTTAAAATTATATTAAGTTATAGTGTAATTAACCTATAGCTGAATCAGTCGGGATGTCTAATTGATCAATCAGTGTCTAGAAAAATTGGTTCATGATTGGTAAAGAGAACGTGATTTTTTAATTGGTTCCATTGTCTAACCTGGCCAATTAATTGGTGTCTAAGAAAAGCAACAGGAGGACCCCCACTTCTCTTCCATTTACCTGGCCAATTCGATTAATTTAATTCTAGATTGAAATGCTTAGTATTATATTCACTACATTAAGGCCTTCCTTCATACTAGGTTCTTATTATATCCAAAACCATATTAGTTTTGTTATGTAATCATAAGAACTATCATGGGGAATGATGTAATATTAATCTAGTGCATTGAGATGCTTACAACATTTTGAATATACTGCTTTATTGTGTAACCACAAAAGCAGTTTTATTTCATTTTGACTATATAGAAATGAAGGATTCTATTTAAACTAAAATATTAAAGTTTGTTGTGCTAACACAAGACTATTAATATTTTAGAGGCAAAAATTTTTGAGAGTTGCATAAAATGCAATTGAAAAGAGTTTCCTACCTTTGATCTTATAACAGGTTTGTTGTGCAACCACAAGACCTTTTATAAGGAATTAGTGTCTTATTCTCACTAAGAAAGTCAATTATAGGGTTATGTTTTTTGATTTAATAGTGGGAGACATAATTAAATTAAAGTCCTAATTTAATTATGTTTGTCATCATGAGTTGTTTGTTTATGTATTGTTCTTTATTATGTAGATTAAATGGCTTCTTCACTTTCATTACATTCAATTTTAGATTTAAATAAATTGACTGATCAAAATTATGTGGATTGGTTGAGAAACCTAAAAATAGTACTCAATCAAGAAAAACTATCCTATATTCTTGATGCCCCTGATCCTAAGCCATTAGGGATAGATGCCACAGATGAAGATAAGTCCACATACAAGATGTGGCAAAATAATTTTCTTACTATCAAATGCATGATACTTGCCTCTATGAGTAATGAATTATAGAGGCAGCATGATGGCATAGACACTCAGTCCATATTGCTCAATCTAAAAGAACTTTATGGAGAGCATAGTAGAACTGCTAGATATGAGATATCTAAGCAATTATTGTGCAAGAATGACAAAAGGAACATCCATACAAAATCATGTTTTGATGGTAATTGACCTAATCACTTGATTAAGTCAATTAGGTTTTGTTATGGATGGAGAGTTAAGTCAGAATTTGATCCTACAATCACTCCCTCAATCATTTTCTCAGTTTGTCATAAACTATCATATGAACAAACTAAATTCTTCTTGCTTAAGCTGTTAAATATGCTTAAGATAACAAAAAGCCATATCAAGAAGGATAAGGCTCTTCTTTTTCTTGTGGATGGGATCTCCAAGAAGAAGGCAGACAAAAGTGTTCAAAGAAAAGGTTGAACCCTAAAGGTGGTATAAATAAGAAGAAAAAAGGAAAGAAGATCTTCGAACAGATGACCTATTTTCATTATGATAAAATAGGTCATTGGAAGAGGAATTGCAAGGCTTACCTCGCAACCATTAAGTCTAGTGCAAATAATGCACCAGAAGGTATGTATGAGATACATACTATATTATTATTAAATTCTTCTCTTTCATACTCTTGGGTATTAGATACCGACTGTGGTTTTCATATCTGCAAATCTTTGCAGGGATTGCAGAAAATTAAGAGTTTGAAGAAAGATGACTTCAAGCTCTCTGGTGTTGGAGGAGAGTCTATCCAAGCAGAAGCTATAGGGATAAATATATTGAAGTTACCTTCTAAAAAGATCTTAGAGCTTAGAAATTATTATTATATGCCTAAGATCATTAGAAATATTATATCTATATCCTTGTTAACTAAACAAGGTTATAGTCTTAATGTAACGAGCGAAGGTTGCTCGATTAAATATTTTAATGAAAATATTTATTTTGGCATATTTAGCAATGGTTTGTTGACTCTTTGTTTGGATGATAATATATTTCATATTGATAAAAATAGAAAATGTAAGAGAGATGACATAAATAATACTTTACTTTGGCCTTGTCGATTAGGTCATATTAGTGAGGCTAGGATTAATAAGTTATACAAAGAAAAGTTCTTTGATCTTTTTGATTATGAATCATTAGAAACTTATGAATCATGTCTCATGGGTAAAATGACTAAGACTCTATTTAGTGGACATGGAGAAAGGATAAAAGAATTATTAGGACTTGTACATATGGATGTATGTGGTCCTATGACAACTCAAGCCAGAGGAGCATACTCTTATTTTATAATATTCACTGATAATTTATCTAGGTTTGGATATGTGTATCTTATGAAACACAAATCAAAAGCCTTTGATAAATTTAAAGAGTATTAAAGTATGGTCGAAAAATAAACTGGACAATGTATAAAAATCCTTCAATCTGATCGAGGAGGAGAATACTTATCTAGTGTGTTTCTAGACTATCTTAAAGTAAAAGGAATTCTCTCTCAATGGACACCTCCTTATACACCATAATTAAACGGTGTAGCCGAAAGAAAAAATCATACCTTATTAGATATGGTACGGTCAATGATGTACTTCATTGAATTACCTATTTCTTTCTAGGGTCATGCCTTAGAGACCGCAATTTATATCTTGAATAGAGTACCTTCTGAATCTGTATCTAGTACTCCATATGAGATATAGAGAAGTAAGAAACCTAATCTTAAGTATCTTAAGATATGGGATTGTCCAGCATATGTCAAAAGAAATTTTAGACATAAGCTTGATGCTAGATCAGACAGATGTCTATTTATACATATCCTAGAAATAGTATAGGATATTTATTCTACCATCCTACTGAATAAAAGGTATTTATAAGTAGGCATGCCACTTTCATGGAAAAAGAATTTATCCTAGAAAAGGGCAGTGGCAGAAATATTGAACTTAGTGAAGTTCAAGAAAAATAAATAGAAATTTCTCAATAAAATAATCACATAAAAGAACCAGAACACATAACTCCTATCCATAGGTTTGAAAGACTATGACATATACCTATGAGGTACGGGTTCATTATTGAGAATAATGAAGCCCAAGTCATTGAGAATGATGAACCTCTGACCTATATGGAAGCAGTCAAAAGTAATGACTCTTACAAATGGCTGGCTGCCATGCAATCCAAAATAGAATCGATGCACACCAACAAAGTATGGACTTTGGTGGATGCACCAGAGGATATAAACCCTATTGGATGCAAATGAATTTTTAAGAAAAAGATTGGAGCAGATAGTCAAATTGAAACTTATAAAGCCAGATTGGTGGCTAAAGGTTTTAGGCAAGAATAGGGAATTGATTATGATGAAATATTTTCACCTATTGCCATGCTCAAATCTATTCGGATTATGCTTGCCATAGCAGCATACTACGACTATGAAATATGGAAATGGATGTAAAGACTGCCTTCCTTAATGGTTTCCTTGAGGAGGAGGTCTATATGTCACAGCTAGAGAAATTTGAGTCAAAAAAGAGACAGAATCAGGTATGCAAGCTTAAGAGACCCATTTATGGATTAAAGCAAGCATCAAGGAGTTGGAACATTCATTTTGATGTAATAGTAAAAGAGTTTGGTTTCATCAAGAATATGGATGAACCGTGTGTATACAAGAAAACTAGTGGGAGAACTATAGTCTTCTTGGTTCTGTATGTAGATGACATACTCCTCATTGGAAATGATATCCCCATGTTGCAATCAGTCAAATTATGGCTATCAAATAAGTTTTTCATGAAAGATTTGGACGAAGCATCCTATATACTAGGAATAAAAATCTATAGAGATAGATCTAAGAGGATGATAGGCTTATCCCAATCTAGGTACATTGACTTAATACTGAAAAGATTCAGTATGGATGGGAGTAAAAGAGGTTACTTACCCATGAGTCAAGACATACATCTCTCTAAAAAGATGTCTCCAAAGACATCTAAAGAGAGAAATAGAATGAGTTCTATTCCTTATGCTTCAGCTGTTGGATCAATAATGTATACCATGTTATGTACAAGGCCTGATGTTGCTTATGCCTTAGGAATTGCAAGTAGATTTCAAGCTGATCCAGGAGAGGATCATTGGAAAGCTGTGAAAAATATTCTTAAGTACTTAAGAAGGACTAAAGATATTTTTCTATTATATGGTGGTTCTGATCTTAAACTAGAAGCACATTCTGACTCTAGTTTTCAATCAGACCCAAATGATAGCAAATCCATTTCAGGATATGTCTTTACTCTGAATGGTGCAATAGTGGTTGGAAGAGTACTAAGCAGCCAACTATAGCTGACTCAACTACTGAGGCAGAATATATAGCTGTAAGTGAAGCCGTCAAGAAAGCTGTCTAGATAAAGAAGTTCATCACTGAATTGGGTGTTATTCTTGAAACTAAGAATCCAGTACTACTTTACTGTGACAATACTAGAGCTGTTGCTTAAGCAAAGGAACCTAAGTCTCATTATAAATCCAAACACATTTTGAAATGCTTCCATCTTGTTCGTGAAATTATTGAAAGACAAGATGTAGTCATAGAACGAGTTGACACAAAGAACAACATAGTAGACCCATTCACTAAGGCTTTACCACTGCAATTGTTTGATCGCCACCTTGATTATATGGGATTAGAATATAAGGGCGATTGGCTTTAGTGCAAGTGGGAGATTGAAAGGTATATGCCCCAGGTCAATCAAAAAAAATTATTTTTGGGCTGTTCTTTGTCTTCCAAACTCATGTAATGACATTTTAAAATAAATAAAGGCATTTATTTAATCATATGTAGTATCTTATTATTTATATAAGATTATGATGAATCCCATAAATTAAGGCTATGGTTTTAGGATTATGATGAGATCATACTAGTGAGACCTAAAACCTTAAAACCCTAATTTAAACATTCCTAGTCGATGGAACATTGAGTTGGGGATCAATGTTTCTGGTAAGACTAGCATAACTTTTGTATGCTCAATTGAGAGGATGATTGATCTCACAATCACTTGTGTATGACACTAATAGAAGGATGTGGGTGCTCATTAGAGAATGAGTTCACTGAATTGATCCAAGTTGAGAATATCAAATGGAGTCTTATCTACATGTCAATAGATGGTTCTCATAGAAGAATTGTGCATGTAATCCTTTGACCTAAAACTATCGTAGAATCTTATACATATGAATCCATATTTTGGTTCATATTCATTCATGACTCAGTCATGTATGGGGTGATCTGGATATGGTAGATTATATATGAAGGTTGTGAGTAGGTTAACATGGAATCGATCACTACTGGTAAGAGGAAATCGCATCCTGCCTACTTCAAACTATGATTATTCAGGAAGACTTTGATCAAAGTATAATGAAAATTAGAAATGGTTTCTAATGCTTCATTATATGAATCATCATCATAAGATTGAAAGAGAAATGAATATGATATTGGGTTTAACATATTTTCATACCTAGAGTCATATTCAGGATGCAGGAAGATCGAAGGATCTAGTGGCACGGTAATTTACATTGAAGAGTATTTTTGGTATTTCTATCAAAATTTCACATCTTTCGAAAAGTCACGATACGTTGCTAGATATCAATCATGTCTTGTGGGTTCAATCAAATTAAAATTTTAAGTTATTCATTAAATTAGAAAGTATTTTAATTGGTCATACTGGGTAGGCTAGTTTGACCTAAATTGGCTTAGTTAAGTTCTAACCTGATTAGGTCAAATCACACCCAGACCCACTACTGGTTAGATGTGGAATCCAATGGGTTACACACAAAAAGAATTGATTAAGGATCTAATTGGATTAGACCATATTTGCAAGATGAACATGCTAGCACATGTAGCAAACCCTAGCATCCTGATTCAAATTGGATTCGAATCGGCTTCTGATTTGGGCTAATTAAGGACCAATTTGAGCCAAATTGGATTTGTTCTTGAATTGGATTAATCTAGACTGATTGAGCTTTAGATGGGGCATATATACTAGAATCCCATGTGCCAGAGAGTCTCTCACTTGTGCGTGGGAAGTCTTTCATGCGCAAAGAGTCTTTAGCGCATGGGATTAAGTTGGTGCCTACCTTCTTTGACTTTTCCTATTTTTCATGTTGCCTAAATTTTTATATGGGTGTGGACATCAGATATGGGGTGCAAAAGAGTCCTTCTATAGGTAAAAGACTCTGTTATCATTTTAATTTTTGTCGCCCAGGACTCTTTGTCGCCCATGCATCCTTGCGGCCCTAGACTCCTTGCCGCCCTCTCTTCCTTAGCGCCTCTTGGACCAAGTCAAAGTCCATTGGGACTTTGACTATTCAAAGATTATCTCCATGCCATTTTGCTGAATGGGTGTCCCATTTTAAAGCCATTGGATGGCCTTTTTATCTGATCTAATGGATGAAAATGATGGTGCCAAGAATGAAAGCCCGCGACTCTTCATAAATAACTTATGTAGAATTAGTTCGAGAGTCCTTCTGCTTTAAGGCACCTCTTGAACTAAGTCTACATGTTGTTATTATTTGATGAGGCATGAGATTTGCTGAAGAGACATGAGATAATATTTTGAAAGAGTGTGAGAAAATGTGTTGGCATCCTTACGTATATTACAAATAAGGGTACACACCAAGAGTCCGGGAAGGGTGAAAATTTATCTTTCTTTCTAACAAGAGTTTTCTCTTTGTCCAATTTTCTTTTTTCCCTTCTCTTGTCTAGACCTTGTCCTTATAAGGATAAGAAGTCATCTTAAGACTAAGAGATTAGGAAGAAAAATTAAGAAGACAAGGAAAAAAAAAGATAGATAAGAAGAGGCAAGAAAGGTGACATAAAGGCTAAGGAAGGTCTTGCCTATTTAATTAAAGTTCTTATTTTTAGAATTTTAATTATAAATCAGAGGTGTTGGTGTCTTGATCAAATCTTCGTGTGGATCAACATTGAAGGATGAACACGTGGGCACCTGGTGGAACCCCTGATGGATTGCTACTGGCAATTAGGAACAATTTAGGGTTTAGCGATAAGAGGTATGTTCTAATACTTTTTTTTATATTACAAATGTATGTTATATGATTTAATTGCTAATAAGATGGTCCTAGGGTTTGGGTTTGGTTTGTTTGATTTCATAATTTTGCTTTGAAATCTATGCTTTCACCCTATACACCAATCCTATCAGATACAGCTTCTGTGAGTAGTAGAGAAGACCTATTAGTTATATCAGATGCATCCATAGAATGCGATACTATGTAGATATTAGATTCAGTATGCTCGCACTACTATACTTCTCATCGAAAGTTGTTTGCTACCTACCAAAAGATCGATGGTGGAAGTGTCAGCCTTGGAGATGATCATCTGTGCAAAGTAACTGGAGTTGGCTCTATCAGGGTGAGGATGTACAATGGGATTATTTGTATATTATCAAATGTCAGACATGTACCAAAGTTGAAAAAGAATTTAATTTCTTTGGACAACTTGGAGGAGCAGGGTTATGCTTTTAGTAGCTAGGCTGGGAGTAGATGTCCAAAAATTTCTAAGGAAGCTTCGGTGGTGATGAGAGGTAGAAGACTGAGCAACAATTTTTATAGAATGGAAGGCTCAGTGGTGAACGATAGTTGATAAGATCGCGATGTTGTCATTAAGACACCGTGTTTATCAGTTTAATCTGACTTCTTAAAATAATTAAAAATACGTAGATAATAGTGAGTCGGTTGGAATCCATAGGAAAGGTAGAGTTTTTAGATTTGAAGTTTTTGATTTTTGAAAAGAAAAAGAAAAGAAAAGAGTTTTGAAATCAAAAGTGAAGTCGGAAAGTGAAAATTAAAAGGTGCAGAAATTTAATCTTGGTACTAAGATCTACTAGTTAGATCTACTTGTAATAAAATAAAAATCAATAATTAAAGTGTAGAAATTAAATTACAACAAAAATAAAGAGCTAAAGTCGAAGTTCAAAAAAATAAAATTTATATTAATTAAAATTTTAGAATTTAAATACATGGAATTTAAAAAGAAAAGAAAATAAAATAAAATAGCTTGATCTCTGATCTAGGATCGACATTGGTGGAAAGATGGTGTAGAAGCCCAGCTTTTTCTCTCGGCATCAGTTCCCTTAAAGCAGCCATTAACCCAAAGCCTAGCTTCACCCTATACCAAAGCTTCACCTTGATTGAAGTTATCAATTTTGGAGGCCTGGGATCTTATTTATATGTGTTGGAAGGCTGGAAACCTTTTCTATAGGCAATGTGGGACTACGGAGGTCTTTGATCATCAAAATATGGAGAAATCCAAGTAAAAATTGGATTAAAAGGAGTCCTAGATGAATTTTGTTACTCTGGATGAAATCTAACCATCAGATATGGATCAAATGGTCCAAAAAATTTTAAAATTGGATGCGTATCGGCCCAGATCAGGTTGGATTAAATTCTGACCATTGATCGCACATTAATGGAGAAAATCTAATTGCTGATCGCGTGTTTGGAGTCCTGATCACCATCGGAAGCTTTCTTCATTGTTTGATCATTCTCTAGATTGAGCGCTGCCATCAGATGGTGCCTGGAGTATGAATTAAAATTGGAACCAACCACTGCCATCAAATCTTGACTGCAAGCAACTGTAGCCGCACGATCGTGTAATTACTATTTCCATGGGCCGCATGGATTGGCTGCACCATACACCATAGCCAATCAATGCCTCTATAATCGAGTGAAAAGTCCAAAATGCCCTATGAGCTGCAATAGATTTTCTGTAAACTCTTTAAGGGTCTAGGTCCACCACGTGTCGCTCCATGATTTATCGAATTCTATTAAGCTGGCGGTCCATGCCTGGATCATGGACCGACTTACGGCTTCGATGGCTGAGTCAGCTAGAATGGCTGGCTTAGTGCGCTGGCTTCGTCGGCTTGGTTCGATGCATTTAGATGCGTCGACTGATATGGCACGACAGTTTGAGCCGGCTGAGCCGTATGTTATTTTTTATTTAATTTTTATTTATTTTATTTCTTTAGAAATTCATATCTTCTTTGTTTTAGCTACATTTTGTGCAAAACTTATTTCATTATAATCAAAAAAAATAAGCTCTTTCCATTGATAGTAAAATTTAATTTTTTTTATTTTTTTATTTTTTAATTAATTTTTAAATAAATAAAAATATAAATTTTTTAAAAATATGTATCAATTAATTATTAATTTTTAAAAATTAATATGATTTAACTAATAAATTAATACTTTTATTGATAAATTTATGGTACTTATTACATCCTCCAACTTAAGCTTTGCTTGTCCTCGAGTAAAGAAAGAATTTAGTTTTAAATACCTTTTAACTTTAGAGTTTCGAATTTTATCTAAGCAGTTTTCAAAATAGCCATTGATATTCAGTAGAGCTTAAGTAAGATATATCATTGGGGTATTAATACTTATCAATAGAAAAAATTAAGTAAAAAATATTAAATTTTTTTCTAATTTTTTTCTAAATCATCCTACCTTTATTTTTAAATTGTCTAAACTTTCATATAAGCAAGTGTATTCCTACTTCCGTCCTTTATTTATTGATTTTTATTTTCACATTGCCTTCTTTTTTATGCGAATATCATTACTTACTTAGGCAATAGGACCCGGTTACTCAGTGAAAAATCAATATATTTTTTTAACGTTGTACCACTATTGAGTGTCTTAACCCATTAAATTTTTTATTTGATCCATATAGCGAGTCTTGGGCCAATGACTCCCAAATCAGTTAGCTTTAGGGCACTAGATATAGAATACCCCTTGGACTTACTAGCTCGAATCAAACAAGCTACGAGTTAAGACTAACTTTACAATGGCTTCTTTGCCCTTCCCACTTTTTGATGCGAAACTCAATGCTTGCTTAGGCAAAGAGCCCTAATTACTCAGTAAGAAGTAGTTGAAAACTATTTTATTTAATTTTTTATATGAAGAAATGTATAGTTACCCTATATAAGTTCATAAAAAGTAAATTTTTCTTTGATGCTAGTAGAAAAAATTAGAAATGCTAAAAGGAAAAAAACTTTTTATGTTCTAGACTTAACTCTTTATTGGATTTTCTTAATACTTGATTGCTCAATATCTCATAGATTCTCTAATCTGTGCATCAAATTTTTTTTAAAAATACTTAGTTTAATTTGATTCTTAAGCATAATTAAGTATCTAAATACTAAATACTAACTTTTTTAAGGATTTAAAAAATTTTAAAAATTTTATTATTTTTTTTCCTCCTAATTTAATCGATATTGTTTTCAATGGAGAAGAAAAAATAAAGAGTGTAATAAAGAATATGAAAGAATATTCCTGACTCACTATATTTTTGGTCCAGCACATGCCTTTGAAAATTTAAGCTCTCCCTCCAACTTATTCAAATTATCCTGAAAAGAAAATCAACTAAAAAGATAAATTAAACTAAAAAAAAACTAAATATCGGGTTGCCTCCCAACAAGCGCTAAGTTTACCATCTTCAGTCAGACATAATGCAGCTTACTATCCTATGTCGAATATTAGATTGATAAATTCTAATAATTTTAGATTGCCAATCTCAGAAAATTGATTTATAATTTTATTATTGATATATTCATTATTAATTAGGAGAACATAATTTGTGACCCCATTCTTAGACCCATGTTTATTAAGAATTTCTTCTATTTGTTCTTCTAAAATACTCATGAATGGAGTTTTTGTATTAGGAGTTAAGTTTAATACATTAGGTACTGGAAGGATATCTAAAGGTGGTTTTAATTTGGAGGTAAATTAAAATGATCTTGCTTAAACAACTCCATTGACATTTCATTATATGCCTCTTGATTTTTGTAAGAAGAACCGACTTCTAGGGTTAAAGAAAATAGGACATTAGATTTATAAGTCTCGAGTAAATCATCTATTCTTTTTTTCCTATGTCTATCTCATTTAAACTGGAACTAGAATCAGTACTAATTCCTGGCTCGAGTTCTTCTATGTGGTTAGTCTCAGTACTAACCTGTTCCTCTAAATTTTTATTTCGGCTAGCATCAATACTAGCTTCTCTCACCTGGTCTTGGTATGGGTCCATAAGAATCCTATAGCTTTTAAGTTTCAAAATTACTTTGGCATTCTTAAATTGAGGATTCTTAAGTGAGACATTAAATTGATAACCAGATAGTTGGTGGATATTAGGTTGGTTATTTGAAATTGGTAGGCTCGATAGTTGATCTAGTTCTCTCCTCGTGTTAGACTCAACTAGTTGTCCAATTTGAGCTTCTAGCTTGGCGATAGATTCTTATTGAGTCAAGATCGATTATTGTTGATTCAAAATTAATTGTTGAAGTTGGTTAAATTTATCGTCAGCCAGATTAGTCTGTTGAGGAGGTGGGTATGATAGCTGGTTGTTATATGATGGCTGGATAAACTAACTAGACTGACCATTATTATAGGCATAGTTTTGGTATTGGATCCTATTTTGATAGTTTTGGATAGGTGAAATTTGGGTCTGAGCCTGAGTTTGTTGGGATGTCCAAGAAAAATTATGGTGGTTGCTCGAATCTGAATTATATGAATTTAAAAATGGATCATTAATCAATTTGGAGTAACCTTGAGTAGCTTGAACTTGTTCTTGGATAAAATGTAAAAACTATGCAGCAACAGGACATTCATTCACATGATGGGTTGAGCTAGCATAAGTTGAACAAATCTTCTAATAATTAGAAGATGATGTAAATTGTGCAGAAGATTGTTGACCTAGGGTTAGGACTTGATCTAATTTCTGAGCAAGAAAGTTCACTTTATTTATCAAATTTGAATCAGCCTTTGGACTAAATTCTAGATGTTTAAATTCATGGATCCCTACCCAGGTTTGGTAGAAAGATAATGAAGTATGGTTAATTAAGTTTTCACTCAGAATTTTAAATAAGATATAGGCTTCGTCCTCACTCTTGTTCATGAATGCACCTCCATAAGATGCATCAACCATCTGTCTGTATTGGTCTCCTAAATCCTCATAGAAAGCTTGAATTATTTGCCACTTAGACAGACCATGGTGTGGGCATTTTCTAAGAAGTTTCTTAAGTCTCTCCCATGACTCGTGCATCTGTTCCCCTGGAAGCTGAGCAAATCCAGTGATAGCTCACCTCATAATATTGGTTCGGCCTATGGGATAAAATTTTTTAAGAAATTCACTTTGCAATTCAGCCCAAGTTTTAATTGGTCTCCCTATTATGCCAAGCCAGTACTTAGCTTTGTCTTTTAATGATAAGAGAAATAAAATTAGTCCAAGGGCATCATTAGTTAAATTTTGAATTTTTACCGTAGAGTAGATTTCCAAAAATTCATCTAGATGCTTACAAGGATCTTCATTGGTATTTCCGTAGAAAGATGGGACCATCTGGATTATGGTTGGCTTGACCTCATAGTGGGTAGCATGAATATCAGATAATTGGATACAAGTCGATGGGCTATAGGTAGAGAAAATAAAATATTTCTTCATCTGCTTAAGTGGTTTTCTAAGATTTTCAGCCATTTTGTTATTGGGTTTAATATAATTCAGCCTTTCAATGTTATGGTTGGATTCAATTAGATCAGGTAAAGCGATTTCCTACCGTACATGCCCTAGTGTAACCCTAATGTATGGTTCAATTTTTTTTTTAGATTTTTTTTAGAATTATATATATATATTATTTTATTATATTATTTTTAATTTTTTAATTATTTTATTTATTATTTTTAATTTAATTTAATTTAATTTAATTTAATTATTTATTTTAATATTTTTTTTAGTTAGTTTAATTTAATTTTTATTTTGTTTTTAGAGGAGAAAGGATAAAAAAGAAAGAAGAGTTCTAAAGAAGAGGTCCTAAGGAGTCCTAGAACTAAGAAGAGAGAGAAGGATTAGGTTTAATTAGGTTTGATGTTGGTTAGCAATCAAGTTGGTCAATCAATCCTGACTAATGGTTATCCTAGATCTAGACAGCTCTTAACTACCAGGATCATCTTTAAGCCCTCCAAGTATAAGATCAGCCAATCAACTGGTCAGGTAAGTATAAGGTCGGTGGTAGTCCCCCCGTTGCTTGCCTTAGACACCAATTCTGCTTGGCTAGGTAAGCTAATGGAATCAATTAGAAACCACCTTCCTTCGGATCCAATCATCCCTAAACCACTTTTCTAGACACCAATCAAATTGACTAACCCTAATCTGGTTCAACTCTTAGAATTTCTTATCCTATTGAGCTCAAGCTCCTAGGGAGGATGTCTAATTGATTTTAAAATTAAAGGCTTAGGTCAATGCAGGATGCTGGTTGGTTGTTTGTGAGCTAAGGAAGTGTAATCAAATCCCCATCTTATCTTGTTTAATTAGATGTTGTCCTTAATTTGATTTAATATGATATGCAAAAAAAAAATTTCAATCAAAGGATTCTATGCAATTTAAACTAGATGTATGCAACTAATTGAATTCTAAAAGACTTACCTTGCCTCTAGCAATCATCAGAATAAAAATAAAGCTAATATGATGCATACTCTAAATAGTTAGGATTTCTAATCTTATCATGGAGCTTTTTAATTAGGTTTAAATGGATATTTTTTAAATTAATTTAAAAATAAAATAAATAAATAAATAAATAAAAAGAAAAGAGGTCTAGAGTTAGGATTGATCTCATCAAGCAAAATTGAATGATTTGTTCCTTGCCCTGGTTCTTTTTATTCCTTAATCTCTTTTTCTGTAAAATAAAAAAGTTAGCAAGCAATATTTATAAGAAAATAAAAATTTTATTTATAATTTATTTATAAAAAAATCAAAGAGATCAAAAATTTAATGTCCATGTCTTATCCGGCAATGATGCCAAAAGCTTGATGCATTAGATAAAATTATTTTTAATTTATTTAAAATAAATCAAAAAAATTAAAATAAAAAATTAAAAACAATCTTCGATAATGGTGCCAAAAACTTGATAAGATCGCGATGTTGTCGTTAAGACATCATATTTATCAGTTTAATCTGACTTTTTAAAATAATTAAAATTACGTAGATAGTAGTGAGTCGGATCAAATTCATAGGGAAGGTAGTATTTTTAGATTTGAAATCTTTGATTTTTGAAAAGAAAAAGAAAAGAAAAGAGTTTTGAAATTCAAAGTGAAGTCGAAAAGCGAAAATTAAAAGATGCAGTAATTTAAACTTGGTACTAAAATCTACTAGTTAGATCTACTTGTAATAAAATAAAAAGCAATAATTAAAGTATAAAAATTAAATTATAATAAAAATAAAGAGCTGAAATCAAAGTGCAAAAAAGTAAAATTTGCATTAATTAAAATTTTAGAATTTATATACATGGAATTTAAAAAAAAATAAAATAAAATAGCCTGATCTCTGATCTTTGATCGACATTGATGGAAAGATGGTGTAGAAGCTTAGCTTTTTCTCTCGATACCAGTTGCCTCGAAGCAGTCATTAACCCAAAGCCTAGCTTCACCCTATACCAAAGCTTCACCTTGATCGAAGATTATCAATTTTGGAGGCTTGGGGTCTTATTTATAGATGTTGGAAGGCTAAAAATTTTTCTGCAGGCAATGTGGGACTAAGGAGGTCTTTGATCATGAAAATATGGAGAAATTCAAATGAAAATTAGATTAAAAGGAGTCCTGGATGAATTCTATTTCTCTAGATGAAATTTGGCCATCAAATATGGATCAAACGATCCAAAAATGCTAAAATCGGATGCGTATCGACCTAGATCAGGTCGGATTAAATTTTTGTCGTTGATCATGCATTGATGGAGAAAATCTGGTTGCTGATCGTGTGTTTGGAGTCCTGATCACTGTCAGGAGCTTTCTCCACTATTGGATCATCCTCTAGATTAAGTGTTGCTATTGGATGGCGCCTGGAGATTGAATTAAAACTAGAACCAACCATCATCATCAGATCTTGACCGCAAGCTACCGCAGTCGCACAATCGCATAATTATTGTTCACATGGACCGTGTGGATCGGCTGCACTGTACACCGTAGCCAATCAACATCTCTGTAGCCGAGTGAAAAGTCTAAAATATCCTATGAGCCATGATAGATTTTCTATAAAGCCTTTAAGGGTCTAGGTCCACCACGTGTTGCTTCATGATTTATCGATTTCTATTGAGCTGGCGGTCCATGCCTGGATCATGGATCGGCTGACATCTTCGATGGCTGAGTCAGCTAGCATGGCTGGCTTGGTGCACTAGCTTCATCAACTTGGCTCGGTATGTTTGGATGCGTCGGTTGATATGATGCGGCAGCTAAAGCCGACTGAGCCGTATGTTATTTTTTATTTAATTTTTATTTATTTTATTTTTTTAGAAATTTATATCTTCTTCATTTTAGCTTCGTTTTATGCAAAACTTATTTCGTTGTGATCAAAAAAATAATCTTTTTCAATTGATAATAAAATTTAACTTTTTAATTTTTATTATTTTTTAATTAATTTTTTAGTAAATAAAAATATGAATTTCTTAAAAATATGTATAAATTAATTATTAATTTTTAAAAATTAATATAAATTAATTAATAAATTAATACTTTTATTAGTAAATTTATGGTACTTATCAATAGTGTAGAGGTGCTAGTAGCAGCACAGGAGGAGCAGATTTTATATCGACCATGGCATAATCGGATGGGTCATATGAGTGACCGTGGGCTCACTAAACATAGCAGAAGAGGTATGATCCTAGCCCTGAAGAAGGAGGATGCAGATTTATGTGAGCCATGTATCTTTAGCAAAATAGCACAGGATAAAGTTTACCAAAAGTACCAAGCGCAGTGAAGGAGTGCTGGATTTAGTGCACTTGGATGTATGGGGACCATAGGTAGGGTAAGGTATTTTGTCACTTTCATTGATGATTTTTCAAGAAAGGTATGGATTTATCTGATCAAAGAAAAATTAGATGTGTTTTCCTAGTTCAGAGCCTAGAGAGTTGAAGTAGAGAAGGAGTCAGGAAGACAGGTGAAGTGTTTGAGGTTGGACAATGGAGGGGAGTATACTATCCTGAAGTTCAAGAGGTATTGTGAGAAAATTGGCATCAAATGCCATTACACGATGAAGATGACTCCCTAGCAGAATGGTATTGTGGAGAGAATGAATTGGACACTGATCGAGAAGGCATGGAGTTTAAGGTTGCAAACATCACTTCCAAAATCTTTTTGGGGTGATGCCTTAACTTTTTCTTATTTTCTTGTGAACAGGTCTGCACATTATAAACTGAGTGGATGCATTCCAGAGGAGGTCTGAAGTGGAAAAAAGGTGGAGCTTGGCTACCAAAAGATCTTTGGTTGCCCGATCTGTGCACATGTGGTGGCAACCAAAAGGAGCAAATTGGATCCGAAATCTCAAAAGATGACATTCATAGGGTATCCAGAAGGAGTCAAGGGGTATCTATTGTGGAACTCTCAGGCACAGAAGTTAGTGATCAGTAGGGATGTTATCTTTGCTGAGAAGAGCAACTTGAGAAGGTTTGGGATAGATGAAACTAGGGAGACAAAGATGAACAGCAGTGGCCAGTCTGAGATAGATGACATGTAGTTCGAATCAACGTATAGGAGTGTTCCTATTGAGGTGAAGCTAGGTAGGAGAAAAGATACTCAGATGGAAGATCGGTATAAAGTGCCAACAATTCAGATAGATATGCAGGATCAACCATAGACATCAAGCAGATATGTGCCAGTAGGAGTGGCTGTGCACAAACCCCAGCATACTACTAGGAGATCAGTTAGATATGGCATTGATGAGGTTATGTCCTATGCACTCATTGTTGGGAATATGCGTTCTTTCCACACAGATCGACATGGCCATTGGAGATTAGCCAAGCAACAAGGAAGTACTTCTTAGAGATTTCTGTGGAAGCACGATCAAATAAATCAAGAAATAGAAAAGAAGAGAAGAAGAGATTTTTGAAAGAAAAGAGCTTTTATTCAGTATATTTCAGCACACTTACAATCTTGACCTATTTTCAGTATATATATTTTATAAAGGATCAAGCCCAAGCTTATAGAAAAACTCTCCAAATCCAAACAACCCACGTGTGATATATGTGTGCCCTAGAAGCCAGAATTGGCTGACACTTGTAATACACTTCTAAGAGCAAAATTATAATTTTGACTATAAATAATAAAATGGGTTATTTTCTATCACATAAGTGTATTTAGTGTCTGTGATACATCCCTTGAGTTAATGGTAATGATAATTCATATTTTCAAGAGTTGAAAATTTAAGACATAAATTTTCATTTATTAACTCATAAAATGCTCCTGACCATAGGATCATCATGAGGATGGTGATTGATCTGAAAGATTCATGTATAATCGCTTTTTTATAGTAGATGAGTCTTAAGTCTACGGTGTAGAGACACTGGAGCGAGAGTACAGATACTCATTAGAGAACGAGGGAACAGAGCGTGACCATCTCGACTAGTCATAAGGAAGTCTACCTTCTCGTCGATGACTGACTCGAAGCTGCAGTGTTGTGTCTGATTCTTTGACCTAAGGTGCATCGGTCGTTTATCTTGAGGGTGTTATAGTTTGACTATACCATGACTCGATCTCCTAGCCATTCGGAACCCTAAGGTGTATGTTGGCTATAGCATGCTCATTGTAAGAATTGGATTGCACCAAGATGGAATCAATCTACCTCGGTAGAAGAGGAGCAGCCCTATGATGATCATGAAAATCAAGTCCATAAGCCCATGGCCATGGCACAGTGTGAAATAATAGAAAAAGTTTCTATTAAAGTTTTCACATCGGACTTGAATCGAATAATTAAATCATATGATAGAAATTAGGGTTTGACGAGTTCACCTTAACCCTAATCTGATCGAGGCTCAAGATAGAAAAATTTAATCACACATGTAGCTGCACCAAGAGATTCATTTTCAATTTTGATGGGTTGCCACCATATACTGCTAGGTGTCACTAGTAGATTTTGGGAGCAATTAGAATGATTTAGATGATCGATCATTCTAAGTTGTCTGAATCAGAAGAGTTCTAATGCATCGAAAGGAGTTTCGATGATGTTGATGATGGAGATCATGACATATCCCATTACCATACAAAACTAAATCTAACTGGGTCACACAAATAAGAGTTTGGATCTGGATATCATCAATTGGACTAATCTAGTTCAATTGATTTGAATAAGATTGAATTAGGTTCAAGGAAATCGTGCTAACACATGATTGAGCCTAACGTTCTCCTTTTTCTATCATAAAAATTATCTCGACTGAACCAAATAAGTTTGTGCTCACTCAAGTACCTTTACTTGGTCTGACTGGAGCTTGTCCAAGTCAGAAAAGGATTGTCTTAATTTATTAGATAAATTTGAGACAACACCTGCCATTTTCCATCACCTGCTAATTCTTGTACATTGACTTGGTCAAACGTTGAACATTGACCCTTGGACATCTGCCCATGTGTCATGCACTTATTGGAGGCCGATAGGGGCTTGTCCCCTCTCTAGAAATTTGAAAGAAGGGGGTGCACACCTAGGATGGCGTGCGCCCATGGATAGGTATGCTAGAGTCCCATACGGATGGGACTCCAGGTTGCTTCTTGGATTCTACTTAGATGGTCCTTGGTCCTTGGGTATCTACTTTGACCAATCTTAGGTGCCATCTAAGAATGAACCTTTGGGTCTCTCATCTGATTGGATCAGGTGATGTCATTCCATCAATCGAATTTAAATCTGATTGCATGAAGCAACGTGATTGGTCGGGTTGATGCAGCACTGCATGGCGCAGCAGAGTCTATAAATAGACCCTATCTGCACCCACTTTTTATCTCTCCTCCTCTTAGCCATGCCCCAAGGCTGCCCCACTCTCTTCTCCATGCCACCATCTGGCCCTCTCTCTCCTCTCCACGCCTAAGGAAGTTGGGCCTTTAGATTAGTGCGAGTCAGGCAAGAAAAGGCGGACGAAAAAGAAAGAAGGCAGCACTGCTGCAGAGGCGATAGATGATCTTCAGAAGAAGTTTTGAAGATTCTCCAAATTAGATCTAGATTTAATTTTTGGAGAAAAGAAACAGAAGGAGAAGATCTCTAGATCCAGTCCAAATGGATATCGGTAGAGGCCAGGCGCTTGCGTGGCTAGATCTAGAACCTTAGGGCTTCGACAGGATCATCAATGGGTAATTAGTTTACCCAAAATCAAGGCAAAATTAATTCAAAATTAATTTAATTTAATTTTTTTATTTATCAGATCATAAAATTAGATTTGAAATGTGTGAGATCTGATTAGGATCTAAGAGATGATTTTAGAAATATGCCTCTCGATCCAATCAGATCTGAACTAACCTGATCCAAAAAATCAGGATTTTTCTCAATTGGTATCAGAGCTAGGTTCTTATAAAATTTATTTAGATCTAATTTAATCTAATTAATTAATGATTATAGATATCACATGAGATGTGATTAGATCTAAAATTAAAAAAATAGAAAATTAAAATTAATTAATCTAGATCTAATATGTATGAGATACATAACTAGACTAGGAATAGAATTATTCTATATGTAGTCTAGTATAATCATATTTTTTATTTGATTAAATATAATTTTTAGATCTATTTATTTACTATTTTTTTATCTTATAAATGTTATAATCAGATCTAAAAATAGAAAATAAATTAAATTTAATTTGTTCATATGAGATATGATAGTTGCATGTTTAGACAAGTTGTAGAATAGTTCTGCAAATAGGTCTAGATTAAATTTTATTTGATAAGATCAAATTTAAATTTTATTTTTTAGATGATTATGAGATAATTTAAATTTGAAAAACATGCATGTATGATATTTGTGATATATACAAAATATGTTTTAATTAGATCTATTTTTTTATATGATATATATGCTTAGATCTAATTAGTTTTTGTAGATTAGTTGTAGTTTTGATTAAGGCGTTCCCCTTGGTCGTCCGGTCATAAGAATAAAGTAGGACTTAAAGACCCTCTCCTCCCATTCGATGGGGTGTTCTTAAGATGTGTAGGGGTGTTGCGCGTTCGTCCTTAATCAAAAATTGAAAACTTAATTTCTACAAAACCCTAGATCCTGAAATCCTAGGATCTTATTTACATGTTTTGTTTCAGAACCCTAAACTTAATTAAGAATTAAGTTTATGAAATATCAATTAGATCTAAAATTGAGGATTTTAGATCTAAGATATATTCATAAATCTAGGTTCGGGCTTGGATAGCTCAATTAGGTCTAAGCGGTTGATCAAATCGAATCAAGAGTTGGTTAGATGGGATCAATAGTGCTTAAATTGACCAGTCTAATAGGATTAAGTCTAGCTCAAGATCAAGTCACATGAGTGATCGATCAAGCTAAGACCTAATTCGGCTCAGTGGTTAGAGTCTGGATTGTAGGCTAACCCAATTGGTTCTGTCTCAACAATTTGGTGTCTAAGGTAAGTCTGGCAGATACGATCGACTGGTTTTTAATTAGGAGCTACTCGACTCGAATGCATTCTTATCGAGTTAATGGCATATCCCTTCCACCGGTCTCACTTACCTAGCCATGTTGGTTGACTCAGTTCTGATCTGAGGTGGTCAACAATCCGAGCTAACCCATGCCACTAGGTTGGTCATAATAGTTATGACTATGTCAAGTCTAGTTTAATGAGACCTGAATCAAATCTTCCTAAGAAAAGATTAAGTCATGGTCTTCCACCATTATAGATGTGCTGGCCCTTTCCGGGGTTGATTGTTCTTGGCTGGTTATAGTGGCTCAGTTGCACCAAAAAGATGCAACCATGTCTATTGGGCATTGGATGCTACAGGCTGGAGGATGGATTGGGCTCAATATTCTGGATACGATGAGAGATTCAATTAGGAATCCAATCTATGCAAATGGTGGGTCTAACTTATCTAAGGAGTGGATCAATATTTTGGACACGGTGAGATTCATGAATTAGAGACCAAGTTTGGGTGCATTATGATTAGAAAATTATTGAACAAGAGTTGTTCACTCAATGGCTAACCCATCACTAATAACTGTTAGGTGAGGTGATGAGTCAGTTGGCGGGACCGCACCATCCATTAGAAATCATAATCGTGAGATTTTCGCATCTCTACAGAGGGAGTGTAGAGATCCAAGAAAATTATAGAAGCTAATTTATTTTAAAATAAAATTCTTAAATAAATTGGTTAAGTCTTAATTACAATATCTAACTAGAAACTTTGACTCTCTATAGGAAAATATTTGCATCCAACCTACTAGCACGAATTTTGGACACCCATAGACTGATCGAACCAAATTACAAGGATTGGCTTCAGAACTTCAAAATTATTTTGGGTTCTGAGAAGTTAACTCATGTATTGGACTAGGATCCTCCCACCTTACCAGCTCATCCATCCGCTGAACAGAGAGCGTCTCTGGATAAGTGGACTAACGAAGATAATAAGGCCAGATACTACATGTTGGGCTTGATGTTTGATGAGCTTCAGCGCCAACATGAAGATATCAGAACTGCTCGCGAAATGTTGGCTCACCTATAGGAGATGTTTGGTGAACAGAGTCGTGCAGCCAAGTATCAAGTCACTAAACGACTGTTCAAGGCTAAGGTGCATGATGGGCAGTCAGTCTAAGATCATTATCTGATGATGATCAAGGACTTGGAAGAGCTTGAAAAGCTCAGAGTGAGGTTGGACTTGGATCTGCAGAATGATATAATTCTGTAATCCTTGATTGATGTGTATGGGCATTTCATCATGAGCTACCATATGCATAAACTTCAAAACTCCTTGGCCAAACTTATGAATATGCTAGTTACCGCTGAGCTTTCCATGAAAGGTTCTAAAGGCTCAGTGCTTGCTATGAAATGGACTTCTTCCAAGAGAAAGTCTTTTGAAAAGAAGAAGTCTACGAAAAAGTAGAAGGTGGAAGAAGGAAAGAAGAAAAAGGCAGAGCTGAAGAAGACTGCTGACAAAGGAAAGTATTTTCATTGCAATAATGATGGCCACTAGAAGCAGAACTACCCTAAATACCTAGCCACCCTAAAGAAGGAGGCAGGTCCTTCTGGAGGTATGCTCGTTATTGAGTCTAACCTTATGGTTTCTTCTACATCCAGTTGGGTGCTTGACTCTGGTTCTAATGCTCACTTGTGCACTTCTATGCAGGATCTTGAGGATAGCAGGAGGCTGAGGGATGACGAGATGATCCTACGCATCAAAAATGGAGCAAGAGTTACTGCCATGACCATGGAAACATATCCTCTTCGACTACCATCTGGTTTAAACTTAGTATTAAAAGACTGTTATTATGTGCTTGCAACAAGCAGAAATTTGATTTCTATTTCTTGCCTTGCATTAGAAGGCTATGTAATTAGTTTTCTTAAGGACCATTTTAACATTCTTTATGAAAGAAATAAAATTGCAAATGATTTTCTTATTAATGCTCTTTATCAGTTACATATTGATGTATCTATTTTTAACTTCGAGCAAAATGTGAATGCCATAAAATCAAAACGTCCTAGGGATAGTCCTAATGATAGGTATCTATGGCACCTAAGATTAGGTCATATAGCAGAAGATAGGGTTAACAAATTGGAGAAAACTGGGCTGTTGAGTCTGTTGACTTTTGAGTCATATCCAATTTGTAAATCCTATCTTCATGGCAAAATGACTAAGCTTCTTTTTGTAGGACATGAGGAAGGGTCACGGATCTTCTTGCCCTAGTACATATAGATGTGGGCGGCCCATTCGATGTGCCGGCTAGAGGCAATTTAGTCTACTTCATAACCTTTATCAATAATTTATCAAGGTATGGATATGTGTATCTTATGAGATATAAGTCTGAAGTGTTTGAAAAGTTCAAAGAATTCAGACATGAAGTAGGAAAGTAAATTGGAAAACCCATTAAGGTTCTTTGATCAGATCGAGGAGGTGAATACCTTAGTCGAAAATTCCTAGACTATCTCAAGAAAATGGCATAGTCTCTTAATGGACTCCACCAAGAATACCTCAACTCAACGTGATTTCAGAATGGAGGAATCGGACCCTATTAGATATGGTCCAATCCATGATGAGCTTCACAGACCTCCCAAATTTTCTTTGGAGATACTATTTGTTAACTGCAATATACTTACTGAATAGGGTTCCTTCTAAAACCGTTTTTACCATACCATATGAGATATGGCATGGTAAGAAATCAAGTCTGAGTCATCTCAGAATTTGGGGTTGTCCGGCTCATGTCAAAAGACAACAAGCGGACAAGTTAGACTTTAGGTCCTTTAGAGCTCGATTCGTAGGATATCCTAAAGAGTCATTAGGATATTATTTCTACATTCTAAAAGATCACAATGTGATTGTGAGTCGACATGCCATCTTTCTTAAAAAATAGTTTATTCAAGATAGCGGCACTGGAAAGTAGATCAAGCTCGATGAGAAAGTCTCACAAGAGCAATGAGCTAAGGACCAAATGAAACCAAGTCTGGTTAAGCCAATCCATACACTACCTCCTCCACCTCATGGATCGAAAAGGATTTTCCATCCTCCTAAGAGGTACTTAGGTACTATTTCAGTGGATGTAGAGGAAATGTTCCTCATAGATAATGGGGTTCATGGTGATGATCCCAAAACCTATAATGAGACGATATCAGATATTGACTTCGAGAAATGGTTAGAGGCAATGAAGTCAAAAATTAACTCAATGCACTCAGACCAAGTCTGGACCTTGGTAGATCCACCAGAAGGTATAGTACCTATTGGGTGTAAATGGATCTATAAGAAAAAGATTGGTGCAGATGGAAATGTGGAGACATTCAAGGCTAGATTAGTGGCAAAAGATTATAGTCAACGTGAAGGCATTGACTATTAGGATACCTTTTCGCCAGTAGCTATGCCAAAATTCATCCGCTCATTGCTTGCTGTTGCAGCCCATTTCGATTATGAAATATGGCAAATGGATGTGAAAACGACGATCTTAAATGGATATCTTGAGGAAGATATCTATATGGAACAGCCGCTAGGTTTCACATCCAATGATGATGATCACAAGGTATGCAAGCTGCAAAGGTCCATATATGGACTTAAGCAAGCATCTCAGAGTTGGAATACTCATTTTAATGATGTGATCAAAATGTTTGGTTTCATCAAAAATGAGGAGGAGCCATGTGTCTTCGAAAAGGTCAATGGGAGCACTGTTGTCTTCCTCGTATTATACGTAGATGACATCCTCCTTATCGAAAATGATATTCCCATGTTGACCATAGTTAAAATATGGTTATCCAAAGAATTCTCCATAAAAGACCTAGGAGAAGCATCCTTTATTCTAGAAATTAAAGTCTATAGAGATAGACCGAGTAGGATGCTAGGACTTTCACAGAAGATGTACATAGAGGAAGTACTAAAGAGGTTTAGTATGGAAAACTCTAAGAGGGGTTTAGTACCCTTCAGGCAACGCATTCATCATTCCAAAAAGATGTGCCCTAGCACAGCTGAGAAAATAGAACGTATGAGCAAGATCCCTTATGCCTCAGCAATAAGGAGCGTCATATATGCCATGTTATGTACACGACCTGATATAGCCCATGCCGTGAGTGTCACAAGCAGATATTAGTCGAATCCAGGTGAAGAACACAGGACTTCTATGAAATGTATCCTTAAGTACTTAAGAAGAACTAAGGATATGTTACTAATCTTTGGCAATGGAGAACTCCTAGTCCAAGGGTATACGGACTCAGATTTTATGTCCGATGTAGATGATCGAAAGTTGACATCTGGGAGTCTGTTTGTGTGCAATGGTGGAGCTGTCAGTTGAAAATATTTCAAACAAACAGTGATAGCAGATTTAACCATGGAAGCAGAATATATCGCTGCATCAGAAGCTGCAAATGAGGCATTCTGATACAAGAAGTTTGCCATAGAGATCGAAGTGATGCCATCAGATGCCATTCCTTTGTACTGCGACAACAATGGCGCCATAGCGCTTGCTAAGGAGTCGAGGTCTCACCAGAAATCCAAGCACATCGAGCGACGATACCACCTCATCTGCGATTACCTCGAGAAAGGTTACGTCGAGGTCAAGAGAGTCGACCCCACAGACAATGCGGCAGACCTGCTTCAAAGCCATTGGGCTAGCAGAAGATCGAAGCCCACCTTGAGAAGATGGGACTTAGATTTGTAGCCAATTGACTTTAGGTCAAGTGGGAGTTTGTTAGATATGTGTGTCCTAGAAGCCAGAATTGGCTGACACTTGTAATATACTTCTAAGAAGAAAATTATAATTTTGACTATAAATAATAAAATGGGTTATTTTCTATCACATAAGTGTATTTAGTGTCTGTGATACATTCCTTGAGTTAATGGTAATGATAATTCATATTTTCAAGAGTTGAAAATTTAAGACATGAATTTTTATTTATTAACTCATAAATTGCTCCTGACCATAGGATCATCATGAGGATGGTGATTGATTCGAAAGGTTAGTGTATAATCACTTCTTTGTAGTAGATGAGTCTTAAGTCTATGATATAGAGACACCTAAGTGAGAGTACAGATACTCGTTAGAGAACGAGGGCATTGAGCGTGACCACCTCGAGTAGTCATAAGGAAGTCTACCTTCTCGTCGATGACTGACTCGAAGCTGTAGTGGTGTGTTTGATTTTTTGACCTAAGGTGCATCGGTAGTTCACCTTGAGGGTGTTATAGTTTGACTACACCATGACTCGGTCTCCTAGCCATTTGGAATCCTGAGGTGTATGTTGGCTATAGCATGTTCATTGTAGGAATTGGATTGCACCAAGATGGAATCTATCTACCTCGGTAGAAGAGGAGCAGCCTTATGATGATCATAAGAATCAAGTCCATAAGCCCATGGCCATGGCAGAGAGTGAAATAATAGAAAGAGTTTTTATTAAGGTTTTCACATCGGACTTGAATCGAATGATTAAATCATATGATAGAAATTAGGGTTTGACGAGTTCACCTTAACCCTAATCTGATCGGGGCTCAAGATAGAAGAACTTAATCACACAAGTAGCTGCACCAAGAGGTTCATTTTCAGTTTTGATGGATTGCCACCATATGCTGCTAGGTGTCACTGGTGGATTTTGGGAGCAATTAGAATGATTTAGATGATCGATCATTCTAAGTTGTCTGAATCAGAAGAAGTTCTGATCCATCGAAAGGAGTTTCGATGATGTCGATGATGGAGATCATGACATATCCCATTACCATACAGAACTGAACCTAACTGGATCACACAAATAAGGGTTTGGATCTGGATATCATCAATTGGACTAACCCAGTTCAATTGATTTGAATAAGATTCAATTAGGTTCAAGAAAATCGTGCTAGCACATGATTGAGCCTAACATTCTTCTTTTTCTATCATTAAAAGTTGTCTCGACTGAGCCAAATGAGTTTGTGCTCACTCAGGTACCTTTACCTGGTCTGACTGGAGCTTGTCCAAGTCAGAAAAGGGTTGTCTTAATTTATGAGATAAATTTGAGACAACACCTACCATTTTTCGTCACCTGCTAATTCTTGTACTTTGACTTGGTCAAACATTGACCTTTGACCCTTGGACATCTGCCCATGTGTCATGCACTTATTGGAGAGCAGATAGGGGCTTGTCCCCTCTCTAGAAATTGGAAAGAAGGGGGTGCACACCTAGGATGGCATGCGCCCATGGATAGGGACGCTGGAGTCCCATACGGATGGGACTCCAGGTTGCTTCTTGGTTTCTACTTAGGTGGCCCTTGGGTATCTACTTTGACCAGTCTTAAGTGCCATCTAAGAATGAACTTGTAGGTCTTTCATCTGATTGGATCAGGTGATGTCATCCAACCAATCAGATTTAGAGCTGATTGCACGAAGCAACATGATTGGCCGGGGTGATGCAGCACTGCATGGTGCAGTAGAGTCTATAAATAGACCCTGCCTGCACCCACTTTTTATCTCTCCTCCTCTTAGCCATGCTCCAAGGCTACCCCTCTCCCTTGTTCACACCACCATCTGGCCCTCTCTCTCCTCTCCACACCCAAGAAAGTTGGGCCTTCAGATTAGTGCGAGTCAGGAAAGAAAAGGCTGACGAAAAAGGAAGAAGGCAGCACTGCTGCAGAGACGATGGGTGATATTTAGAAGAAGTTTTGAAGATTCTCCAAATCAGATCTAGATCTAATTTTTGGAGAAAAGAAAGAGAAGGAGAAGATCTCCAGATCCAGCCCAAGTGGATACCGATAGAGATCAGGCGCTTGCATGGCAAGATCCAGAACCTTAGGGCTTCGACAAGATCATAATGGGCATTCAGATTACCCAGAATCAAGGTAAAATTAATTCAGAATTAATTTAATTTTATTTTCTTATTTATTAGATCATAAAATCAGATTTGAAAAGTGTCAGATCTGATTAGGATCTAAGAGGTAATTTTTGAAATATGCCTCTCGATCCAATCAGATCTGAACGAATCTGATCCGAAAAATCAAGATTTTCCTTCACCACGTACATAAAATAATAACCCGCGAAAACTGAGCCGGCCTAGTTTTAGACTTAGCCAACTAACTTGGACTGAGCCGACCCAGTTGTGTATGTGCCAACAATCCAAAAATGCTGCTTTCTATCTGAATTTTCCTCTGAGACCTAACCGACCCAGTCCTGGACTGAGCCAACCTAGTTCCCAACTGAGCCGGCTCAGTCTCAGAGTGAGCCAGTCCAGTTTCTGAACCTTACTATTTGAGACTAATTCTACTTCTAGCTCACTCCCATCTTCTCATGACCTATCTTTTCATTTTTCCAAGACTTGGGAGTGCCACTTCTGAGCTCATATTCTCCACCTTGGTGCTTTCAAGTCCTTATGAACTCATCTCTTCTTAACAGACCCATCCATGCCACACTTCTCTGAAAGCTGTCTCTGGGGAGTACCTTTGTAAGTGCATCAGACTGATTCTCCTTGGTATGGATCTTCATCAGTTCCACTTCACATTCCTCCATCAATTCTCTGAACCTATGGTACCTCATGTCTATATGCTTTGTGTGTGCATGATAGACTAGGTTCTGTGCCAACAACAGAGCACTCTGACTATCACTGAATAGTGTAACCTTGCTCTGCTCCACCCCCAACTCATCAATCAACCTCCTAAGCCAAAGGGCTTTCTTTACAGCCTCCATTATTCCAATGTACTCGACCTTTGTGGTAGACAAGACCGTGATTGACTGAAGGATTGATCTCCAAGATACCGATCTACCATATACGCAGAAGAGGTATCCAGTAGTAGACCTCCTTGTATCAAGATCACCAGCATAATTTGCATCAACAAACCCTTCCAATGGACCTGAACCTTGACACATCTTCATAGATTATTCTCCAAATCCTCCCGGCTGCCCACCAAATACCAAACCATAATCCCTTATTCCATGCAAATATCTCAATATCCATTTCAATGCTTTTCAATGTTCCTTCCCAGGGTTAGCCATGTATCTACTAACCGTGCTCACAGCATATGTTATATATGGTCTATAGCACACCATAGTGTATATCACATTGCCTACAGCATTTGCATAAGGAACTCATTCCATGTACTCTCTCTCCTCTTCTAACTGGGGGCACTGTAACTTGGAGAGAGATATATGGCTCGACAGTGGCATCTCTACAGGTTTGGCCTTCTCCATCCCAAACCTCTTCAGAACCTTCTGGACATACTTTTCTTATGACAAATGGAGCACTCTTTTGCACCTATCTCTGCAAATCTCCATTCCAAAAATTTTCTTAGCTGGACCCAAATTTTTCATCTCAAATTCAGATGATAATGCCCTTTTCAATATTTTTATATCATCCATGCTTCTACTAGCTATGAGCATATCATCTACATACAATAATATGTATAAGGCATCCTCCTCATCTATATTCTTGACGTCGACACAACAATCATATTCTTATTTGCTGAAATCCAGGCTCAAGACAAAGCTATCAAACCTTCGATACCACTGATGAGGGGATTATTTCAAGCCATACAAAGACTTCCTGAGTAAATACACCTTTTCTTCCTATCCCATCTCCATGAAACCATCTGGCTGCTTCATGTAGATTCTTTCCTCCAAAGTCTCATGAAGGAAGGCCATTTTCACGTCCATCTATTTCAATTCCATGTTATGCTATGCCACCGATGACAACAAAACTCGAATAGATGTATGACACACCATAGGAGAGAAAATTTTTGTGTAGTCAATCCCTTCCCTTTGTGAGTATCCCTTAGCTATCAGTCTTACTTTGAATCTGACTCCACCTTATTCTGAAGGTGCTTCTTTCTTTGTCAACATCCACTTTGAGCCAATAGGTCGAGCACCCTCTAGAAGATCCACCAACTACCATGTCTGATTCTTCTCAAGTGATTCCATCTCCTCTACCATGGCCTACATCCATGAATCATGATCCTAACTCTCCATGGCCTCTGCATAATTCTCTGGATCTCCATTAGCAGTGATGAGTGCATAGGAGATAACCTCATCAATGCCATATCTGACCGATCTCCTAATAATATGCTGGGGCTTGTGCAATGTCACTCCCACTGGCACATCTCTACCTGATGTCTGTGGCTGCTCCTGCATATCTATCTGAACTACCGACCCTCCATCTTGATTTTCAATTTAAGATAATACTTTTCTGTCCAGCACCACCTCAACAGGAACACTCCTGTAAGTGGATGTAACCTGCATGCTATCATTCTCTGATTGGCCACCGCTGTTCATCTTTGTTTCTCTAGTTCCATCTATCCCAAACCTCCTCAAGATGCTCTTCTCATCAAAGATAATGTTTCTGCTGATCACTGACTTCTATGCCTTAGAGTCCCACAGTAGGTACCTCTTGACTCCTTGTGGATATCCTATGAATGTCATCTTTTGAGATTTTGGGTGCAATTTGCTCCTCTCAGTTGCCTCCACATGTGCATAGGCTGTGCAACCGAAGACTTTCAGGTGGCCAAGCTCCACCTTCTTTCTACTCCAGACCTCTTCTGGAATGCCTCCATTCAGCTTATAATGTAGGGATTTATTCACAAGAAAATAAGAAAAAATTAGAGCATCACCCCAAAAGAACTTTGGGAGTGATGTCTGCAGCCTCAAACTCCGTGCCTTCTTGGTCAGTGTTCGGTTCATCCTCTCTGTGACACCAATCTACTGGAGAGTCATCCTTATCGTGTAATGGCATTTGATGCCATTTTCCTCATAGTACCTCCTGAACTCCAGGCTAGTATACTCCCCTCCATTGTCCGACCTTAGACACTTTACCTGTCTCCCTGACTCCTTCTCTACTTCAGCTCTCCAGGCTCTGAACTGGATAAACACCTCTGATTTTTCTCTGATCAGATAAACCCACACCTTCCTTAAGAAATCATCAATGAAAGTAACAAAGTTTTTTGCCCCACCTCTAGCTGATATAGGAGCTAATCCCCACACATTCGAGTGCACTAAATCCAGCACTCCATTGCTGTGCTTGGTACTTCTAGCAAACTTTATCCTATGCTGTTTGCCAAAGATACACAACTCACAAAAATCTATACCCTCCTTTAGGGCTGAGATCTTACCTCTTCTACTTAGTTCTGTGACCCCACGGTCACTCATATAACCCATCTGATAGTACCACAGTCGATATCAAATCTGCTTCTCTTGTGCCGCTACTAGCACATCTATACTATCATTTACCACTGAGCCTTTCATTCTATAAAGATTGTTGCTTAGTCTTCTATCTCTCATCAATACCAAAGCTCTCTTGAAAATTTTCAGACATCCACTCCCAACCTGACTACTAAAAGCATAACCCTGCTCCTCCAAGTAGCCTAAAAAAATCAAATTCTTTTTCAACTCTGGTACACACTTGACATTTGATAACGTATGAATGATCCTATCGTACATCCTCACACTGATAGAGCCAATTCTAGCTACTATGCATGGATGATCATCTCCAAGACTGATAGTTCCACCATCGGCCTTTTGATAGGTAGCAAACCACTCTCGATGAGTAGTATAGTGGTGCGAGCATGCTGAATCTAATATCCACATAGTATCACACTCTGTGGATCCATCTGATACAACTTGTAGATCTTCTCCACTGCTCATAGAATCTGTATCATCTCCCTTGCTGGCCTTCTCTTTTTTTAATCTCAAAAGGGGATAATCTATCCTCAGGTGTCCAAGCTATTGATATTTATAATATTTTAATGTCATCTTTCTTTGATCGCGAGACTTTGATCTGCCCTTAGATTTTTCTCTTGTCTTCTCCTTTCATCTTTTCTTTCTTTCATTCATAGTCAAGATCTCAGACTTAGGGTCTTCCTTGCAGATTTTCTCCCTTTGCTTATTTGATTTGAGCACACCAATAACTTCTTCATAGTTTAGGATTTTCTTTCCATAAACTAAAGTTGTTATGAGACCATCATACGAACCTGGGAGAGAACATAATAGCAGCAATGTCCGATCCTCCTCGTTGATCTTCACATCCAAATTCATTACCTCTGAACACACCTGATTGAACCTTTGGATATGTGCAACAAGATCTTCTTCGGGCATCCTCAAACTATACAGTTGTTTCTTCAACCATAGCTTGTTTGTCATGTTCTTCTCCATGTATGTGTTCTCCAATCTCTCCCAGAGCCCCTTTGCCATAGTCTCTATGCAAACCTTGGACAAAATTTGATTGGCCAAGCATATCCAAATTGTGCTAAAAGTAATTTCCTCCAACTCTTTCCAATCCTCAGCACTGATCTTTTTCGGCCTTTCTTTTATCAAGACCTTGTAGATTCTCTGCTAAACCAACAAGTCCTTTACTCTTTGCTGCTATAGGATAAAGTTTTCCTTTCCGTCAAACTTCTCAAAATCCATCCTGAATCCACTTGATCTCATGACTTCAAACAAGTCAAGAACAGATCCCTAACACCCTTCACGATCACACACCAATAAAACTATACTTCATAGAAAATCTAACTAGCCCTAGATCCTCTTTCTAAACTTCTATATCATCGTTCCTCCATATAAACAATCTCCATCTCAATCTAGAGACAACCACGAAGCAAACTATAAGTTTTTAGGATAAAACCTAGTGCAACAGATCTTAGATGTAGTAAATCCTAGGTGTCTTCCTTCCTTCCATGCAATACTGCTCTGATACCAATTGTTGGAAATATGAGCTCTTCCCACAAGGATCGGCATGGCCACTAGTGATTAGCCAAGCAATAAGAAAGTACTTCTTAGAGATTTCTATGGAAGCACGATCAAATAAAACAAGGAATAGAGAAGAAGAAAAGAAGAGATTTTTAGAAGAAAAGAGCTTTTATTCAGTATATTTCAGCACACTTACAACCTTGACCTATTTTTAGTTTATATACTTTACAAAGGATCAAGCCCAAGCTCATAGAAAAACTCTCCAAATTCAAACAACCCACGTACATAAAATAATAACCCACAAAAATTGAGCTAGCCTAGTTTCAGACTGAGCTGGCTAACCCATGATTGGGTCGGCTCAATCCTAGACTGAGCCAACCTAATTGTGTATCATGCCAACAATCCAAAAATGCTGCTTTCTATCTGAATTTTTCTTTGAGACCTAGTCAACCTAGTCTTGAACTGAGCCGACCCAGTTTTCAACTAAGCCAGCTCAGTCTCAGAGTGAGCCGACCTAGTTTTTGAACTTTACTATTGAGACTAATTTTTCTTTCGGCTCACTCTCATCTTTTCGTGACCTATCTTCTCATGTTTCCAAGACTTGGGAGTGCCACTTCTGAGCTCACACTTATCACTGCTAATGGAGATCCAGAAAATTATGCAGTGACTATGGAGAGTGAGGATTATGATTTATGCATGCAGGCCAAAATGGAGGAGATGGAAACACTTGAAAAAAATCAAACATGATAGCTGGTGGATCTTCTAGAAGGTGCTCGATCTATTGGATTAAAGTGGATGTTCACAAAGAAAGAGGCAATTTCAAAATAAGGTGGAGTAAGATTCAAGAAAAGAAGAGATTTTTAGAAGAAAAGAGCTTTTATTCAGTATATTTCAGCACACTTACAACCTTGACCTATTTTTAGTTTATATACTTTACAAAGGATCAAGCCCAAGCTCATAGAAAAACTCTCCAAATTCAAACAACTCACGTACATAAAATAATAACCCACAAAAATTGAGCTAGCCTAGTTTCAGACTGAGCTGGCTAACCCACGATTGGGTCGGCTCAATCCTAGACTGAGCCAACCTAATTGTGTATCATGCCAACAATCGAAAAATGCTGCTTTCTATCTGGATTTTTCTTTGAGACCTAGTCAACCTAGTCTTGAACTGAGCCGACCCAGTTTTCAACTAAGCCAGCTCAGTCTCAGAGTGAGCCGACCTAGTTTTTGAACTTTACTATTGAGACTAATTTTTCTTTCGGCTCACTCTCATCTTTTCGTGACCTATCTTCTCATGTTTCCAAGACTTGGGAGTGCCACTTCTGAGCTCACACTTATCACTACTAATGGAGATCCAAAAAATTATGCAGTGACTATGGAGAGTGAGGATTATGATTTATGCATGCAGGCCAAAATGGAGGAGATGGAAACACTTGAAAAAAATCAGACATGATAGCTGGTGGATCTTCTAGAAGGTGCTCGATCTATTGGATTAAAGTGGATGTTCACAAAGAAAGAGGCAATTTCAAAATAAGGTGGAGTAAGATTCAAAGTAAGATTGCCAGCAAAGGGATACTCACAAAGGAAAGAGATTGATTACACAAAATTTTTTTTTCCTATAGTGCATCATACTTCTATTTGGATTTTGTTGTCGCTGGTGGCATAGTACAACATGGAGTTGGAATAGATGGATGCGAAGGCGGTCTTCCTTCATGGCACATTGGAGGAAAGGATCTACATGAAGCAGCCAGATGGTTTCATGGAGATTGGATATCAAGAAAAGATGTGTTTACCCAAAAAATCTTTGTATGGCTTGAAATAGTCCCCTCATCAGTGGTATCGATGATTTGATAGTTTTGCTTTAAGCCTGAATTTTCATAGATGTGAACATGATTGCTGTGTCTACATCAAGGATGTAGATGAGGAGGATGCTCTGTACTTGCTACTATATGTTGATGATATGCTTATAGCCAGTAGAAGCATGGAAGCTATGAAAAGGCTGAAATGGGCATTATCATCTGAGTTTGAGATGAAGAATCAGGGTCCAGCTGAGAAAATTCTGGGAATGAAAATTTGCAGAGATAGGTGCAAAGGAGTGCTCCATTTGTCATAAGGAAGATATGTCCAGAAAGTTCTGGAGAGGTTTGGGATGGAGAAGGTCAAACATGCAGAGACGCCATTACCAAGCCATATATCTCTCTCCAAGTTACAAAGCCCCCAGTCAGAAAAGGAGAGAGAATACATGAAAAGAGTCCTTTATGTGAATACTATAGGCAGTATGATATATACTATGGTGTGCTGTAGACTAGATATAGCACATGCAGTGATCATGGTTAGTAGATACATGGCTAACCCTAGGAAGGAATACTAGAAAGCATTGAAATGGATATTACAATATCTACATAGAATAAGTGACTATCGTTTAATGTTTGGTGGATAGCATGGAGGATTTGAGGATGGAGGTTCGAGTCCTCTGAAAGGGTTTGTAGATGTGAATTATGCAGGAGATCTTGATACAAGGAGGTCTACCACTGGATACCTCTTCTGCATGTATGATGGATCAATGTCTTGAAGATCAATCCTTCAGTCAATTATGGCCTTGTCTACCATAGAGGCTGAGTATATTGGAATAATGGAGGCTGCAAAGGAAGCCCTTTGGCTTAGGAGGCTGATTGCTGAGTTGGGGGTGGAGTAAAGCAAGGTTACATTGTTCAATGATAGTCAGAGTTCTCTGCTATTGGCACAGAACCCAGTCTGTCATGCGCACACAAAACATATAGACGTGAGGTACCACAGGATCAGAGAGCTGATGGAGGAAGGTAAAGTGAAACTAATGAAGGTCCATACCAAGGAGAATCAATTTGATGCACTCATGAAGGTACTCCCTAGAGACAGCTTTCAGATGTGTGTAGCAAGGATGGGTTTGCTGAGAAAAGATGAGTTCACAAGAACTTGAAAGCATCAAAGTGGAGAATGTGAGCTCAAAAGTGGTGCTCCCAAGTCTTGAAAATATAAGAAGATAGATCATGAAAAGACGAGAGCAAGTCGGAAGAGAAATCAGCATAGATAGCAAAGTTTAGAAACTAAGCCGGCTCACCATGAGACTAAGCCGGTTAAGTTGGAAACTGGGCTGGCTTAGTCTAAGACTAGATCAGCTATGTCTCAAAGAAAAATTTTAGATAGAAAGCAATATTTTTTAGCTATTGGCATGGTACACAACTGAGTTGGCTCAGTCTCAGACTGAGCCAACTTAGTTGCAGGTTAGCCAGCTCAGTCTGAAACTAGGCCAGCTCAGTTTTTGCAGGTTTGTTTTGTGTACGTGGGATGTTTAAATTTTGGAGTATTTTTCTATGAGCTTGGGGCTTGAACCTTTTGTAAAGTATAAATATTGAAAATAAGTCAAGATTGCATATGATGCTGAATTCATTAAATAAAGCTCTTTTCTTTCGAAAAACTCTTATGTTCTCTCTCTTTTCTCTTGAATCCATTATTTGCTTCCGCATTGATCCTAGGAGATTGTTCTTTGTTGCCTGGCTAATCACTAGTGGCCATGCCAGTCTGAGAGAGGATAGTTTATCCCAACAAAAAGAATTGGTGGAGGAAGATCAAAGGAGTTCGATCAATATCAACCGTCAAAAGCATCCATCATCGAGCTAGCACTCAAAAGGGGCCGATCAGGATCAGAGCCTCATGTGCATGATTTGCGAAGGCTAGACACACTGTGTGGCTATGTCATGATGAGTGCACCTTACCAGTGGTGATCAAATTGTAGTTATTGACTACCTTCACAAGATAACGTGTTCTGAACACGTAGAGTAGTAAAACTATTTTATTGCTACTAGTTATTTTATTTTCAGATTTTATTGCATATATGTCATATTAGACTCTGACTTTATAGGATTTATAGATTTGATCTATAGCTCTTAGAGAATTAGTGAGATTAATTTTAAATTTTGCTGCATTAATTTTAAAAAAAAATTGAAAGTAGAGCTTGAAACCCTACATGTTTCCCAACAATGGTATTAGAGCAACTAGGTTGTTTAATGTGATGTAGATGCATGCATAGATTATTTATTTAGATTAGATCTAAATAATAATCTAATTTTTAAATTTAAAGATAAAATAATGATTGCATAGACTAAAGGTTGTCTTATTGTAAGGTTTATCCCTTATAGTAAAAAGGTTGTCCTAGTACGTTACTGATCTAAAACATTAATCATAAAACTTTAGATCTGATCTAATGATTTTTATGATATAATTGAATAATTTTAATCTAATTTTTAATCATAAATAAGTATTTAGATTAGATCTAAAATCATTCATGATTTTTATGTATTGTACATAGATTTAGATTAAAATCTACAGCTAGTACTGTTTGTGAAATGAACTGACCCATTTAGTGAATAGTGCTAGATTATAAAAGAATCTTTCAAAATTTTAAAATTTTTTTTTAAAATATCAAACCCCAACCCTCAGTCTAAAAACTTAATTAAGAATTAAGTATTATGAATTATGGTCTAGAATTATGAATTAAAAAGTCATTGATCATAAAATTTGAGTTATTGGATTAGATGAATTAGATCCATTTATTGGATTAGACCTAAGGTTGTTAAAGAATGGACTAAATTAGAGTAATTGATCAAATCTATTTAAATATTGATTTAGATTAGGTCAAGAACTTTTTAGACTCAATTACAATAGTTGTAGTTGATCAAGTCCATGCCTTTAAAAATGACCAAATGGACTTGATTCACGGCTACACGGTTGAACCTAAAATTACTAGGTTGATCAAATTAAAACTAATTAACCAGATGGTGTCTAAGATAAGTTTGGCAGTTCAGACCAATGGTTTTTAATTAGGAGCTACTCGTACTGATTCGATCTTTGATGAGTTAATGATATATCCCTTCCACTGATCTTACTTACCTAGCCATCCTATTGAATTAGATTTTGATTAGATCATTTGGTGATTTGGGCTCACCCATGTCAATTAGGTAAATCCGTGTGAATTATTTAGATGCTCCTAATGCCAGCTTGAATTAGGTTCTTTGTTGATCTAACTTGGTGAAGTCGATGGAAGGATCAAAATTTGCTAGTTAATCCTCTTTCCTCTTTTTAAAATTAATTAATAAAATCTTCTAAAACTATTAGGTCCTTAAAAATGATAAGGTTATGTGATAACTAAGCTATAGCCTTCCATTAAGTTGAGTGATAATGGGTCCATTAGTTTAATAATCATTGGGGGCCTAAAGGCCTTATGCTTATTGACTAATGGAATTATCATTTATAATATGATAATTTGTTCATGTCTTTCTAATGGTAGTTAGGTTGGCCGACCAAAGTCGGGCCTAATCATTTGTTAGTAAGATGCATAAAATATGGTTATGTTAATGGTTGGATCTAACCAAATCTTTTTAGTAGAGGTCAAAGCCTACTGATTAGATTTCTAAGGCAAAATTAAAATTACTAAAAGTTATTTAGAGAAATAATTGATTTTGAACCTACCAATAGACACACATGGGTTGACCGACCAAAGTCGGGCTTATGAGTAGTCCGTGTGGATTCTAGTACCTACTAAGAAATTAAGATAATTTCTCGAATTGGAAGTAGAGACTACCAACTCACATAAAATAGTGGAAGAATTTTTAGACTAAAATCCAAGTCTTTAGGCTAAGTAATTCATATACTGATTAGGTTTTGATTTTTCATATTATGTAGATATGGCCACTATTCTGTCGCTCTGGTCATTGTTGGTCAATAACAAACTGATAGGACACAACTTCAATAGCTGGTATTGAAAGTTGAAAATCATCTTGGAGCATGAGCGGATCCTATATATTTTGTTGGATCCGGCACTGAGAAGCTAGCTCTGAATGCTAGAGGGGCTGTTCGAGATACCTACCAGAAGTGGCTCAATGAGCGCACCACCATTTGATGCATAATGCTGGTGGCAAAGAATGATGAGTTTAGCTGCAAGTTTAAAAATGTCCAACCTTAGGAGATCCTTTAAATATTGAATGACTCCTTTGGCACGCCTGACAATATTGAGAGGCATAAGACTAGTTGTGCCATTTTCAATGCTCGAATGAGGGATGGGGCATCCGTCATCGATCATGTATTGTACATGATCAGAATGATTGATTGCTTAAGTAAGCTAGGTTTTTTCATGCATGAGCAGCTCGGAAAGGATGCGATCCTGAACTCTCTGTCCAAGTCCTTTCTTTCCTTTCCTACTCATTTTAGAATGACAAAGCCTATAGTAAACTACCATGGCTTATTGGGGTTACTGCAGAACTTTAAGAAGGATCACCAGCTTTATAAGTAGATGGTAAATGTAGTGGAAGAATCTTCTTCTGATTGTCGATCCTTTAAGAAAGAAAAGAAAAACACGAAGAAGAAGAATAAGGTGTAACCACATGCTGGGATGTTTGTATAGGGTCAGACTAAGAAGTGCAAGCCCAACCAGAGCTAGGTGAAGTGCTTCTTTCATAAGAAGCAAGGGCACTAGAAGAGAATCTATCATCAACACATTACCTTCCTAGACCCAAATTGGTTGAGAAAGAAGCAAGCAATTGCTGGGCAAGGTAATTATATGATAATATCTTACAACTTCTCAATATGTGATACTACTGCCTGGGTATTAGATACCAAAAGTCTTTATCATATCTATAATTTGATATAGAATTTGTAGGTCAGTAGAAGATTTGATGAAGGCGAGAGGTTCGTGAACATTGAAGATGGAAGATAAATTTTAGTTCCAGCTTTAGGAACCATGAACCTTATAATCAATTCTTATAAAGTTGTTCTTAGTGAATGTCACTTCTGTCCAATTTTTTTATTGAATGTTATTTTTGTAGGCCTTTTGGCCAAGAACAGTTATGAATTTTTGATAAAAAAAATTTTCATAATATCATTTTAAATGGTATTATGATTTATGATGGATAATTGAATAATTATATTTATTTATTATCACAGCCAATTAATATGGTTTAGTTCGTTGGTAAACACCTTAGAATAAATGATGTATCTAAAGTCTACCTTTGGCATTGTAGTTAGCTCATATCAATAAGAATAGAATAAATAGGTTGGCTTAAGAAGGAATTCTTGAAGTCAGTGATTGTGAATCACTTCCAACCCATGAGTCTTGTCTTCTTGGTAAGATGACTAAGTCATCTTTTACTGGAAAGGATGAATGAGTCAGTGAACTCCTGGGTCTAGTTACATACTGATGTATATGGACCCATGAGCTCAAGTGCTAGAAGTGGATATTTCTACTTCATAATATTCATGGACGATCTATGGAATTTTGGGTATGTCTACCTAATGAAACATAAATCGGAGTCATTTGAAATATTCAAACTATTCCATAATGAGATAAAAAAGCAAATTGGAAAGTATATTAAAACTCTTCGATTTGACTGAGGGGGTGAGTACCTTTTTAACAAATTTTTGATATATCTTGGGGAGAATGGGATTCTCTCCTAATGGACTCCTCCTGAAACACCATAGCATAATGATGTGTCTGAGAGGAGGAATCAGACCTTGTTGGATATGGTTTGATCCATGATGGTGTTCGCTGATTTGCCTATCTCTTTATGAAGATATGCACTCAAGCCAGCTTGTTATATTCTAAATAGAGTGCCGAGTAAGTTTGTTTTCAAAATATCATATAAGATGTGGATAGGGCATAAGCTAGTACTCTCACACCTTAGGATTTGGGGGTGTCCGGCTTATGTCAAATATTTAGTAATGGATAAGCTTGGACCTAGGTATGACAACTATAATTTTATAAGGTATCCAGAAGAGACCAAAGGGTATTTCTTCTACCTAGCTGATGAATAAAAGGTGTTTGTCAGTCTTAAGGTAATCTTTTTAGAAAAGAGATTCCTTGGTGAAGGAAATAATGCCTCTAAGATCAAACTTGAGAAAATTCGATAGGTGCAAAAACTGACACAAGTAATTGAACATAAATTGGATTTGATTAGATCAAACCTGGAGCCTAGTGAACCTACATCCTTAAAGCGATCTTATAGAATACCATGTTAGTCGGATAGATACTATGATTTCTTGGTCCGAGATAGTGATCCTATCAAACTCGATGAGAATGATGAGGATCCGATCACCTACATGGATGAAATGCAAAGACTCGACTTTGAGAAATGGCTTGAGGCCATGAAATTCAAAATGAAGTCCATGAAGGACAATGATGTATGGACATTAGTTGATCCACCCGAAGAGATAAAACTCATATGGTGTAAGTGGATCTTCAAAAAGAAAAAGGGCACAGATGAGAAGGTGGAGACCTATGAAGCCTATCTGATTGCCAAGGGATATCATCAACATTATGGTATAGATTATGATGAGACATTTTCTCCTATGGTAATACTCAAGTCGATTCAGATTATGCTTGTGATAGCTGTCCATTTGGACTATGAAATCTGATAGATGGATGTGAAGATAACTTTTCTAAATGGAAAGCTAGATGAAGAGGTATATATGATTCAACCTAAAGGATTCACATCCATAGATGAGTCTAAGGTGTGCAAGCATCAAAGATCCATTTATGGACTGAAGCAGACATCTTAGAGTTAGAACATACATTTTGATAAAACGATCATGATGTATGGCTTCATTAAGAATGGAGAAGAGCTCTGCATATACAAGTGGGCTAATGGTCCAATAGTTATATTCTTAGTATTGCATGTGGATGACATTCTCTTAATCGAAAATGATGTCCCTATATTATAAGAAATAAAAATTTGATTGTTATCATAGTTCTCCATGAAGGATCTGGGAGAAGCTTCTTTCATCCTAGGGATGAAGATCTATAGAGATAGATCTAAAACATTGCTCGAGTTGTCTTGGTCCACATACATTGATACTGTGCTGAAGTGCTTTAGTATGAAAAATTTCAAGAATGGCTATTTACTGATAGGCCATTGAATTACTCTTTCAAAGAGAAATTGTCTAACAATACCACAACAGAGAGAGCATATGAGTAGAATTTCATATACTTCGGTAGTGAGTTCTATCACATATTTCATGATATGTACGTGATCAAATGTGGTATGCTCACTAAGAGTAGTGAGTAGGTACTAATCTAATCTAGGAGAAAATCACTGGAAGGTTATTAAAATCATCCTGAAGTATTTAAGAAATACTAAGGATTAATGGCTTGTTTGTGGTGAGTTGGATTTGAGACTGTGGTGTTTACTAACTTGAGTTTCTAATTTGACCATAATGATAGCAAGAGTATGTCAAGATACGTATTTATCCTTAAAAGTGGGGTTATCTACTGAAAGAGTTTCAAGCAGCATACTATGGCTAACTCAATTTATGAGGTAGATTATGTCGCTATATTAGATGCTGCCAAAGAAGCAAAGTGGCTGAGGAAGTTCATCACCAAGCTCGGAGTGGCACCTTTTCTTGATGGTCCAATTCTGCTCTTTTGTGATAGCTCTGAAGCCATTGCTCAGAAGAAGGAATCGAAGGCACACCAGTAGATGAAGTATATTCTGCACTGCTGCCTCCTTATCCAAGAGATCATGGATCGAGGTAACATTGATCTTCAGAAGATTGATGGAAAGAAGGACCTGACTGACTCATGCAATTAAGCCATTACGGTGAAGGAGTTTGATGACTTCAAGTCGAAGATGGGTATTAGATATCACACCGATTGGCTTTAGTCTAAGTGAAAGATTATTGAAAATAGTGTCCTAAAGACAATCATCAGCCTATTAATGATTGTATTGATTCTTGTACTTGTATTTAAATTATTAATAAATAAAAGTTATTTTAGCATTTTTCATCATAATTCTTTCCATCTTCTAATGAACTTTTGTCTTATGGTGAAGTCCTTAGGACTATTCAGAATCAATAAAGAAGGATTTATCGTTTAGTACTTGAACTTATTTGCGACCAAATGATATGTTGTTACCCAGGATCATAATATTTATCGAGCCTAGATCGGTGTGCTATATGGATTAGTTGTCGTCTTAATGAAGGAGTGTAGAGACACTGGTATAGCATGCAGTTGATATGTAGGGGTATATCTACACTAAACGTGACTAACTCCAGAGCTTCTCTATTATCAAGATTTGTTCCAATGGAATATGGGTATAAGTGTCCCTCTAACCTCAGATCATCATAGTGACTTCCAAGCAACTCATCATGCTTTGGTGCTGGACTATCTGAATTTCTAATTCAGTGATGGAAGGTTTCTGGGCATAATCAAGTACTTAAAAAGTCAGTGCATGAATCAAAATGGGATTGACCATTCTGGTTTAGGAGCTGTGTTCAATTATATTTTAATTTAGCAAATCATTGGCCAGGGTAGTCCTAGTGAGGAGTCATGGGACTGCTTGCATCAAGACATGATTTGGATGTACCTTTCAGGATTGGCATTTGAACTCTGAGTCATACTATACATAGAGATCAAAGAAATGAATTATGTGATAACCATATTCATGTAGGTTATGAATATTGCGATTGTGTCTATTTGACCTATCCAGATATTAGGTACCATTGCTAGATGGTCACTTTGATTAGTACAAAAATTGGTTTCTATGCCACCGACTTAGATTTGATCCTACAAGATCACACATATTAGAGGTTTCTATCTGATTTGATGGCTAATGAAGAGTTTCACTAGACTAGAACTCTATGGTAAAGAGTCCCACTAGATTGAAACTCTTCAATCGAGAGTCTTACTAGGTTAGGACTCTGTGTCCTGCTTGTTTGGGACTCTAGGATCAAGAGTTCCACTGGATTGAGACTCTGTGACCAAGAGTCCTACTGACTGAGACTCTAAGTCCTACTTTTCTAGAACTTTGTGATTAAATATCTCACTAATCTGGGACTCTATGATCATCAGTTCCACTTGTTTGAGACATCGGGATCAAGAGTCCCACTGGTTTGGGACTCTTCGATCAAGAATTTTATTTTGATGGGACTCCATTGCCTGGACACCCACTAGATTTGGACTCTTTATTTATGAGAGATTTAATTAATGATTTGATCACTAATTAGCTCAATTTGATTAAGTAATGATTAATGGATCAAGTTCAATTGAATTAGATTCAGCTAGATTTGATCCGATTAGGTTATGAGATGACCTAATAATCGAGAAAGTTTGATGCCTGATTTGATATAGGATTTGGTTTAATCAATTTCTAATTTAATTAGGATTTAATTGAGCCTAATTAAGCCTAAATTAGTTGAGTTTAGTGTGGTCTAATTGGGCCTTACCAATTTGGATTTGGTTGGTCCAATTGGATAAGATGAATTAAGACTAGTTTGACTAGTCTTCCCATGTGCTACCTCACCAATCTTTGTGCCATCCTATTCTTCATGAGAAAGAGGTTTCTCATGAATTTTTTCCACACTACAGAGAGCTCACACCCTCTTTTCCCATGCCTCTACCCTATTTTTATGCTCAATAAATCATAGGATTTTTTTTTGGGATGTATGAACATCAGAAAGGAATTCTTGTCTGCATCCATAAGTTCCCCTTCTACATGAGAAAATTTGAAAAAAATCAAAGAGGAGAAAAATAAAGAGGGTGCAAGGTTTTATTGAAAGTTGTCCTAGGGTTTCAACCTAGGATTCGAGAAGGAGTTTGATGAGTTATGAGTGTTAGAACTTCACAAAATTTTTTGAAGAGACTCGTCAACCTTCCCTCTACCTATGCTGCTGATCTGGAGCATTCAAAGAATCGGTAGAGAAAAATCAAAGGAGTTCGATCAATATTAGCCATCAAAAGCATCCATCATCGAGCTAGAACTTGGGAGGAGCTAATCGGGACTAGGACCTCATGTGGATGATCTATGGAGGCCAGACATGCTATGTGGCTGCGTTGCGATGAGCGGACCTCATCGATGGTGATTAAAATAAGGTGATTGACTACCCATGCAAGATAACGTGTTTTGAACATGTAAAGTAGTAAAACTGTCTACTAGTTATTTTGTTTTCAAATTTCACTGCACATATATGTAATATTAGATCTTGATTTTGTAGGATTTATAGATCTAATCTATAGCTCTTAGAAAATTAATTAGATTAATTTTTTATTTTATTGTATTAATTTTGAAAAAAAATTTAAAAGTAGAGCTAGAAATCCTGCATGTTTTTCAATAGAGGATGTGTATAGACTTCATAGATCTGAGCAAAGCCTATCTAAAAGATAGCTAACCCCTATCTAGAATTGATCAACTAATGGATGCGACCTCAGGCCATGAGCTTCCCACCTCTTGGATGCCTTTTTCAGCTACAACCAAATCTAGATGGCACTAGAAGATGAGAAGTAAACTACTTTTATTACTCACCATGGTCTTTATTATTACAGGATTATACCCTTCAGGCTTAAAAATATAGGTGTAACATTCCAGCACTTGGTAAATAAGATCATCAAGGAGAAGATTGATGGTAATATGGAGATCTACGTGGATGACATGTTTTTTAAAAATCGATCTTCATCAAATCATATTACTAACCTAGAAGAGACATTCAACACCCTCCGTGTTAGGATTAGTGGTGCTCCCAAGCCTTGGGAGGCCACCGGAGGAGTTAGGATATTGGCTCCGGGAGACTAAGATAGGTGTGTGTTTGGAAATATGTTCTAAAGCCAATCGTCAACCTTTTGATGCTTGTGTTATATTATAATTATAATTGATTCATTAATAAATAAAATATATACTTTTGGCATTTTCATCATAAAACATTCATCTTCTAATGAACTCCATTATTGTGATGAAGTTCTTAGGACTATTTAGCTTCGATAAAGAGAGGATTTATTGATTAATCGTTAAATTTGTTCATGACCAAATGATAGGCTTGTGAGGATTTATGGTGCTCCCAAGACTTGGGAGGCCATGGGAGGAGTCAGGGTGTTGGCTCCGAAGATTTCAGGGGCTTGGTTGGTGCTTCGTAGATCTGAAACACAAGATGAAGCAAGGAACCAAAATCAAAGAATCAAGAGTGCAGAAAAAAATTTTCTATAGGTTAGCCGGCTCAGTCCAAAACTAGGTCAGCTAAGTCTCAGAGCATAGAAAAAATAGAGAGCTGTGCGTTCGGGACTACTGGCATGGCAAAGGACTGGGCTAGCTCAGTTTCTGACTGAGCCGATCTAGTGAAACTTAGCCGGCTTAGTGCTGAGACTGAGCTGGCTCAGTATGTGGACAGAGTTATGTGAGGATCTATTTTAGGCTAGGATCCAAGTTGATCCTAGGGGTCTTAAGGCCTGGTTTGAGAGGTCTTAAGGTGGTTAATTCATGTATGGATCAGGTCTAGATCCAGGGGATGAGAGCATGCGAGACATGGGTGTACATGGGCTCGGTGAGTGCTTTCATGTATTGGATTAGTCGGAGAGTTTTTTTGGTCGGGCCTAATGGCTATGTATAAATACATAGATTGTATTAGGGTTTAATAAGAGTGGAACATAGACCTTTTCTCCCTCAACTCTCTTCTTCTCTTCTCTGTAGAGTTGTTGCTCTAGGTTCTTGAAGAAGCCCTAGAAAAGGGGGCGTCTCCCTCAAGCGTAAGGAGGGAGGCACCCCATCATAGATCCAGATGGAGGATCGGTGGTTTGCTACCCATAGAGAAGGTCACTGGTTCCTTCAGGTCCGTGCTAAAGATCAAGAGCTTCCGTAACATGATATCGGTGCTTGTGATGTCAAGGATAATTGGCAATCGAGCGATATCATGAGTCTACCATATGGTATCAGAGCTAGGTGATGCCTGGAACATTATGGACCGCAACATGGTATCAGAGCCAAGTTTCAGAGCCTGACGGTGCATGAAAAGAGCCAAATTTTAGAGCCTGATGGTGCATGAAAGCAAAGGAGAAGTCATACAAGATGAAATCAGAAATCTGCATAAGGATTCCATGGTATATCTCAAATCTACCTTATTGTTGCTGTGGTTTGGCCAATCGGTAACAGCGAGTTAAAGGTGGAGGTTGAGAGGATTAGCGGAAAAAGATTTTTTCAAGATGGAAGAACTTGGTATATGATTTGCTTATCGATCTTAGTGGAAAGGTCGAGGTGTATGATGGTTATGTGACAGGCAGGGAGCGCTGGAGTGCTGCAGTAGTGCTTTCCTGGAGATGCAGGGTTGAGAAAGGCTTGGCAATATAGCAGTCGAGGAAGGTATCTCAGCGGAGAGCATCAGCATTCTCTAGAAAAATTGGCAGTGTAGGGCTATTGAAGAGAGATTTTCCAATGGGTAATGGTCGAAGGAAGGCTGAAGAAGTGACTATATATCTTTCAGTGTCTAGAAGGCGGGAAAGTAGTTGGAGATGTATTCATCGATTCGATCAGAGCATGGATTTGCGAAGCCTTGGGAGTGATGGAGATGGATGATCCATAGAGGTCCAGCAGGTTAGAGCTGGATGGCTATAGAGCAACGTAGAGACGAGTTTGGGAGCACTGGAGTGCTGCAGGAGCACTACCATGGAGACATGAGGCTGAGAGAGGCTCGATGGCGCAGCAGCCGAGGAGTGTATCTCAGCAGAGAGTGCCAGTGGTATCTCAGAGAAATTGGGTGTAGGTCTTAGGGAGAGTCAGGAGGTCTCGGAGAGTGCCAGGAGGTCTCAGGCAGTCGGGAGTATCATGGATCAGGTTTCTTCTACAGGAGCACCAAGGAGAGTCACGGTTCAGATGGAGGATGGTTCTTTGAGTGCAACTGAAGCGATGGCTGGTGTAGGGGTAGAAGAAAAGGACTAAGGTGAAATTTCCTAGGGTTCAATCGCTAGATTTAGAAGAGTTGGATGAGCTCTTGGATTTTGGAGGTGCCTATGGGTTGCGGAGGTATCCGAGATGGCTTCGAAGAGGGCCGCAGAGTGTGGAGGGTTTGAAGGGACAGTGATGGTGTTTGAGGTACAGCGGCAGGCCTAGCAATGCAGTGTTGGGTGGTTGGTCTCGAGGGACTCGATGATAGAGTCAGCTTCTGTAGTATCAGGTGGACTTTGGATATAGGTGGAGCTCCACAGTGGTGGCTTCATAATTGGAGAGAAAACTTGACATGAGTTTAGAGCACCGGTGATGCACAATTCCTAGTGGAGTGGTATGTGCAGGTGGACAGGCATAATTTTGAGAAGATTGTATCAGATGGTACAGCATGTGTTGGTGTAGAAATACTATAGGTTCTCTAAAAAAGTTTAGAGAAAGTGATGCAGCTGCTAAGCAGAAGGAATCCTACAATTCCAGGGTTGTGCCAAGAAGCAAGCATAGGTCTTCAGTGGTGGAGGCGGTCATCTCAAAGGCCTCAAGTGTGCACAATAGCTGAAAAGGATTGGCAGAAGCGATGTTTGCATAGGGGCTATCGAGTGCGCAGGGACAGCAGGATCATGCACGAGGTCATTACCGAGGGGCTTGCTAAGGCTTGGGGCACCAAGGTGGATATTGTGAGGATTTGTGGTGCTCCCAAGCCTTGGGAAGCCATTGGAGGAGTCAGGGTGTTGGCTCCGAAGATTCCAGGGGCTTGGATGGTGCTTCGTAGATCTGGGACATAAGGTGAAGCAAGGAATCAAAGTCGGGAAATCAAGACTACAAAAAAAGAATTTTCTACAGGTTAGCCGGCTCAATCCAAAACTGGGTCGGTTATGTTTCAGAGCATAGAAAAAATAGAAAGCTGTGCGTTCGGGACTACTGGCATGGCACAGGACTGGATCAGCTTAGTTTCAGACTGAGTCGACCTAGTGAAACTTAGCCGGCTCAATGTTGAGACTGAGTCGGCTTAGTGTGCAGGCAGAGTTACACGAGGGTCTATTTTGGGCTAGGATTTGGGTTGATCTTAAGAGCCTTAAGGCCTGGTTTGAGAGATCTTAAGGTGGTTAATTCATGTATCGGTCTGGTCTAAATCTAGAAAATGAGAGCATTGGAGATATGGGTGCACATGGGCTCGGTGAGTGCTTTCATGTATTGGGTTGGTCGGAGAGTTTTTCTGGTCGGGCCTAATGGCTATGTATAAATACATAGGTTGTATTAGGGTTTAATAAGAGTGGAACACAGAGCTTTTCTCCCTCAACTCTCTTCTTCTCTTCTCTTTAGAGTTGCCGCCCTAGGTTCTTGAAGAAGCCCTAGAAAAGGGGGTGTCTCCCTCAAGCCTAAGGTGGGAGGCGCCCTATCACAGATCTAGGTGGAGGATCGGTGGTTTGCTACCCATAGAGAACATCACTGGTTCCTTCAGATCCATGCTAGAGATCAAGAGCTTCCGCAACATGATATCGGTGCTTGTGATGTCAAGGATGATTGGTGTTCGAGCAATATCATGGGTCTATAATATGGTATTAGAGCTAGGTGATGCCTGGAATATTATGGACCGCAATAAGGCTATTAATTAGGATGACAGTGTCTATCGAGCATTGGTCACTATATGCCATATAGGTTGGTTATCCTCTTAACTAAGAAGTGTAGAGATACTATTATGGCATATAGGTGAGATGTATGGAAACATCGTCATTGAACGTGATCAACTTCAGAGCATTTTGTTGTCGAGAATGTCTCTAATGGGAGATAGGTATAAGTGTTCCTTAGACCTAAGATCACCCTAGTGACTTGCAAGCAACTCATTATGCTTTGGTATCAGACTAATTGAATTTTAGTTCAATAACGAAAGATTTCTAGGCAAAGTTAAGTTTTTGCAAAGTCGGTGTGTGATCAAGATGAGATTGACCACTCAAAGAGTTAGAGAAGAATGTCACTGTATTTCAATATAGCAAAACCTTGGCCAAGATAATTTATCAGATGGATTTGATATTTTAAAATACAATGTGGACAATCTGATCAAAGTTGATAGTTGGACTCTGAGGTATCCTATAAGCATTTTGGTCAAAGGGATGAATTATATGAAAACTATATCCATATGGATTCTAAGGATGTTGTTCTATATATTCGACCTATCCGGCCATCAGGTACCATCACTAGATGGTTACTTTGATTGGTATAGAAATCTATTCTTATGCTACCAGCTTAGGTTCAGACCTATGAGGTCACACACATTAGAGCTCATGATCCGATCAAATGGTTTATCAACGATTAAGAATCATTCTAAGGTTAAATGATCAATATGATTAATGTTTAACCTAGTGCAAGTATTGCAGGAGGATCGATTAGCAATTAAATTGCTAATTAACTTAATTTGATTAAGCTAGAGGGTTAAGATTAAGTCTAATTAAGTATGATTTAATTAGATTTTGTTTGGGCTTGATTGGATCAAGTTCAATTGGCTTATTGGATAAGCCATGTGCAAGGAAAAACTAGTCCTAATTCAACTAGGACTTAGGTCAACCTAATTTTCTGATTAAAAAATTAAATTAAAATTAAGTCTAATTTAATCTAATTTAATTAATTCTTAATTGAGTTAGGGATTAATTTAATTTAGTTGACTTGATTTTGATTTAATTTGATTTAAGAAACCACTTTAACTAAGTCATAGATGGAATCCTAGTAAGACTAGGATTCCACCTTACGCCACGTTAGTGTTAGATGTGTGTCCTAAAAGCCAGATTGGCTAACACTTGTAATACACTTCTAAGAATAATTTTATAATTTTGACTATAAATTAATAAAAAAAATATTTTCTATCATAGTGTGTATTTAAAGTGTATGTGATACATCCTTTGAGTTAATGGTAATGACAATTCATATTTTCAAAGAGTTAAAAATTTAAGATATGAATTTTTATAATTAACTTATAAACTGCTCTCAATCGTAGGATCATCATAAGGATGGTGATTAATCCAAAAGGTTGGTGTACGATCATTTTCTTTGAGTAGATGAGTCTTGAGTCTATGGTGTGGAGACACCAGAGTGAGAGTATAGATAATCGTTAGAGAACGAGGGCACTGAGCATGGCCACCTCGAGTATTCATAAGGAAGTCTATCTTCTCATCGATGACTGGCTCAATGTTGCAGTAGTGTGTTTGGTTCTTTAACCTGAAGTGCATCGACAATTCACCTTGAGAGTGTTGTAGTGTGGCTACACCATAACTCGATCTCCTAACCATTTAGAATCCTGAGGTGTATGTTGCCTATAGTATGTTCATTATAGGAATTGAATTGCACCAATAAGAAATCTATCTACCTCGATAGATGAGGAGTAGCCCTATGATGATTATGAGAATCGAGTCCATAAGCCCATGGCTATGGTAGAGTGAAAATGATAGAAAGAGTTTCTATAAGGGTTTCATAGATAACTCAAATCAAATGATTAATTCATATGACGGATATTGGGTTTGACAAGTTCACCTTAACCCTAATTTTATTGGGGCTCAAGATAGAAGAACCCAATCGCACAGGTAGTTGCATCGAGAGATTCACTTTTAGTTCTAATGGATTGCCACCATATATTGCTAGGTGTCACTGATGGATTTTGGGAGCAATTCAAATAATTTGATGATCAATCATTCTAATTGTATGAATCAAAAAAGTTCTGATCCATCGAAAGATGTTTCGATGATGTCGATGATGGAGATCATGACATATCTCATTACCATACAGAACTGAACCTAACTAGGTCACACAAGCAAGGGTTTGGGTCTGGATGTCATTAATTGAGCTAATCTAGTTCGATTGATTTGTATTAGATCCAATCAGGTTCAAGGTAATCATGCTAGCACATGATTGAGCCTGACTTTCTCCTTCTATAATCTTTTTGATTTATCACAATCGAGTCCAATTTGATTTGATTGAATTTTGTATCTTGAATGAGTTTATTTTCATATAACTAGAATAAGTCCAGGTTAGATTAATTATGAAAATTAAATTCATTCCTAGTGCAATTGGACTAGGGTCAATAGTTAACCCAATTGAAAGAATTCAAGGTCATATGATTAAAGAATTTTAAAAATTTTTAAAAATTATTTTGCTCTATTTTTTAGATATGTGATAGAGCATGAGTTATACTATGCGTGCACAAAATATTGTGATTTTTGGAGAAGCCTAGCCTAGGTTTTGATAGAGTTTGATTTGAATCAAACTCTTGAGGGAAGAGTCCTAGATGCACATGGACTCTTTCTTATCCTTTCATGCTGCCACCTTCTAAATGGATTTTTGACATCAAAACTAGATGGGATCTGAAGCTTTTTACGGAGATTAGGTCCAGGAGTCCCAATGATCAAATTAATAAGGTTTTTGGTCAACAAGGAACTCTTTATGGCACTATGTCTTGTATAAGAACTCTTCCCACGAAATTACCTCAACGTAATTTATTTTTTCCACACCCAAAGGAGCCTTCCCTCTAATATCCACCCTCCTCTATCCTCTCTCTACTTCTTTTCTACATGCCTAAAAAGTTAGGCACAAATCTGAGTTGAAGGTTTGAGATTTTTGGCACAAGATTCAGCATCTACGTAACGATGTTCGTGAGACGAACAGGCTGCCCTCAGAAGTCATTTTGAAGGCTTTTCAAATCAAATCCAGATTTGGAGGAGAGATTCATGAGGAGAATTTATTCAAATCCTATCTGAGTGAATATTAGTAGAGGCCAGGCACATACATGGCTCCTTCCAGAATCTCGGAAATCAATAGGATCATCGCAGGATAATTAGATTACCAAATTAGGTACTTAAAATTAAATCTAATTTAATTTTATTTTTAATTTTTAATATCAGATCTCTATGATCAGATCCAAAAAATCTTATATCTAATTAAAATTTTAATTTTTTTTTTGAAGTATTTCTTCAGATCCAATCAGATCTGAACGATCCTATGCTGGAAAAATAGATTTTTTCTTCAACTGGTATCAGAGCTGCGGTTGCAGTTCTTCAAATCTATTTTAGATCTAATTTTATTTTTATTTTTAATTTAATATTAAAAATTTTTAGATATCATATTAGATGAGATTAGATCTAAAATTAAAAAATTAAAATTAAATTATTTAGATCTAATATGTATGAGATGCATGACTAGACTGAGAATAGAATAGTTTTATGTATAGTCTAGTATAATCATGTTGTTAATTTGATTAAATATAATTTTATATTTATTTAATTTTTATTTTTTAATATTATAATTATTATAATTAGATCTAAAAAATAAAAAATAAAGTTTTTAATTTTTGATTTATTCATATATGATATGAAAAGATGCATGTTTACACTAGTTGTAGAATAGTTCTACAAATTATCTAAAATAATTTTATTTTGATATGATCAAATTTAAATCTATTTTTTAAATATTTTATATGATATTTTAGATCTAAAAAATATGCATGTTTAATTTAGTGATGATACATGAGTTGTATGCAAAGCATGTATTAGTTAGATCATTAATTATATATATGATATATGATCCAAATCTAACTAGTTTTATAGTTTCAATTATATTTTTGATTAAGATGTTCCCCTTGGCCGTTCGATCATAAGAACAAAGTAGGATTTAAAGGTCCTCTCCTTCCATTTAATGGGATGTTCTTATGGCATGTAGGGGTGCTGTGTGTTCGTCCTTAATCAAAAATTAGAACTTATTTTCTGCAAAACCCTAGATCCTGAAATTCTAGAATTTTGATACATATTTTTTGTTTATAAACCCAAACTTAATTAAGAATTAAGATTATGAAACTAATTAGGTCCAAAATTAAGAATTTTTAGATCTAAGATATTTTCATAAAATTAGGTTCGGGCTTGGGTAGCTTAATTAGGTTTAGTAGTTGATCAAATCGAATCAAGAGTTGATTAGGTGGGATCAAGAGTGCTTAGAATTGGCCAATCCAATAGTTGTAAGTCTAGGTCATGGTCGACTCACAGCCACATGTGATTGATCCAATTAAGACCTAATTTGACTTCATGGTTCGAGCTTGGATTGTAGGCTAATCCGATTAGCTCTGGTTCGATAATTTGGAGCTGAGGTAAGTTTGATAGATACAATCGATTGATTTTTAATTAGGAGCTACTCAACCTAAATGCATTCTTATTGAGTTAATGGCATATCCCTTCCATCGGTCTCACTTACCTGGCTATTTGTGTCAATCCAGCTCTGATTTGAGGTGGCTAACAGTTTAAGCTAACCCATGCCATTAGGCTTGTCGTAACCATTATGACTGAGTCAAGTCTAAGAGACCTAAATTGAATCTTCCTAAGAAAAGATTAAGTTAATTGGTCTTCCACCATTGTAGATATGTGGGCCCTTCCCAGGGTTGATTGTTCTTTGCTAGTTATAGTGGCTCAATTGCATCGGGAAGACGTGACCACATCTGTTAGGCATTGGATGCTATGGGTTGGAGGATGGGTTAGGCTTAATATTTTGGATACGGTGAGGGATCCAATCAAGAATCCAATTCGTGCAAATGATGGGTCTAACTTAGCTAAGGAGTGGGTCAATATTCTAGACACGGTGAGATTCATTAATTAGAGATCAGGATTAGGTGCACCATGATTAGAGAATCGTTGGATAAGAGTTATTCACTCATCGATTGATCCATCATCAATAACTATTAGATGAGATGGTGAGTCAGTTGGTGGGACCGCACCATCCACTAGAAATCAATTGATCATGAAGATTTTCGCATCTCAAACCAGGAAGTGTCGGAATTCGAGAAAATAGTGGAAGCCTAATTTGATTAAAAATAAAATTTTTAAATAAATTGATTAAGTCTAGTTATAAAAATCTAACTAAAAACTTTGACTCTCTATAGAAAAATATCTGCGTCCAACCCACTAGCCCATATCCTGGACACCCATAGACTGACCGGATCCAACTTCAAGGATTGGCTCTGGAACTTCAAAATTATTTTGAGTTTCGAGAAGTTAACTCATGTGTTGGAATAGGACCCTCCCACTTTACCAGCCCATCCATCCGCTGATCAGAGAGCGTCTCTAGAGAAGTGGATGAATGATGATAATAAAGCCAGGTATTACATGTTGGTCTTGATGTCTGATGAGCTCCAGCGCCAACATGAAGATATTAAGACTAGCTACCAAATGTTGGCTCACCTATAAGAGTTGTTTGGTGAACAATGTCGTGCAACCAAATATCAAGTCACTAGAAGACCTTTTAAGATTCAAATGCATGATGGGCAATCGATCCAAGATCATTGTCTGATGATGATCAAGGATTTAGAAGAGCTTGAGAAGCTCGATGTCAAGTTGGACAAGAATTTGCAGATTGATATTGTTCTGTAATCCTTGACTGATGCATACGGATAGTTCATCATGAACTACCATATGTATAAACTATAGAATACTCTGGCAGAACTTATGAATATGCTGGTTACTGCTGAGCTTTCTATGAAAGGTTCTAAAGGCTCAATACTTGCTGTGGAGCGAAGTTCTTCCAAGAGAAAGTCTTTTAGAAAGAAGAAGAAGTTTGTGAAGAAGCAGAAGGTGGATGGTGGGAAGAAGAAGAAGGCAGAGCCGAAGAAGAAGGTCGTTGATAAAGAAAAATATTTTCATTGCAATACAGATTGTCATTGAAAGTGGAACTACCCCTTGTACTTGGCCTACCTAAAGAACAAGAAGAAGGCAAGTCCTTCTAGAGGTACGCTCATTATTCGAGCAATCTAACCATGAATTTGCCAAACTGCATCCTAGTTGGGTAGTCTCAAACGATAGATATCTAGTGGCACCTGCACTTTTATGTAGGGTCTTGAGGATAGCAGGAGACTGAGAGATGGTGAGATAATCCTACGTGTCAGGAATGGAGCAAGAGTTACTGTAGTGGCCGTGGGAACCTATCTTCTCCAATTACTATTAGGATTAGATTTAGTTCTTAGAGATTATTTTTATATACGGGCAGAAAGTAAGAATTTAATTTTTATTTCATGTTTGGCATAGGAAGGCTCTATAATTAATTTTCTTAAGGAACATTATAATATTCTTTATGAAAGAAATAAAATTGTAAGTGGTTACCTTATAAATAGTCTCTATCAGTTACATATTGATGTTTCTATTTTCAATATCGAGCAAAACATGAAAACCATAGGATCAAAATGACCTAGGAATAGTCTAAATGATAGGCATCTGTAGCACCTTAAGCTAGGTCATATAGCGAAAGGCAGGATTAACAAATTGAAAAAATCTGAGCTATTGAGTTTATTAACTTTCGAGTCATATTCGATTTGTGAATCATGCTTTTATAGCAAAATGACCAAGCTTTTTTTTGTAGGACATGGCAAAAGGGCCACAGAACTACTTGCCCTAGTACATACTGATGTGTGTGGCCCATTTGATGTGCCGACTAGAGGTAACTATGTCTACGTTATCATCTTTATCGATGATTTGTCTTGGTACAAGTATGTATATTTGATGAGATATAAATCTAAAGCTTTTGAAAAGTTCAAAGAATTCATACATGAAGTAGAAAAATAAATTGAAAAATTCATTAAGATTTTTCAATCAGATCGAGGAGGTGAATACCTTAGTCGAGAATTCCTAGACTATCTTAAATAAAATGACATAGTCTCTCAATAGACTCTACCTAGAATACCTCAACTCAATGGGGTTTCAGAATAAAGAAATCGAACCTTATTAGACATGGTCCGATCTATGATGGCTTCACAGACCTCCTTGAGTTTCTTTGGGAACATAGTCTAATGATCACTATATATTTACTATATAGGATTCTCTTTAAAATCATTCCTACCACACCGTATGAGATATGGCATGGTAAGAAATGAAGTCTAAGTCACCTCACAATTTGGGGTTGTCTGGCTCATGTTAAGAGACAACAGGCGGACAAGTTAGAGTATAGGTCCTTTAGAGCTCGGTTCATAGGATATCTTAAAGAGTCATTAAAAAATTATTTCTACATTTTGGAAGACCACAATGTGATTGTGAGTCGACATGCCATCTTCCTTAAACAATAGTTTATTCAAGATGGTGGCATCGGAAGGTAGATTAGGCTCGAGAAGAAAGTCTCCCAAGAGCAATGAGCTAAGGATCCTATGAAATCCAATCAGATTGAAACAGTCCAATCACAACCTCCTCCATCTCATAGATGAGAAAAGATTTTTCATCCTCCTGAAAGATACTTAGGTACTATTTCAAAGGATGTAGAGGAAATGTTCCTCATAGGTAATGGTGCTCATGGTGATGATCCCAAAACCTACAACGAGGCGATATTAGATATCGACTCCGAGAAATGGCTTAGAGACAATGAAGTCAGGAGATTGACTCGAATGCGCTCAAACCAAGTCTTGGACCTTGGTAGATCCACCTAGAAGGTATAGTACCTATTGGGTGTAAATGGATCTTCAAGAGAAAGATTGGTGCAGATGGGAATGTGGAGACATTCAAGGCTAGACTTAGGTGGCAAAAGGTTATAGTCAACGTGAAGGCATTGACTATCAGGATACCTTTTCCCCAGGTAGCTATGCTAAAATCCATCCGCACATTGCTTGCTGTTGCAGCCTATTTCGATTATGAAATATGGCAAATGGACGTGAAAATGGCATTCCTTAAATGGAATATCTTGAGGAAGATATCTATATGGAACAGCCGCTTAGGTTTCACATCCAGTGATACTGATCACAAGGTTTGCAAGCTGCAAAGGTCCATATATGGACTTAAGCAAGCATCTCGGAGCTGGAACACTCGTTTCAATGATGTGATCAAAAAGTTTGGTTTCATCAAAAATGAAGAGGAACCATGTGTTTTCAAAAGGGTCAGTGGGAGCGCTGTTGTCTTCCTCGTATTGTACGTGGATGACATCCTCCTTATTGGGAATGATATTCCCATGTTGACATCAGTCAAGATGTGGTTGTCCAAGGAATTCTCCATGAAAGACCTAGGTGAAGCATCCTTTATTCTAGGAATTAAGGTCTATAGGGATAGACCGAATAGGATGCTAGGACTTTCACAGAAGATGTACATAGAGGAAGTACTAAAGAGGTTTAGTATGGAAAACTCTAAGAGGGGATTAATACCCTTCAGACATGGTATTCATCTTTCCAAGAAGATGTGCCCCAGCACACCTGAGGAAATAGAATGCATGAGCAAGATCCCTTATGCTTCTGCAATAGGGAGCCTCATGTATGCCATGCTATGTACACGACCTGATATAGCCCATGCTGTGAGTGTCACAAGCAGATATCAGTCAAATCCAGGTGAAGAACACTGGACTTCTGTGAAATGTATCCTTAAGTACTTGAGAAGAACTAAGGATATGATGTTGGTCTTTGGTAATGGAGAACTCCAAGTTCAGGGATACACAGACTCGGACTTCATGTCCGATATAGATGATCGAAAGTCGACATCTGGAAGTCTGTTTGTGTGCAATGGTGGAGCTGTCAGCTGGAAGAGTTCCAAGCAAACTGTGATAGCAGATTCCACCATGGAAGCAGAATATATAGCTGCATCAGAGGCTGCAAAGGAAGCGTTCTGGTACAAGAAGTTTGCTGCAGAAATTGGAGTAATGCCATCAGATGCCATTCCTCTTTACTGCGACAACAATGGCGCCATAGCCCTTGCTAAGGAGCCGAGGTCTCACCAGAAGTCCAAGCACATTGAGCGGCGATATCATCTCATCCGCGATTACCTTGAGAAAGGTTACGTTGAGGTCAAGAGAGTCAACTTCGCAGATAATGTGGCAGACCCACTTACAAAGCCGTTGGGCCAGCAGAAGATCGAAGCCCACCTTGAGAAGATGGGACTTAGACTTGTAGCCAATTGGCTTTAGGACAAGTGGGAGATTGTTAGATATATGTGCCCTAGAAGCCAGAATTGGCTGACACTTGTAATACACTTCTAGGGGCAAAATTATAATTTTGACTATAATTAATGAAATGGGTTATTTTCTATCACACATGTGTATTTAGTGTCTGTGATACATCCTTTGAGTTAATGGTAATGATAATTCATATTTTCAAGAGTTGAAAATTTAAGACATGAATAATCATTATTAACTCATAAACAGCTCCCGACCATAGGATCATCACGAGGATGGTGATTGATCCGGAAGGTTGGTGTACGATCGCTTCTCTTTAGTAGATGAGTCTTGAGTCTACGGTGTGGAGACACCGGAGCGAGAGTACAGGTACTCGTTAGAGAACGAGGGCACTGAGCGTGACCACCTCGAGTAGTCATTAGGAAGTCTACCTTCTCGTCAATGACTGACTCGATGCTGCAGTAGTGTGTCTGGTTCTTTGACCTGAGATGCATCGGCAGTTCACCTTGAGGGTGTTATAGTTTGACTACACCATTACTCGGTCTCCTAGCCATATGGAACCCTGAGGTGTATGTTGGCTATAGCATGTTCATTGTAGGAACTGGATTGCATCAAGATGGGATCTATCTACCTCGGTGGTAGAGGAGTAGCCCTATGATGATCATGAGAATCAAGTCCAGAAATCCCATGGCCATGGTAGAGTGAAATAATAGAAAGAGTTTCTATTTAGATTTTCACATTGGACTCGAATCGAATGATTACATCATATGACAGAGACTAGGGTTTGACGAGTTCACCTTAACCCTAATCTGATCGGGGCTCAAGATAGAAGAACTGAATCACACAGGTAGCTGCACCAAGAGGTTCGCATTCAGCTCTGATGGGTTGCCACCATATACTGCTAGGTGTCACTGGTGGATTTTGGGAGCAATTAGAATGATTTAGATGATCGATCATTCTAGCTGTTCGAATCAGAAGAGTTCTGATCCATCGAAAGGAGTTTCGATGATGTCTATGATAGAGATCATGACATATCCCATTACCATACAGAACTGAACCTAACTGGGTCACACAAACAAGGGTTTGAATCTGGTGATCATCAATTGAACTGATCTAGTTCAATTGATCTGAATGAGATTCAATTAGGTTCAAGGAAATCGTGCTAGCACTCGATTGAACCTAACGTTCTTCTTTTACTATCATAAATAAGTTGTCCTGACTGAGCCAAAGGAGTTTGTGCTCAATCAGAGGCCTTCATATGGTCTGACTGGAGGTTGTCCAAGTCAGAATAGGTTGTCTTATTTGTAAGACATTACCTGCCATTTTTGGTCACCTGCCATTTCTTGTTCTTTGACTTTGGTCAAAAGTCTACCTTTGACTGGTCAAACGTTGAACATTGACCCTTTGACTTTTGACCACATGTCATGCACCTATTGGAGAGCTGGTGGGGGCCTGTCCCCCTGCCAGAACCTGGCAAGGAGAAGGGCGCACGCCAAGGGTGGCGTGAGCCCAAGTAGGAGGCGCCTAGGAGTCCTTGTTGGACAAGGACTCCACCTCCCTTTTGGATTCCAATCAGAGTTCTACTAAGAATCCAGTTTGACTGGTCTTAGGCGCCCTCTAAGGAGGAATCCAGGGGTCTCTATTCCAACCAATCAGATTTAGATCTGATTTCACAAAGGGTTGTGATTGGTTGAGAGGAAGAGGAGTTGGATCACAAGAGGTCTATAAATAAGACCCTGCGCCCAACCCTAATCCTAAGTAAGAGTGAATGCTATTAGATACGCCCCAAGGCTGCCTCTCCCCTCCTTCTCCACGCCATAGTCTCTTCTCCTCTTGCTCTCCACGTCCAAAAGGTGTTTTGGACTTGGTTTGGTGCGATTCAGATCAAGGAAAGGCGATCAAAAGCAAGAAGGCTGCGCTGCTGCAAAAGGACGACTGCAGATCTTCAAAAGAGTTTTGAAGATCCTCCAGATCAGATCCAGATCTGATTTTTGGAGGTGTGATAGAGAAGAAGAGGATCTCCAGATCCAACCCGAGTGGATACCGGTAGAGGCCAGGCGCTTGCGTGGCTAAGATCCAGAACCTTCCACTGCAATCAGGATCATCTACAGGGTAATAGGATTACCCAAATCAAGTAAATTGAATTTGATTTAATTTATCTTGTTTTATTTTATTTATTAAAATAATAAGAATCAGATCTGAAACATATCAAGATCTGATTGAGATCAAGAGAAAATTTTTGAAATATATCTCTTGATCTAATCAGATCTGGACGAACCTGGACCGGAAAATCAGGATTTCCCTTCAGTACATACTGATGTATGTGGACCAATGAGCACAAGTGCCAGAGGTGAATATGTCTACTTCATCACTTTCATAGATGATCTATCTAGATATGGATATATCTATCTGATGAAACATAAGTTAGATTCTTTTGAAATGTTCAAATGATTCCGAAGTGAAGTAGAAAAATAAACTAGGAAGAGTATTAAAACTCTTCGATCTGACCAAGGAGGATAATATCTTTCTAGTGAGTTTTTCACATATCTAGGAGAGAATGAAATTCTCTCCCAATGGACTTCTCTTGGAACACCATAGCATAATGGTGTGTTTGAAAGAAGGAATCAGACTTTGTTAGATATGGTCCGATCCATGATGAGATTTACCAGCTTACCGATATTCTTCTGGAGATATGCACACGAATTGGCTTGTTATCTATTAAATAGGATTCCAAGTAAGTTTGTAGTTAAAATCTCATATGAGATATGGATAGGGCGTAAGCCAGCACTTTCACACCTTAGGATTTAGGGGTGCTCGGCTTACATCAAATGGTCAGTTACAGACAAACATGGACCTAGTTCTGACATGTGTACATTCATATGGTATCCAAACAAGATCAAAGGATATTTCTACCATGCTAATGAACAAAAGGTGTTCGTCAGCCCTAGGATAATCCTTTTGGAAAAGGAGTTCCTTGGTGGAAAAATTGTTGCCTCTAAGGTTAAACTTGATGAAGTTCAACAGGTAGAAAGTCCAACGTAGAATGTTGAACCTAAGTTGGATTTGAACAGATCAGATTTGAAGCCTAGTGAACCCACACCATTAAGACGATCTGGTAGAGTACCACACCATCTGGATAGATACTATGGATTCCTGGTTCAGGATGATGATCCCATTGAATTCGATGAGAACGATGAGAACCCGATCACTTATATGGATACAATGCAGAGATCCGACTCTGAGAAATGGTTAGAAGCCACGAGATCCAAAATGGATTTCATGAAGGTCAATGATGTATGGACATCAGTTGACCCACTTGAAGGGGTTAAATCCATTGGGTGTAAATGGGTCTTCAAAAGAAAGAGGAGCGCAGACGGAAAGGTGGAGACCTATAAAGTCCATCTGGTTGCTAAGGGATGTCGTCAACATTATGGTATTGATTATGATGAGATGTTCTCTCCTGTGGCATTGCTTAAGTTCATTCGGATCATGCTTGCCATTGCTACCCATCTAGACTATGAGATTTGGCAGATGGATGTGAAGACAACTTTTCTAAATGGAGAGCTAATCGAAGAGATGTATATGATACAACCTGAAGGGTTCACATCCATAGATGAGTCCAAGGTGTGCAAGCTTTAGAGATCCATTTATGGATTGAAGCAGGCATCTCGGAGTTGGAACATGTGTTTTGATAAAGTGATCAAAACATATGGTTTCTTTAAGAATGGAGAAGAACCCTATATTTACAAATGGGCAAATAGTCCAGTAGTGGTATTCCTTATTTTATACGTGGATGACATTCTCTTAATCGAAAATGATATCTCCATACTACAAGGAATAAAAGTCTGGTTGTCATCACAGTTCTCCATGAAGAACTTCGGTAAAGCATCCTACATCCTAGGGATGAAGATCTATAGGGATAGATCTAAAAGGATGCTTGGTATATCCCAGTTCACGTACATAGAAACTATGCTAAAGAGGTTCAGCATGAAGAATTCCAAAAAGGTCTATCTTCCAAAAGGCCAAGAAATCTCTCTCTAAGAAAGATTGTCTGACAACTCCTTAAGAAAGAGAGCATATGAGTAGAATCTCATATACTTCGACAGTGGGATCTATTATGTATGCAATGACATGTACGAGACCAAACATGGCATACTCACTAGGAGTGGTGAGTAGATACTAGTCTGACCCTAGAGAAATTTACTAGAAGGTGGTTAAAATCATCCTTAAGTATTTGAGAAATACTAAGGATCAATGGTTGGTTTATGGTGAGTCAAATCTGAAGCTTGTGGGGTTTACAGACTTCAGCTTTCAATCTGACCATAATGATAGTAAAAGTGTGTCGGGGTATATCTTTACTCTAAATAGTGGAGCCATCTGCTGGAAAAGTTTCAAGCAGCATACAGTGACTGACTCTGTTTGCAAAGCAGAGTACATGATAGCATCAGATGCAGCAAAGAAAGCTGTGTGGCTGAGGAAGTTTATCATCGAGCTCGGAGTAGCACCCTCCATTGATGGTCCAGTCTTGCTCTACTATGATAGCATTGGTGCCATAGCTCAAGCAAAGGAACCGAAGGGACACTAGCAGACAAAGCACATTCTGCGTCGCTTCCATTTGGTCCATGAGATCATGGATTATGGCAACGTCAACCTTCAGAAGATCGATGAAAAGAAGAACCTAGCCGACCCCTTCACTAAAGCCCTGGCAATCAAGAAGTTCGAGAACCATAAGTCGAAGATGGGTATTAGATACTATGCCGAGTGGCTTTAGGATAAGTGGAAGCTGTTGAGAATTGTGTCCCAAGCCAATCATCAGCTTGTTGACCATTGAGCTATTTTGTAATTATAATTAGTTTATTAATTAATAAAAATATTTTGGCATCTTTTTCATCATAAGTTTATATCTTCTAATGAACTCCATTATTATAATAAAGTCCATAGGACTATTTATTTTTGATAAAAAAAGGATTTATCGATTAGTCCTTAAATTTGTTCATAATCAAATGATAGGCTGTTAATTAGGACAATAGCATCTATCGAGCATAGGTCACTATAAGCCATATAGGTTGGTTGTTCTCTTAATCAAGGAGTATGGAGACACTGGTATAGCATACAGGTGACATGTATGGGTATATCATCATTGAACGTGATCAACTCTAAAGCATTTGGCTATCGAGAATGTCTCTAATGGGATGTAGATATAAGTATCCCTTAGACCTAAGGTCACCTCAGTGACTTGCAAGCAACTCACTATGCTTTGGTACCAGACTAACTAAATTTCTATTTCAGCAATGGAAGACTTCTGGGCACAGTCAAGTACTTATAAAGTCAGAGTGTGATAAAGATGGAATTGACCACTCCAAGTGTTGGAGAAGAATATATCACTGTATTTCAACATAGCAAAACCTAGGCCAGGATAATCTATCAGATGGATTTGATATTTTGAAATACAATGTGGACAACCTGATCAGAGTTCATAGTTGAACTCTGAGATATCTTATGAGCATTTTGGTCAAGAGGATGAATTATATGAAAACTATATCTGCATGGGTTCTAAGGATGGTGTTCTTGTTAGATATGAGTGCCCTAGATGCTAGAATTGGCTGACACTTGTAATACACTTCTAAGGGCAAAATTATAATTTTGACTATAAAAAATAAAATGGATTATTTTCTATCACATAAGTATATTTAGTGTATGTGATACATCCTTTGAGTTAATGGTAATGATAATTCTTATTTTCAAGAGTTAAAAATTTAAGACAAGTATTTTCATTATTAACTCATAAAATGCTCCTGACCATAGGATCATCATGAGGATGGTAATTGATCCGGAAGGTTAGTGTACAATCACTTTTTTATAGTAGATGAGTCTTAATTCTATGGTATAGAGACATCGAAGCGAGAGTACAGGTATTCGTTAGAGAACGAGGGCACTAAGCGTGACCACCTCGAGTAGTCATAAGGAAGTCTACCTTCTCGTTGATGACTGACTCGATGTTGCAGTGGTCTTTGGTTCTTTGATCTGAGGTGCATCGGTAGTTCACCTTGAGGGTGTTATAGTTTGACTACACCATGACTCGATCTCCTATCCATTCGAAACCCTGAGGTGTATGTTGGCTATAGCACGTTCATTGTAGGAATTGGATTGCACCAAGATGGAATCTATCGACCTCGGTGGATGAGGAGCAGCCCCATGATGATCATGAGAATCAAGTCCATAAGCCCATGGCCGTGGTAGAGAGTGTGAAATAATAGAAAGAGTTTCTATTAAGGTTTTCACATCGGACTTGAATCGAATGATTAAGTCATATGATAGAAATTAGGGTTTGATGAGTTCACCTTAACCCTAATCTGATCGAGGCTCAAGATAAAAGAACTTAATCACACAAGTAGCTGCACCAAGAGATTCATTTTCAATTTTGATGGGTTGCCACTATATGCTGCTAGGTGTCACTGGTGGATTTTGGGAGCAATTAGAATAATTTAGATGATCGATCATTCTAAGTTATTTGAATCAGAAGAGTTCTGATCCATCGAAAGGAGTGTCAATGATGTCGATGATGGAGATCATGACATGTCCCATTATCATACAGAACTGAACATAACTAGATCACACAAATAAGGGTTTGGATCTGGATATCATCAATTGGGCTAACCCAGTTCAATTGATTTGAATAAGATTCAATTAGGTTCAAGGAAATCATGCTAGCACACGATTGAGCCTAACATTCTCCTTTTTCTTATCATAAAAATTATCTCGATTGAGCCAAATGAGTTTGTGCTCACTCAGGTACCTTTACCTTGTCTGACTGGAGCTTGTCCAAGTTAGAAAAGGGTTGTCTTAATTTATGAGATAAATTTGAGACAACACCTGCCATTTTTCATCACCTGCTAATTCTTGTACCTTGACTTGGTCAAACATTGACCTTTGACCCTTGGACATCTGCCTATGTGTCATGCACTTATTGGAGAGCAGATGGAGGCTTGTCCCCTCTCTAAAAATTGGAAAGAAGGGGGCGCACGCCATAGGGACGCTGGAGTCCCATACAGATGGGACTCTAGGTTGCTTCTTGGTTTCTACTTAGGTGGCCCTTGGGTATCTACTTTGAGCAGTCTTAGGCACCATCTAAGAATGAACTTATGGGTCTCTCATCTGATTGGATTAGATAATGTCATCCCACCAATCAGATTTAGATCTGATTGCATGAAGCAACGTGATTGGTCGAGGTGTTGCAGCACTGCATGGCGCAGCAGAGTCTATAAAAAGACCCTATCTGCGCCCACTTCTGTGAACTCCTCTTCCAAGCCACACCCCAAGGCTGCCCCTCTCCCTTCTCCATGTCACCATCTAACCCTCTCTCTCCTCTCCATGCCCAAGAAAGTTGGGCCTTTAGATTAGTGCGAGTCAGGCAAGGAAAGGCTGACGAAAAAGAAAGAAGGCAGCACTGCTGCAGAGATGACGGATGATCTTCAGAAGAAATTTTGAAGATTCTCCAAATTAGATCTAGATCTAATTTTTAGAGAAAAGAATGAGAAGAAGAAGATCTCCAGATCCAGTCTGAGTGGATATCGGTAGAGGCCAGGCACTTGTGTGGCTAGATCCAGAACCTCAGGGCTTCGGCAGGATCATCAACGGGTAATCAGATTACCTAGAATCAAGATAAAATTAATTCAGAATTAATTTAATTTTATTTTCTTAATTATCAGATCATAAATTAGATCTGAAAAGTGTCAGATCTGATTAGGATCTAAGAGGTGATTTTTGAAATATGCCTCTCGATCCAATCAGATCTGAACGAACATGATCCTGGAAAATCAAGATTTTTCTTCAGTTCTACACCTTCGACCTATCCGGCCATCGGATATCATTGCTAATGGTCACTTTGATTGGTATAAAAATTTATTCATATGTTACCGACTTAGGTTCAGACCTATGAGGTCACGCACATTAGAGCTTATGATCTGATCGAATGGTTGATCAATGATTAAGAATCGTTCTAGGATTAAATAATCAATATGATCGGTGTTTAACCTAGTGCAAGTGTTGCAGAAGGATCGATTAGCAATTGATGGCTTTATTTGATTAAGCCAATAGGTTGAGATTAAGTCTAATTAAATATAATTTAATTAGATTTGATTTGGGCTTGATTGGATCAAGTACAATTGGTTTTTTACATAAGCTAAGTGCAAGGAAAAACTAGTCCTAGTCTAACTAGGACTTGGATTAACCCAATTTTCTAATTTGATTAAAAAATAAATAAAAATTAAATCTTATTTAATCTAATTTAATTAAGTTCTTAAATGGGTTAGGGTCTTTTTTAATTAGGTTGATTTAATCTTGATTTTATTTGGTTGAAAGATCTTGTTTGACCAAGTCAAAATAGGAGTCCTAGTGTGACTAGGACTCCCTATCACTTACGCAACTAAATCCTCACACCCCATATCCTTTTTGTTTTGTTTCTTATGTCAAAATTCTCCACTCCCATGGGTTCTCATGTCCTCTTTCTCTCCTCCTTTCTCATAAGGCAATTTGTTGGAAGACCAAGTCAAAAGAGGAGTTAGTTTTGCTTAGCATTCTATGAGATAGAATCCTTATTGACCAAAATACCTTTCCTTGAGTGCTGCCCCCTCTTTTAATTAATTCTTCTCTTATTATATGAAAATAATATCCTTTCTTGTGCACCCTCCCTTGCTGGTCCATGCCAATAATTATGGAGGAGGCACCCAAGAGTTGGGCGCCCCAACAACTTCCCATGTTTGGGTATTCTTAGTCTAAGATTTTGATCTAACTTGGACTCTTCTTTCTCTTCATTTACTGGATGAATTTTATTTTGATTTTTTCATAGAATACAGAGATTTAGGAGATGTTTGGGGTGTGCAAAAATTAGAGGAAGAGGGTCTTCTTGTAGGGCTGTTTTATTTTCAATCTCTCCTCCTTTTTTTTTGAGTTTTTTCTAAGAGAGTCTCAGATCAGTAAACTCTCATCTTTCTTCTCATATTTTGGAGAGTTAAAATTTCAAAGAAGGAAGCATCAGATCAATCATTGAAGAAGGGTCAGCACAGTACTAGTATGCTGTGCTGATTTCCTACATTGGACTTCAGATCAGAGATCATAGGCTCATATGGACAACTCCTAGAGGTCGGATACGTGTGTGGCTTGTAACTTCATCCTTATGCTCAGATCAAAAAGTTAGAACATCTAACTTGCTCAGGTAATAGATCTAATCTATTAACTTCATACCTGCATTTGATGTAGTATAGATCTTGGTTGATTTGATCAACCTTTAACTTTCTTATTTGATTTTAATTTTTGATTTAATATCATGATTTGATCATGTAATAGATCTGAGATCTAGGTGTTTATATATTTATTTAAATAAATATTTAATTTATTTAAGTCTTCTACTGCAAGATCTTGAAAAGGTTTTCAAGATCTACCTGTAAAACCTTAGATCTGGTTCCTTCATTGGATTCATCAAGAATGGGGAGGAATCGTGTGTATTCAAAAAGGTCAGTGGAAGCGCTATTGTCTTCCTCATACTATACACGGACGACATCTTTATTGGGAATGATATTCTCATGTTGACCACAGTTAAAATGTGGTTATCAAAAGAGTTCTCTATGAAAGATCTAAGAGAGGCATCCTTTATTCTAGGAATTAAGATCTATAGGGATAGACCGAATAGGATGCTGGGTCTCTCATAGAAGATGTACATAGAGGAGGTACTAAAGATGTTTAGCATGGAAAACTCCAAGAGGAGATTGGTGCCCTTCAGACATGGCATTCATCTCTCCAAGAAGATGTGTCCCAACACACTTGAGGAGATTGAATGCATGAGCAAGATTCCTTATGCTTCGACAATAGGAAGCCTCATGTACGCCATGCTATGTACATGATCTGATATTTCCCATGTTGTGAGTGTCACGAGTAGATATCAGTCGAATCCAAGTGAAGAGCACTGAACTTTTATGAAATGTATCCTTAAGTACTTGAGAAGGACTAAGGATATATTCTTGATTTTTGGTAATGGAGAACTCCATGTCCAGGGTTATACAGACTCAGATTTTATGTCTGATATAGATGATCGAAAATCAATATCTGATAGTCTGTTTGTGTATAATGATGGTACTATTAGCTGAAAGAGTTCTAAGCAGACTGTGATAGTAGATTCTACCATAAAAGCAGAGTACATTGCTGTATCGAAAGCTACAAAGGAGGCATTCTAGTACAAGAAGTTCATCACAGAACTCGGAGTGATGCCATCAGATGCTGTCCCTCTGTACTGCGACAACAATGGCATCATAGGCCTAGCTAAGAAGCCAAGCTCTCATAAAAAATCTAAGCACATCGAGCAGCGATTCCACCTCATTCGTGATTACCTCGAGAAGCATTATATCGAGGTCAAGAGAGTCGACTCCGTGGATAATGCGGTAGATCCACTGATGAAGCCTTTAGGCCAGCAAAAGATCAAAGCCCACCTTGAGAAGGTGGAACTTAGATTTGTAGCCAATTGGCTTTAGGTCAAGTGAGAGTTTGTTAGATGTGTGCGTTAGAAGCCAGATCGGCTAACACTTGTAATACACTTCTAAGAATAATTTTATAATTTTTATTATAAATTAAAAAAGATTATTTTCTATCATAGTATGTATTTAAAGTGTATGTCATACATCCTTCGAGTTAATGGTAATGATAATTCATATTTTCAAAGAGTTAAAAATTTAAGATATGAATTTTCATAATTAACTTATAAACTACGTCCAACCATAGGATCATCATGAGGATGGTGATTGATCCGAAAGGTTGGTGTACGATCACTTTCTTTGAGTAGATAAGTCTTGAGTTTATGGTGTGGAGATATCAGAGTGAGAGTACAGATACTTGTTAGAGAACGAGGACACTGGGCGTGACCACCTCAAGCATTCATAAGAAAGTCTACCTTCTTGTCGATGATTAGCTCGATGTTGCAGCAGTGTGTCTAGTTCTTTGATCTAAGGTGCATCGGCAATTCACCTTAAGGGTGTTGTAGTTTGACTACACCATAACTCGGTCTCCTAGCCATTCGAAATCTTGAGGTGTATGTTGGCTATAGTACGTTCATTGTAGAAATTGGATTGCACCAATAAGGGATCTATCTACCTTGGTAGATGAGGAGTAGCCCTATGATGATCATGAGAATCAAGTCCATAAGCCCATGGCCATGGTAAAGTGAAGATGATAGAAAGAGTTTCTATAAGGGTTTCATAGAGGACTTGAATCAAATGATTAATTCATATGACGGATATTGCGTTTGATGAGTTCATCTTAACCCTAATCCTATTGGGGCTCAAGATAGAAGAACCCAATCACACAGGTTGCTGCACCAAGAGGTTCACTTTCAGTTCTGATGGATTGCCACCATATACTGCTAGGTGTCACTGGTGGATTTTGGGAGCAATTAGAATGATTTCGAAGATCAATCATTCTAATTGTATGAAGTAGAAAAGTTTTGGTCCATCGAAAGGTGTTTCGATGATGTTAATGACGGAGATCATGACATGTCTCATTACCATATAGAATTGAAGCTAACTAGGCCATACAAATAAGGGTTTGGGTTTGGATGACATCAATTGAGCTAACGTAGTTCAATTGATTTGGATTAGATCCAATCAGGTTCAAGGTAATCGTGCTAGCACACGATTGAGCCTGACTTTCTCTTTCTATAATCTTTTTGATTCATCACAAATAAGTCAAATTTGATTTAACTTATTTCTATATCTTGAATGAGTTTATTTTTGTCTAACTGAAACAAGTCCAGGTTAGATTAATTTTGAAAATTAAATTCATTCCTAGTGCAATTGGACTAGGGTCAATAGTTGACCCAATTGAGAGAATTAAGGGTCACATGATTAAAGAATTTTAGAAATTTCTATAAAAATTGTTTTGCTCTAATTTTTAGAAACTGATAGGGCATGAGTGATACTTTGGGTGTGCAAAATTTTGTGATTTTTGGAGATGTTTAGACTGGGCTTTCATAGAGTTTGATTTGGATCAAACTCTTAAGGGAAGAGTCCAAAATGCACATGGACTCTTCCTTATCCTTTCATGTTGCCACCTTCTAAATGAATTTTTGGTGTCAAAACTAGATGAGATCTGGGGTTTTCCATGGAGATTAGGTCCAGGAGTCCCAATGGTTGAATTAATAAGATTTTTGGTCAAAAAGGGACTCTTTATGGCACTACGTCTTGTATAAGAACTCTTCTCATGAAATTGCCTCAACATAATTTAGTTTTTCCACACCTAAAGGAGCCTTCCCTCTAATATCCATGCCCTCTCTATCCGCTCTCTCCCTCTCTTCTACATGCCTAAAAAGTTTGGCATAAATCCAAGTTGAAGGTCAAAGGTATTTGGCACAAGATTTAGCATCTACGCGACGGTGTTTGTGAGACAAACAGGCTGCCCTCAAAAGTCATTTTGAAGGCTTTTCAAATCAGATCTAGATCTAATTTTTGGTGAAGAGATTCATGAGGATAAGTCATTCAAATCTTGCTCGAGTCGATACCGGTAGAGGTCAGGTGCGTGCGTGGCTCCTTCTAGAATCTTAGAAATCAACAGAATCATCGCAGGGTAATTAGATTACCAAATTAGGTACTTGAAATTAAATGTAATTTAATTTTATTTTAACATTTAACATCAGATCTCTATGATTATATTTGAGAAGTATCATATTTAATTAGAATTTTAGAAAATTTTTTGAAATATTTCTTCAGATCCAATCAGATCTGAACGATCCTGTGCTGGAAAAATAGGTTTTTCCTTCACTTAGCCCCCCATGCCCCACGCCCTCTTTCTCTATTAATTTGTGCAACAAAATCTTCTCCCCAGACTTTCACACACCCAAAGCTTTTTGCTCTTTCTTTCTTACATGAAATATGGTTGTGGACCAAGTCAAAGTAGGAATTAGTTTGGATTTCAAATTCTATGAGATAGAATTTTAGGAAACCAAAACTCTTCCCTTATGCCGTCAATTTTATCTAGATTTTTTTTAGGATTTTCATGTGTTTTATGGCACGTATTGCATGCCCTTTGCTAGTAGTCCATGGTAGAAAAGAAGGAGGGGGCGTGCAAGAGTTAGGCACCCCAATTCTTGCCCTTTTTGGGCATTCGTTGCTAGGTATTTGACCTAGACAAGGAATCTATCCTAATTTATTATTTAGGATAAATTTTTAGCTGATTTCTGATTAGATTCTAGAACATTGAGAGACCTTTGGGGTAGGTAAAAATTAGTAAGAAAGAATATTGGGGCATGGGGATTTCATAGACACCAAACTAGGTGTCTGGGTGAGAGCCAAGAGAAGAAAAGGAGAATCTTCTTCTAGGGTTGCTGTGTTCACCTCTTTCCTTCCTTTTTCTTTGAGTTTTCTAAGAGTATCTCAATATAAAACCTCCTCACTTCTTCCTCTTTGGATGAGTCCAAATCCAGAAGAAGGAGGCATTTGATCAATCATCAAAGAAGGATCAGTATAGTATGAGCATACTATGTTGATTTTCTACATCAGAACTTCTGATCATGATTCGTGGGCTCATGTGGACGACTCCTAGAGGTCGGATGTGTGTGCAGCTTACAACTTCATCCTCAAGCTTGGAGCAGTAAGTTAGAACATCTAACTTGCATAGGTAATAGATATGATCTATTATTTTCATACCTACATTAGATGTAGCGTATACACATGTTGTTTTAATGGCATGCCAGGATCATGTAATAGTCACTAGATCTAGGATATATTTTGATATTTAAAATTAATTTTGATTAATTTTAGTCTTTTGTTACCTAATCTTGAAAAAATTTCAAGATCTAGTTTTGAAATCCTAGATCTGGTTTCTTCAATTGGTATCAAAGCCAGGTTGATTATTTCATAATTATGTGTACATGTTTAGATTATTTCTTAGATTAGATTTAATTTATAATCTCATTATTAAGTGTAAAAATAAAAATGATGATCACATGAACTGATATAAGGTTACCCTACTATAAGATTTGCCCTTTACAATGGAAAGGTTGTCCTAGTTCATTTAGCTCTATCTCTAATCATAAATTTATTAGATGTGATCTTATTTTATTTATGATTTAATAGATTTAAAATAGTTTTAGATCTAAAAATAAAAGTTTTAGATTGCATAGACTAATTATAAGGTTGTCCTGTTGCAAGGTTTATCCCTTACAATGGAGAGGTTATCCTAGTACATGCTGATCTGAAACATTGATCATAAAATTTTAGATTAGATCTAAAAAATTTTATGATCTGATTAAAAATATTTTAATCTAATTTTGATCATCATAAATATGTTAGATTTGATCTAAGATAGTTTATGATTGATTATAGTTGAAACAATGTCAATTACATGAACCTGTTTAGATTAGAACTAAAGTAGTTTCATGTTTATCTTACTTATATTGATTATGAATAAAATATGTATCTTGATTGATAGAATCATGTTGTAAAAATATTTTATAAATATAAAAATTATTTTCAAAATATTGAACCCCAACCATTATCCCAAAACTTAATTAAGAATTACGAAGTTGTTTGATTAGGATCTAGGATTATGAATTGAAGATCCTAAGACACAAATCATAACATATTGGGTTAAATGGATTAGTGAAGATTAGGTTCATTAATTGGATTAGACCTAAGGTTAGATTAAAGAATGGACTTAATTAGAGAATTGACTAAATTTAATCAATTGTTGTCTTAGATTAGGTCAAGGATTTTGTAGATCAATTACAATAGTTATAGTCAGTCAAGTCCATGTCTTTAACGAGACCCATGATGGACTTGATTCTTGGCTATGTGGTCTAGCATGAACTGTTAGGTTGATCTAATCTAGACTAATTAAACCAGTTTGTGTCTAAGGTAAATCAGATCGATGGTCTTTAATTGGTAGCCCACTTATCTGGCCATTTCTAATGGTATCCAAGGCTAGCTTTGGTAGACCCTCCCACTGATCGAACTTACCTAGCCTTTCGGTAAAATTATGTTTTGATCGAATCACTTGACTATTCGAGCCGATCCATGTCATCTAGGTAAATCAGTATAACTGATTTAGGAGCTCCTTGACCAATCTATTAATGGTCTCCCTTAAGCTAACTTGGTGAAGCCAGTGGGAAGATCATGACAAGTTGGTTCATCTGATTTTTCCTCATCTTCAAATTAAATCCACTAAAATTGTCATGTCCCTAAAATGAAATAGTTATTGTAATTGTTGTTCCTATGGCTGCTCGGAGCTATAGCTGTAAATTCAATCTCTTGCATGAACCTGGGTGTTAATCCAGCAAACTGAAGAAGATCTAAGAAAGATGAGAGAAGCTAGGGTTTTGGTGTTAGAACTAGAGAGAAGAGAGAAGAGAGTTAGAGAGAAAAGCTCGATGTATTCACTTCTATTATAAAAGTTATAATGTCTTAGTTTATATACCCTAGAGTTTCCACATGAACCCTAACAAACCACAGCTTAAAAACTTCCTTAGGCTAACCCAATACATGAAAGCACTCACCGAGCCCAAGTCTCACATGCTCTCATCCCCTGGATCTAATCCCAACCCATATATGAATTAGCCCCCTTAAGACCTCTCAAACCAGGCCTTAAGACCCCTACGATCAACCCAGACACTAGCCCAAAATAGACCCTCGCATAACTCTGCCCACGCACTGAGTTGGCTCAATCTCAGCATTGAGCTGGCTAAGTTACACTGGGTCAGCTCAGTCTGAAACTGAGCCGATCCAGTTCTGTGCTGTGCCTGCAGTCCCAAAATTCGATCTTTCTATTTTTCCTATGCTCTGAGAATTTGCCAATCCAGTTTTGGACTGAGTCGCTAACCTACAGAAAATGTCCTTTCTGTAGTCTTGATTCTCCAGCTTTGGTTCCTTGCTCCACCTTGAATTTCAGATCTCCGAAGTACCAACCAAGCCCCTTGAGGCCCTCAATACCCGAACCTCAAGCTCGTGGAGAGCTACATGCAGCCTCCACTTTAGGATAACTCCTATCCTAGCCCTAGGACCATACCTATCCTAGCCTCCCTAAAGCCCTCACCCTAGCTCCATCCGTGGCCTCCCAAGACTTGGGAGCACCACACCACCTACAATGTCTAACTTGGTGCACCCAAGCCTTGGCACTCTTAGCAATATCTTTCTGCACGATCCTACTATCCCTACATGTCCTGATAGCCCCTTGTGCTCACCTTTCCATTGCCATTCTTCTTCAACTGCTAAGCTCCCTTTGAGGCCTTCGAGATGACCACCTCCACCACTGAAGTTCTTGGCTTATTTCTCTGCTCCACCTTTGGAGTTGTAGGTATCCTTCTACTTGGCAGCTGCATCACTTGTCCTAAACTTTTTTGGAGATCATGTAATGTTCCTTTACTGGCAGTCGTTGCATATCCTGATGCTCCACCTGACAGTGTCCCCTTAGAGCCATGCCTATCTCCTTGTGCAATCCTCTCCACCTGAATCTATACAGCTTGGCACTGGTGCTAGGATATAGGTCCTCTCTCTACACCCCATTGCTCTGAACCCATGTTATATCTTCCTCCACCCATGAAGCCACCTCTGCCTGGTGTTCCACTTGGAGCTGAAGTCCCCCTGATGCCATAGAAGCCGACTCTATCTTCGAGTCCCTCGAGGCCAACCACCTAATGCTGCACTACTGGGTCTACCGTTGTACCTCGAACACCGTCGCTGCCCCTTCAGATCCTTTGCACTCTATAGACTTGTCAGAAATCATCTCAGATACACCACACCCTACAGACTTCTCTAAGACCACCAAGATTTCATTTGAATCTTCACTTTCAGGGACTATACTAATGAAATTCGAGCTTTCTCCTCTCTTGCACTTCTTCCAAAGCAGACACTCCTGCTTAAAGTGTCCTACTTCTCCATACTTGAAGCATCTCTTAGACCCCTTGCTGCCCCTCTGTTCGCCCTTCTTCCCTTTCTTGTGCTTCTCTGAAACCACAAGACTCTAGTGGAAGACCTCCCTCTTCATCATCCATTTCTGCTGCTCGTTGGATCTGAGCACTGATACGATCTCCTCATACACCAGTGTCTCTTTACCATACAGCAAAATTGTCACCAACGAATCAAAGCTCTCGGATAGCGGACATAGCAACAATAGACTCTTGTCCTTCTCTTCTAAATCCACCCCTATATTAAGCAAGTCCATACTCATCCGTTCGAACCACTAAATATGCCCCACAGCATCCTTGCCCTCCTACATTCGAAGGCTATACAGTTGCTTCTTCAGCATCAACTTATTGTACATATTCTTCCCCATGTACAACTACTATAACCTTGACCATAATCCCTTGGGTGTTCTCTCCTCCAACACACTATACAAAATCTCATCTGCCAAACAAGCCCTAATCATGGCACATGCCCTTTTCTTCAAGGACACCCACTCCTTGTTTGTGATCCCCTCCGGCCTATCTTTCAATACCAAATCCAACCTCATCTAAACCAGCAGATCCTCCATCTTTATCATCCACATCATGATACTTTCTTTTCCATCAAACTTCTCTAATCCTACCTTCAATCCGCTATTCTCCATAATCAATCCAAATCAAATAACAGCGAAAAGATAGATTTGAGAAATACCTTGACTAGGGATGGTGGATAGCAGCCCTGTGATCTCTTCCTTCCTTATGAAGCTTGGAGAAAGCCTTTAGATCTGAATCTTGCTGCTGATCTCTGCTGAAAACTAATCTTCTTCCTCCTTCATGCTTAACCTTGCTCTGATACCAATTATTGTTCCTACGGCTGCTCGGAGGCATAGCCATAGATCCGATCTCTTGTGTGAACCTGGGTGTTAATCTAGCAAACTGAAGAAGATCTAAGAAAGATGAGAGAAGTTAGAGTTTTGGTGTTAGAACTAGAGAGAAGAGAGAAGAGAGTGACGGAGAAAAGCTTAATTGTATTTACTTCTATTGTAAAACTTATAATGTCCTAATTTATATACCCTAGAGTTTCCACATGAACCCTAATAAATCATAGCTTAAAAACTCCCTTAGGCTAACCCAATACATGAAAGCACTCATCGAGCCCAAGTCTCACATGTTCTCATCCCCTGGATCTAATCCCAACCCATACATTAATTAGCCTTCTTCAGACCTCTCAAATCAGGCCTTAAGACCCCTAGGATCAACGCAGACCCTAGCCCAAAACAGACCCCCGCGTAACTCTACCTGCACACTGAGTTGGCCCAGTCTTAGCTCTGAGCCGACTAAGTTTCACTGGATCGGCTCAGTCTGAAACTGAGCCGGCCCAATTCTGTGCCGTGCCTGTAGTTCCAAAATTTGACCTTTCTATTTTGCCTGTGCTCTGAGACTTAGCCGATCCAATTTTGGACTGAGCTGACTAACCTATAGAAAATATTCTTTCTGCAGTCTTGATTCTCCAGCTTTGGTTCCTTGCTCCATCCTGAATCTTAGATCTCTGAAGCACCAACCAAGCCCCTTGAGGCCCTTAATATTCGAACCTCAAGCCTGTGGAGAGCTACATGCCACCTCCACCCTAGGATAACTTCTATCCTAGCCCTAGGACCGCACCTATCCTAGCCTCCCCACACCGCCTACAATAATAACTAGATCATAGCCTCTCATTAAGTCGATGATAATGGGTCCATTAGTTGGATAATCATTGGAGACCCAAAAGCCTGATGTTTATCAACTAATTGAATTATCATTCATTATATGATTTCTTAACTGCATCTTCCTAAATGGTCGTTAGGTTAGCCAACCAAAGTTGGGCCTAATCATTCATTGGTTTGATTGGCCAAGTATGGTCATGTTAATGGTTGGCCCTAACTGGATCTTTTCAGTAGAGGTCAAAGCCTACTAATTTGAGACTAGGATAAAATTTAATTACTAAAAATTTTTTGGAAAAATAATTGGTTATGAACCTATCCTTAGATGTACATGGGTTGGCCAACCAAAATGGGCTTGTTTACAGTCTATGTGGATTCTAGTATCCACTAAGGAATTACGATAATTCCTCAAATTAGAGGTAAAGGCTATCAATTTGAATAAAATAATGAAAGAATCTTTTGATTAAAGTCTAAATCTTTAGGTTTAATGAATCAATTACTAATTAAATTATGATTTTTCTTAGTGCAGATATGGCCACTTTCTTATCGCTCCAATCATTATTGGACAATGATAAGTTGGTGGGACTCAACTTTGGTAGCTGGTATCAAAAGTTGAAGATAGTCCTAAAGCATGAACGGATCCTATATGTGCTGACAGATCTTGCACTTGAGGAGCCAGCTGTCAATGCACGTGGAACAGTCAGAAACACTTACCAGAAGTAGCTCAGTGATCGGACCATAGTGCACTACATCATGCTAGTTGCCATGAGCGACGAGTTCAATTGTAGATTTGAGATAGCTTAGCTAAAGGACATGCTTCAAGTGTTGGAGGATTCCTTTGGCTCATTCGATGATGTGGAGAGGCACAAGACTAGTTGTGCCATCTTCAACGCTAGGATGTGGGATGGTGCCTCTGTCATCGATTATATATTGTATATGATCGAGCTGATAGAGTGATTGAGCAAACTCGACTTTTCCTTGCATAAATAGCTTGGGAAGGATGCAATATTGAACTCACTATCCAAGTCTTTTCTCCCATTTCTTACTCATTTAAGAATGACAAAGTCTGAAGTAGACTACCACGAGTTACTGGGGTTGCTTCAGAACTTTGAGAAGAATCACCAACTCCATAAGGAGTCAGTAAACTTAGTGGAAGGTTCGTCTTTTGGTTCTCGATCCTTTAGAAAAAGGAAGAAGAACAAAAAGAGGAAAGCTAAGAAGGTGCAAGTTCAAGCTAGGACATCTATGTAGGGTCAAACTAGGAAGATCAAGCTCGATAAGAATCAAGCTGAATGCTTCTTTTGCAAGAAGTGCGAGCACTGAAAGAGGAACTATCCTCAGTACATTGCCTTTCTGGACCCGAATAGGTAAAGAAAAAAGCAAGCTGTTGCTTGGCAAGGTATTTATATGATAACTTCTTGCAATTTTTCTTATGATATTACTGATTTGGTATTGGATACTGATAGCCCTTACCATATTTGTAATTCATTGTAGAGATTGCAGGTTAGTAGGAGATTCGAGCAAGATGAAAGATTCCGAAACATTGGAGATGGAAGATCAGTTCCAGTTCTAGCTTTAAAAATCCTGAAACTTGTATTTGAGTTCCATATCGTTGTTCTTAGTGATTGTCATTTCTGTCCTAATTTTTTTAAAAATGTTATTTCTATAGGCCTTCTAGCCAAAAATGATTATAAAATTTTAATAAAGAAATAAGTTTGTAATATCATTATGAATGGTGTTACTATTTTCTATGGACATTTGAACAATGATGTGTATATGCTATCACAACCTATTAACGTTGTCTATTCAACTGGCAAATATCCTAGATTAGATAGTATGTCAGATATTTATTTATGGCACTGTAGGCTAGGTTATATAAACAAGAATATGATAAATAGATTGACTCAAGAGAAAATCCTCAAAGTCAGTGATTGTGAATCACTTCCAATCTATGAGTTCTATTTTCTTAGTAAAATAACCAAGTCACCTTTTACTAGAAAAGGTGAGAGAGCCACTGAGCTCTTAGGTCTAGTACATATTGATGTATGTGGATATTTCTATTTGATGAAACACAATTGTCAGAGATGGATATTTCTATTTCATCACTTTCATAGTTGATCTATTCAGATAAGGATATGTCTATCTGATGAAACACAAGTTGGATTCATTTGAAATATCCAAATAATACTGAAGTGAAGTAGAAAAATAAACTAAAAAGAGTATTAAAACTCTTCGATCTGATCGAGGAGGAAAATACCTGTTCAGTGAGTTTCTCAAATATCTAGGAGAGAATGGGATTCTCTTCCGATGGACTCCTCCAAAAATACCACAGCATAATGGTGTGTCTGAAAGAAGGAATCGAACACTTTTAGACATGGTCCGATCTATGATGGGTTTTGCCAGCTTGCCGACATCCTTCTGGGGATATGCACTCGAATCAGCTTATTATCTGTTAAATAGGATTCCAAGTAAGTTTGTAATTAAGACTCCATATGAAATATGGATATGGTATAATCTAGCACTTTAACACCTTAAGGTTTGGGGGTGCCCGACTTATGTCAAATGATTAATTATAGATAAACTTAGACCTAGATCTGACAAGTGCATATTTATAGGGTACCCAAAAGAGACCAAAGGATATTATTTCTATCATGTTGATGAATAAAAGATGTTCGTCAGCCTTAAGGCTACCTTTTTGGAAAAGAAATTTCTTGGTGAAGGAATTGTTGCCTCCAAGATGTGCAAGCCTCAGAGATCCATTTATGGATTGAAGCAGGCATCTCGGAGTTGGAACATGTATTTTGATAAGGTGATCAAAATATATGGCTTCATTAAGAACAGAGAAGAGCCCTACATTTACAAGTGGGCAAATGGTCTAGCAATGGTATTTTTTGTCTTATATGTGGATGATATTCTTTTAATCAAAAATAATATCCCCACACTGTAGTGAATAAAAGTCTGCTTATCATCACAGTTCTCCATGAAAGACTTGGATGAACAATCCTACATCCTAGGGATGAAGATCTATAAGGATAGATCTAAAAGGATGCTTAGATTATCCCAGTCTACATACATAGATACTATACTAAAGAGGTTCAACATGGAGAATTTCAAAAAGAACTATCTCTCAATAGGTCATGAAATTTTTCTCTCTTAAAAGAATTTTTCGATAACTCCTAAAGAGAGAGCGTATGAGTAGAGTCCCATATGCTTCAACAGTGGGATCTATCATATATGCTATGACATGTACGAGATCAGATGTGGCATACTCACTAGGAGTAGTGAGTAGATACCAATCTGACCTTAGAAAAAATCACTAGAACTTGGTTAAAGTCATCCTTAAGTATTTGAGAAATACTAAGGACCAATGATTGGTTTGTGGTAAGTCAGATCTGAAACTTATTGGGTTTATAGACTCCAGCTTTCAATTTGACCATGATGATAGCAGAAGCATGTTGGGATATATGTTTACTCTAAATAGTACAGCTATCTTCTAGAAGAGTTTCAAGCAACATACTATAGCAGACTCTGTTTGCGAAGCTGAGTAGATCGTAGCATCAGATGCTGTGAAGGAAGCTATGTGGCTGAGAAAATTTACCACCAAGCTCAAAGTAGCATCCTTTTTAGATGGTCTAATCCTACTCTACTATGGCAACACTGATGCCATAGCTCAGGTGAAGGAACTAAAGGCACACCAATGGACAAAGCACATCCTGCATCGCTTTCACCTGATCTAGGAGATTATGGATCGAGGTGATGTCGACCTTCAGAAGATCAACGAAAAGGAGAACCTGACTGACCCCTTCATTAAAGCCCTGATGATAAAGGAGTTCAACAATCATAAGTCAAAGATGGGTATTAGATACTATGCCGAGTGGCTTTAGGATAAGTTGAAGTTGTTGAAAAATACGTCCCAAAGCCAATCGTTAGCCTATTGATGGTTGTGCTATATTATAATTGTAATTGATTCATTAATAAATAAAATATATACTTTTGGCATTTTCATCACAAAATATTCATCTTCTAATGAACTCCATTATTGTGAAGAAATTCTTAGAACTATTTAGCTTCGATAAAAAGAGGATTTATCGATTAGTCCTTAAATCTGTTCACGACCAAATGATAGGCTATTAATTAGGACGACAGCATCTATCAAACATAGGTCACTATATGACATATAGATTGGTTGTCCTCTTAATCAAAAAGTATGGAGACACTGGTATGGCATACAGGTGAGATGTATGGATACATCGTCATTAAACGTGACCAACTCTAGAGCATTCTACTATCAAGAATGTGTTTGATGGGATATAGGTACAAGTATCCCTTAGACCTGAGATCACTTCAGTGACTTACAAGCAACTCATTATGCTTTGTTACCGGACTAATTAAATTTCTAATTTAGTAATGAAAGGTTTTTGGCCAGAGTCAAGTACTTGCAACGTCAGTGTGTGATCAAGATGGGATTGACCACTCCAAGAGTTGGAGAAGATGTATCACTGTATTTCAATATAGCAAAACCTTAGCTAGGGTAATCTATCAGATGGATTTGATATTTTGACATACAATATGGACAACCTGATCAGAGTTTATAGTTGAACTCTAAGGTCTCCTACAAGTATTTTGATTAAGGGGATGAATTAAATGAAAACTATATCCACATGGGTTCTAAGGATGTTGTTCTACACATTCGATCTATTCGATCATCGGGTACCATTGCTGGATGGTTACTTTGATTGGTATAGAAATATATTTCTATGCTACCAACTTAGGTTCGAAACTATGAGGTCACACACATTAGAGCTCATGATCTAATCGGATGGTTGATCAACGATTAAGAATTATTCTACGGTTAAACGATCAATATGACTGATGTTTAACCTAGTGCAAGTGTTGTAGGAGGATCGATTAGCAAGTAGATTATCAATTGACTTACTTTGATTAAGCCAGAGGGATAATATTAAGTCTAATTAAATATTATTTAATTAGATTTAGTTTGGACTTGATTGGATCAAGTTTAATTGGCTTATTGGATAAGCCAAGTGCAAGAAAAAACTAGTCCTAGTTCAACTAGGACTTAGGTCAACCCAATTTCCTAATTTGATTAAAAAATTAAATTAAAATTAAATTTTATTTAATCTAATTTAATTAAATCTTTAATTGGGTTAGGGTCTAATTTAATTTGGTTGACTTGATTTTGATTTAATTTGACTTAAGAAACTACTTTGACCAAGTCATAGATGGAATCCTTGTAAGACTACGATTCCACCTTGCGCCACCTTAGCCCCCCACGCCCCATGCCCTCTTTCTCTCTTAATTTGTGTGATAGAAACTTCTCCCCAGACCTTCACGCATGCCCAATGCTTTTCCCTCTTTCTTTCTTACATGGATGGTGGTTGTGGACCAAGTCAAAGTAGAAATTAGTTTGGATTTCAAATTCAATGAGATAGAATTTTAGGAAACCAAAACTCATCCCTTATGGTGCCAATTTTATCCAGATTTTTTCTAGGATTTTCATGAATTTTATGGCACATATTGTGCACCCTTTGCTGGTGGTCCATGGTAGAAAAGAAGGAGGATTCCTTACTAGGTATTTGACCATGACAAGGAGTCTACCCTAACTTATTATTTAGGATAAATTTTGGACTGATTTTTGATGGGATTCCCCATTGAGAGATCTTTGGGACATGTAAAAATTAGGGAGACAGAATATTGGGTTGTGGGGATTTCATAAACACCAAACTAGGTGTCTTGGTGAGAACAAAGAGAAGAAGAAGAGGGTCTTCTTCTAGGATTACTGTGTTCACCTCTTTCCTCCCTCTTTCTTTGAGTATTCTAAGAGTGTCTCACATCTAAAACCTCCTCTCCTCCTTCTCCTCTTTGGAAGAGTCTAAATCTAGAAAAAAGAGGCATTTGATCGACCATCAAAGAAGGATCAGCACAATACTAGTATATTGTGCTAATTTTCTGCATCAGGACTTCTGATCGTAATTCGTGGGCCACTCCTAGAGATCGGATGTGTGTGCAGCTTGCAACTTTATTCTCAAGCCTGGTTCAGTAAGAATATTTAACTTGCACAGGTAATAGATCTGATCTATTATTTTCATACCTGCATTAGATGTAGTGATACACATGTTGATGTGATCAACATGTTTTAGTTTCTTTATTATATTTTAATTTTTGATTTAATGACATGCCATGATCATGTAATAGGTCGCTAGATCTAGGATATTTTATGATATTTAAAATTAATTTTGATTAATTTTAGTCTTTCACTGTCTGATCTTGAAAAGTTTCAAGATCTAATCCAGAAATCCTAGATCTAGTTTCTTTAGTGTGGTCCTAGGGCTAGGACTGCTTTTGGTCCTAGGGTGGAGGTTCAGCCCTCCACGATCATAAGGCCCTGGTTTGTGGGACTCATGGGGGCTACTCAAAGTTTGGACTAGGTCTGGATCCATGGGGTTGAGTGCATGATCAGACCATGGGTTTACATGGATTTGGTCGAGTGCATTCAAACTGAGTTAGCCTTGGATGGTTTTTATAGGTTAGGATTTTGGTCCAAGTATAGGTGTATATATATACATGTATATTGTAAACCTTAGGTGGTGAGACAAAGTATGAAACAAAGAGCTATTTTCTCCCACATCTTTTCCTCTCTTTGGTTTCTTCACATGCCAAGATGCCTTAGGGGGCATGCCTCCAAGCATGGAGGAAGGAGGCACGCCCCACTCCTTCTTCAGCCTCAACAACATCAAGCGATCCTGCACAACAATTGGTATCAAAGACATCTTGACAAGTAGGTATGAAGAACATATCCAGCAACAACAGGATTCAATGGAAGAACACAAAAAAAAATAAAATTTTTAGGAGGCCGGTAGGGCTCCCCTCTTTCTTCCTCTCAATTGGTGGCGGTCGGTGATTGACCACCAATCCTGGGCCAAGTGGCTGATCCTAGCGATTGGCCGCCATTTCAATGATCAAGCGGTCAAGCGCAGCATTGGTGGTGCTTCACACAGATTGTCCAATGGTGATCGCTTATAGGATGGCTGATCCAGAGGGCGTAGTAGGTAGTCTTCTTCTTTGGGAAAGTTGCAGATGGTGGCAGCATCATCTCAGGCTGGTCGAGCGCAGCTGGTAGGCTTGCGTGCGATGTAGAGCCAGCCTGGGAAGTAGTGATCCGATGTTGGAGCAGGCTGCAGGGAAGAATCTGGCATGGAGGCACATGGATCCGGTGCGATGAAGTAGGGATCCAGTAAGGCGACACCTAGATCTAATAGTGGCACGCGAAGGGTGGCAGTAATGGCATGCCACAGTGGTGGCCGATGAGATGGCATGCAGGATAGAGGTTGGATCTGGAATCATTGACTTGCATGCGTAGTGAAAACCAAGGAAGAATACGGCATCGGGGATCTCGAATCTAGCGATGGTGGGCCGCGAAAACTGGTAGTGATGTGCTATGGTGGAGATTCGATGGTGGCGGCACCCAGATCTGGTGGTTGCACGAGCAGAGCTCAGTCAGCAATAGGTCTGGTTCTAGTTTTGGATGGGAGGAGGAAGGAGACGAAGGAAAAGGCTGGAAGCTTCTAGCATGAGAGAAAAAAAGGATTTGGAGTTTTTATTTTTTGATTTTCTCTTATTGTGCATGGTTGTTCTTCTGGATGTAGCTTCGCATGGTGTTAAAACTAAAAATATGTGATGGCTGGGTTGCTGGTGATGATTTTATTTGCATGTTAGAAGAGAGGTACTCAAGGGCTCGGGGTTGGGGTAGAGCTGAAGAAGCAACTATTCCATTTGGTGGAAGGCTGTGAAAAGTAGTTGGGGTATATTCATTGGTGCAACTACTTGGAGCTTTGGGGGTGATGGAGATGGATGATCCATGAAGATCTAGTAGGTTAGGACTAGACGGTTGTAGAGCAGTGCAGAGACTAGGTAGGGAGCACTGGAGTGCTGTAGTAGCACTTTTCTAAAGGCACAGAGGCTAACAGAGGCTCGACGGTGCAGTAGTCGAGAGAGGTATCTCAGCAGAGAGTGTTAGGGGCATCTTAAGGAGATCGGAAGCAGATCTCAGGGAGAGCCAGCAGGTCTCAGGAAGTGTCAGGGGCATCTAGCAGGCTGGAGTATCTTGGATTAGCTTTCTTCTATAGGAGCATCAGGGAGAGTCATAGTTTAGGTGGAGGATGGTTTGTGTGCAGCAAGAGAGGACCCAAATATCTAAAAGAAGGTGGTGTCAAGATAAAGCAGGGAGCACTAGAGTGTTGCAATAGTATTTCCTTGGAGGCACGAGCTGAGAGAGGCTCAGTGGTGCAGTAGCCGAGGGAGGTATCTCAGCAAAGAATGTCAGAGGCATCTTAGGGAGATTGGGAGTAGGTCTTAGAGAGAGCCAAGGAGTCTCAGAAGTCTCAGAATGAGATAGGTGGGTCTAAGCCCAGAATAGGGTTTGAGCTTTAGTTCCTCCAGGCACAACTGAAGCGATAGTTGGTGCAGGGGTAGTAGAGGAGAAGTGCTAGGGTGGAATTCTCTAGGATTTAGTCACTGGATTTAGAGGAGTTGGATGAGCTCTTATAGATTTTGGAGGTGCCCGTGGGTATCGGAGGTATCCAAGACAGCTTTAGTTGGATACATGGAGTGCGAAGGGTCCGAAGGGGTAGTGATGGTGATTAAGATGCAGCAGTAGGTTCAGCAGTGCAACATTGGGTGGTTGGCCTCAAGTGACTTTATGATAGAGTTAGATTCTTCTGCAGCATTAGATGGACTTTGGATTAGGTGGAGCTCTAGAGAGGTGGCTTCACAGGTGGAGCTCCTAAGTGGTGGTTTCATAGATGGAGAGAAAATTTGACATGAGTTCTGAGCAAAGGGGTGTAAGAGGATCGATATCCTTGCACCAGCAATGGTGATGCACAATTCTAGGTGGAGTGGCACGTGCAGGTGGATAGGCGTAGCTTTGAGGAGATCGTATTTGATGGTACAACATGTGTGGGTGTAGGAATACTGGAAGGTGATGCAACTACTAAGCAGAAGAGATCTTATAATTCTAGAATAGTGCAAAGAAGCAAGCCAGGTCTTCAGTTGTGGAGACGGTCATCTCAAAGGTCTTCAAGAGTGCACAGCAGTTGAGGAGGATTGGCAGAGGAATTAGAGTTTGCACAGTGAGCTATCTTGGTGCACTGTGGAGCACAGATTGGTGTTACAGCCATGGGGTTAGAGCAGGAGGACATCAGTTCAAAGCCAATGAGTGCGGTGGAGCACAAGTCTTAGGAGCTATGGAGCATAGGTTAGTGTTGCAGCTTGGGAGGCATGATGGCTTTGACGGGATGGTATCAGCTCTAGAGGCAGTAGGATGGTGTAGATGGTTCATGCAGGATTTGCCAAGGCTTGGGGCACCAAGGTGGAGATTCTTAGAATTAGTAGTGCTCCCAAGCCTTGGGAGGCCACTAGAGGAGTCAAGAAACTGGCTCCAGGAGACTACGAAAGGTGTGGTCCTAGGGCTAGGATCAATTTTGATCCTAGGATGGAGGTTCGGCCCTCCACAGTCATAAGACCCTAGTTTATTGGTCTCATAGGGGCTACTCAGAGTTTGGACTAGGTCTGGGTCCATGGGGTTGAGTGCATGATCAGACCATGGATGTACGTGGGTTTGGATGAGTGCATTCAGACTGGGTTAGCCTAGGAAGTTTTTTGCTGATTAGGGTTTCGGTCCATGTACAGGTATATATATACATGTATATTGTAAACCCTAGGTGGTGAGACAAAGTGTGAAACAAAGAGCTTTTTTCTCCCACATCTCTTCCTCTCTCTGGTTTCTTCACATGCCAAGATGCGCTATGGGGGCACCTCCAAGCATGGAGGAAGGAGGTACGTCCCACTTTTTCTTCAGCCTCAATAATGTCAAGCGATCCTACACAATACTCTTGAAGTATAAGATGAAGTTAAATCCAATCAAATATATATGCTTTTGGAGTAACTTAAAAAAAGTTCCTAGGGTTCATGGTGTCAAGGTATGGCATTGAAGCGAATCATGATAAGATTAGAGCCATTCAAGAAATGACTGCACCAAAAATAATAAAAAAGGTTCAACACTTGATTGAAAAAGTTGTAGCTTTGAATCACTTCATCTCAAGATTGGCTGAATGTCACATGCCCTTCTTTTAGGTGCTCAAATAGCTAAAGAACTTCTACTGGACTCTTGAATGGCAACAAGCCTTTGAAGAACTGAAGAACTATCTAAGCTCACCTCCTCTCCTTACCAAGCCCGAACTTGGTGAAGAATTATTCTTGTACCTGGCCGTATCTCTCGTTGCCATTGGAGCTGTCCTGATGAAGAAAAAGACAAAAATTTAGAAGCCGATCAAGTATATAATCTGATCTCTAAGGGATGCAAAAATAAGGTATACAAAATTGAAAAAGCTAACTTATGCCTTGTTGATTGTAGCTAGGAAGCTCTGACCTTATTTCTAGGGGCATACGGTCACACTTCTCACTAATCAGCCTATCAAAGCAGTTCTTCATTGGCTCGATACTTCTGGGAGAATAGTGATGCGTGCTAATCTATAACTATGGTAAGTGCACCAGTCGATCAAGTAATAAAGTAAGTGAGTAGAGTATCATCCCTAGAGGATTGAAAAATAAGTATTGAAAAGCTCTTTCCTATGTTTTATTTAGATGATCGATTTATGAGAATTAAAAAAATAAAGAATAAAATAAAAAAAATAATTAAAAATTATAAGAAAATAGAGAGAGTGTAATTATTAGAATTTTAAACTTAAGAGCAATAGGTTACTAAGACAATTGGTTCACCAACTAAGTCAATACAATATTCAGGTTATTAGGTTAAATTTATTTCATGTGATGGTGAAGTCTCCTAGTTTATTCACCATCCTTTGGTTCTAGGCATAGCAAAACTATCAATATTTATTAACTATCCTTTGGTCCAAGGTGTAATTTAAATAAATATCGATGCATTAAGTTTTGTGAAATCCTCTCTAATTAAAATATGCTATGCATCCAAAGCGCACTAAAATTTTGCATGCATATGAATTCTAATTCGATTCATAATATAAGGTATATAATCAAGAAGCAATAATAACATAGATGTACTTGGTCCGTATCATCTATGTTCATCAGATCAATTAGAAGATGGCCAGTAATCTAAAAGCATTAAGATCAGATCTATATACTCCTCATGAATAAAATTTAAAATTAAAAATAAATCATACTGAATATTGCATCAAAAGAGTGGCTACACCTTAGCCTTAGTAAAAAAAAATTTAGTTCATGATAACAAGTTCAAAAACAACAAATAAAATAAAAAGCATGAAAAAATTAGACTGTTTATTTAGTGAAATTGGTTGTCTGTTGCTCTTGATGTGGAGAACTCGATGAAGAAGAAAGTTGCTTTGTGTATAGATCTTCGGAAGAAGAAAAGAAGAGGAAAGAAAAATAACAAGAACAAAAACTTTTTCTCTTCTCTCCCTAAACCCCTCTCTCCCTCTCTATTCTCTCTATTTCTTCCTATTTTCTCTTTATTTTCAACTCTCGATTTTTGTTCTTCGCATCCTCTTTTTCGGCAACAACAAGCAGCCCCTTTAAATGGGCTAAAAGATGGATTTTCGAAAGAAATCCTAACCAAATTGGGTTTAAAACTCTTAACACAAGTCAAATTAAAATCCTAGACCATTCTAGCCTTCAGATCAGCATCCCACAGATCAAAAATCACTTCAAGATTCTTTTTAAAAATCCAATTCAAGTTGGAATTAACCTCAGCCGTCGAATCTTCTTGATGAATAAATTGAGACTATCGGATCGTGTACAGGAGACTTTAGATTTCTAGTTAAAATTAGTAACGCATCTCCACCGTTGGATCTCGATCGAAAGCCGCATCCACTGTTTGTCAACATACAGATTTCTATCATTTGATCAAATCCCAGCAAACAGCATTCATCGGATCTGACAAAATTTCTAAAATACCCTCTATAGACCGTGTGCGAGTCCAGCATTGCATGGACCACCACTTTCTTCAGCCAATCAGAGCATGCTTGTCCTTGTGAAATTCTCAAAATGCCCTTGCCTGTTACTATAGCAGTCCACCATGTGCCGCAAAAAATTCTAACATCAGCAGGAAGTCGGTCTGGTTCTGAGCGTGGTTAGGTCGGGCGGTCTGTTGAGCCAATTTTTCTGAGTCGGATTGAACCGAACTGGCTGGCATTTAAAAATTAATTTATTATTATTATTATTTTATTTTCTTTGAAATTTAATTTTGAGCTCGTTCGAAGTCCATTTTACTTGAAATTTATTTCATCTGAATCAAAAAAATAAGATCTTCATATTGGTGGCCTTCTTCCCTACATAAGATTAATTAAATATCAATTTCTTAAAAATGAGTTAATTTATTTTATAATTTAATATTTTTATTAGTATATTTTTACCATTTATCAAATAGCAAAATAGGCAATTGAGCTCACCGAGTTCGACATCAATTTTCAACCTCGGCCATCAATTAAAGCTCAGATATTGATCGACTTCATAGTGGAATGCACCATCCAAAATCTGATCGAACATGAGCAGCAAGAAGTTTGTGCCCCTAGTTTGCAGCAAAGTTATTTGGAAGAAAGAGCAGATCTCCCTAAGGACTTTTCAGCTTTATATATTGATGGTTCATCCAATGCCTCTGGAGTGGGCACGAGCTTGATTCTAATCAATCCAGAAGAAATTATTACTGAATATGCTCTACACTTTGAATTTCCCATAGTAAATAATGGAGCAGAAAATGAAGCTCTAATCATTGGATTAAGAATAGCTAAGAAATTGATAGTGGACCATATGAAAGTCTATAGTATTTCTTAATTGATAGTAGGGCAAGTCAATGGTACTTCTTAAGGTCGAAAGCAAGAAAAAGTACATGGAAAAGGTGAAGAGCTTGATCTCATCCTTCAATAGTTTCAACATTCAATAGATCCCTAGAGCAAAAAATATCAGAGCCGATCTTCTCTCAAAATTAGTAACATTGGCTCCGAGTGAGTTGCCAAAAGGAGTCTTTCTTGAGGTTATGCAGCATCCAAGTTCGAAAGAATCCTAGACAGTAATACAGGTCTTCCATGAGCCCAGCTGGGTTGATCCTCTAATTCTATACCTCAAAGATGAAATTCTCTCTAGAGATCCTAAAGAAGCTCAATAATTGAGAAACTAGGCCTTCCACTATATGAAGTTATACAAAAGATCGTATTCCTTGCCGCTCCTTAAATATCTTCGACATTCTGAAGCTGATTATGCATTGAAGGAGGTACACGAAGGAATATGCATAAATCATCTCAGAGCTAGATCGCTATCCTATAAATTGCTTTGGCAAGGATATTATTGGCCGACTATGCATAAGGATGCCATAGAATATATGAGAAAATATGATCGATGCTAGAGGAAATGCCAACATCTAAAGACAATCAGTCTCATAACTCACACCTTTAAGCACCCCATGGCTATTTATGCTGTGGGGAACGGATATACTTGATCCTTTTTCATGGCATCTGGATAGCAAAAATTTCTTTCGGTGCAAGTATACTACTTTACCCAATGGGTTGAGACTGAACCTCTAGCAAATTTTACTGAAGCAAAGTGTAGGAGTTCATCTGAAAGTTGATAGTCTATAGATACTACCTACCTCGGACTATCATTACTAATAACGGATGCCAGTTTGCAGGAATAAAGTTTGCCAAGTTTTGTGAAGATTTGAATATCTCCCATCACTTTACATCAGTAGCTCACACACAGGCAAATGGCGAGGCCGAGGTAACTAATAGGACTCTATTGTAAGGAATAAAAGTAAGGCTTGAAAGAGTGAAAGGAACATGGGTGGACGAACTTTACCACATACTCTGGGCCTATAAATTTTCTTACCTTAACATTATTGTCTTTGGTGTAAAACTATGCAATGATAGAAAATTATTCAATCGAACTTCATTCTTAAATAAAGTAGAAGGCCTCCGATTCTTAAATAGGAGGTTAACCTCGTCTTAACGAGGATGAAGGCCTTTAGTTCTTAAACAGGAAGTTAACCTTATCTTAACGAGGGTGAAGGCCTCCGATTCTTAAACAAGAGGTAATGGGAGGAGGCCCTCTCAACAATCATTTTATGCCTCGGTAATCTTATTAGGAACATGAGAAAGACCTCGTCCTAATAAGGATAATAGCCAACCATATCAAGAATAGGAGGAGGACCTCATCCTGACATAGATATAGATTTTTATAGCGGGTTGAAGGCCTCCGATTCCTAAACAGGAGGTTAACCACAAGTATGAGAATTTTTGATTCCTAGATAGATATATTTGCTCCTAATCAAATCCAAGGGCTCCTATTCATAAACAAGGGGGACGGATATATAAGGATCCATTTTGCTACCAAGCTCTCATCAAGTAACTTGATGGCTCTCCGAAGATTGTCTTTCATTTCTCTTAGCCTCTTCCTCCAAACTATAGACTCGGCTTCGGTGCCAACTTAGAAAAAGACCAAAATTTTTCATCTTTCGAGAGCAAGAAACCAGCATAGGACTTTGGCAGTCATAGTTTTGTACTCTTCTTGTCCGAACTTCAAACTCGAGAGTATAGGGATAAGTATTGAAAGTATAATATCTCCCATCGATGTTCGGATGACCTCCAATGCATGTATATCGGACGACCTTCTCCACCATGATGAGCAATCCCCCTCCAATGACTGCAAAACTCATCAAAGATAAGATGAACTTCATCCTGCCAAACTACTCATGACCGTAGGATTATTACAAGGATGGTAATCGATCTAAAAGGTTGACGTATGATCGCTTTCATAGGATAGATGTGTCTTAAGTCTATGGTGTGGAGATATCAAAGTGAGAGTATAAATACTCGTAAGAGAATAAGGACACTGAGCGTGACTACCTCAAGCAGTCATAAGAAAGTCTACCTTCTCGTCGATGACTAGCTCAATGCTATAGTGGTGTGTCTGGTTCTTAGACCAAAGATGCATTGACAATTCACCTTAAGGATGTTATAATTTGACTACACCATAACTCGATCTCCTAGCCATTTGGAATCCTAAGGTATATGTTGGCTATAGTAGGAATTGGATTGCACTAATAGAGAATCTATCTACCTCGGTAGATGAGAGTAGCCCTATGATAATCATGAGATTGAGTCCTTAAGCGCATGGCCATGGTAGAGTGAAGGTGATAGAAAGAGTTTCTATTAGGATTTTACATTGGACTTGAATCGAATGATTAATTCATATGACAGATGTTGGGTTTGACGAGTTCACCTTAATCTTAATCCTATCGGGGCTCAAGATAGAAGAACTCAATCACATAGGTTGCTACATCGAGAGGTTCACTTTTAGTTTTGATGGATTGTCATCATATACTACTAGATATCACTGATGGATTTTGGAAGCAATTAGAATGATTTTGATGATTGATCATTCTAATTGTATGAATTAGAAGAGTTCTGATTCATCAAAAGATATTTCGATGATGTTGATGATAGAGATCATGATATATCTTATTATCATATGAAACTAAACCTAACTGGGCCACACAAATAAGGGTTTAGGTTTGAATGTCATCAATTGAACTAACCTAATTTGATTGATTTGGATTAGATCCAATCAGGATCAAGATAGTCGTGTTAGCACATGATTGAGCCTGACTTTCTGCTTTTGTAATCTTTCTGATTCATCACAACCAAGTTAAATTTGATTTGACTCATTCTTATATCTTGAATGAGTTTATTTTTATCTAACTAGAACTAGTCTAGGTCAAATTAATTATAAAAATTAAATCCATTCCTAGTGTAATTTGACTAGGATCAAAAGTTGACCAAATTAAGAGAATTAAGGATCACCTAATCAGATGCTTCTAGAAAATTCTATAGAAATTATTTTAATCTAATTTTTGGGTATGTGATAGGGCTCGAGTCATGCTATGGGTTATGATGGTGATTTGACTGGGTTTTGATAGAGTTTGATTTGGATAAAACTCTTAAGGAAAGAGTCCTAAGCGCAATGGACTCTTCCTTATCTACTCATGCCACCATCTTCTAGATTGAATTTTAATGACAAAACTAGATGAGATCTAGGTTGTCATGTGGAGAATAACTTCTAGAGTTCCTTTGATCAAATAATAAGTGATTTGGTCAAACAAGAACTCTAAATGGCGTTTGGTTTAAGAAACCTTTCTCACATCAAAGAGAGCATTGCATGATTTTATTTTCCATGTAGAGGTGCTGTCACCCATACCATATCCCATACCCCCTCTATCTTCTCTCTCCTCTCTTCTACAAGCCTAAAAAGTTAAGCAAAAATTTGAATTGAAGGTCCAAGATTTTTGGCACAAGATTCAGGATCTATACGATAGTGTTCATGAGACAGATGGGCAGCCTTCAAAAATAGTTTTGAAGGATCTATAGATCAGATGTAGATTTGATCTTTGGATGAGAGATTCATGAGGAGATGATATTTAGATTCTGCCTGAGTGGATACCGGTAGAGCCTAGGTGCGTATGTGGCTCCTTCCAGAATCTCAGGAACCAATAGGATCATTATAGGGTAATTAGATTATCCAATAAGGTACCTTAAATTAAATCTCATTTAATTTTATTTTAATTTTTAATATCAGATCACTAAGGTCAGATATGAGAATTCTTAGATTTGATTAGATCATAAAAATTTTTATAGAAAAATCCACCTCTGATCTGATCAGATCTAGACGATCCTGCGGTAGAAAATGAGATTTTTCCTTCAACTGGCATGAGAGCTGCAGTAGCAGTTCTTCAGATCTTTTTTAGATCTGATTTAATTTTTATTTATAATCTAATATTAAATAATTTTAGATGTCACATTAAATATGATTAGATCTAAAATCAAAAAATTAAAAATTATATGATTTAGATCTATAATGTATGAGATGCATGACTAGACTAGGAATAGAATTATTCTATGTGTAGTCTAGTATGATCAAATTATTAATTTGATTAAATATAATTTTATATTTTTTTATTTTTATTTTTTTGATGTTATAATTATTATAATCAGATCTAAAAAATAAAAAATAAAGATTTTAATTTTCAGTTTGTTCATATGAGATATGAAAGATGCATGCTTAGACTGATTATAGAATAGTTCTATAAAATGTCTAGAATAGTTTTATTTTTTATGTGATCAAATTTAAAATTTTATTTTTTAGATTTAATATGCGATATTTTAGATCTAAAAGTATGCATGGTTTATTGAGTTATGATACATGAGATGTATGTAAGACATGTATAGGTCAAATCTTTTGTATATGTGATATATGATTTAGATCTAACTTATTTTATTTTAGAAAATTTACTTTTGATTAAGATATTTTTCTTAGCCGTCCAGTCATAAGAACAAAGTAGGGTTTAAAGATTCTCTCCTTTCATTTGATGGAACGTTGTTATGACGTGTAGGGGTGCTGTGCATTCATCCTTAATCAAAAATTAGAATTTATTTTCTATAAAATCTTAGATCTTGAAACCCTAGAATTTTATTACATATTTTGTTCATGAACCCAAAACTTAATTAAAAATTAAGATTATATAATTAATTAGATATAAAAATTATAAATTTTTATATCTAAGACATCTTTATAAAATTAGTTCGGGCTTGGATTGCTCAATTAGATCAAGCAGTTGATCAAACTAAATCAAAAGTTGGTTAGGTGGAATTAAAGAAAGCTTAGAATTGACCAGCCTAATAGGATTAAGTCTAGATCAAGATCGAATCATATTGAGATGTAACTCGATCAACTCAAGACCTAATTCGGCTCCACCGTTCGAGCCTAGATTGTAGGCTAACCTGATTGATTCTAATTCAATAATTTGGTATCTAAGGTAAGTCTAGCAGATATGATTGATTGATTTTTAATTAGAAGCTAATTGATCTGAATACGTTATTATCGAGTTCATGGCATATCCCTTCCACCAGTCTCACTTATCCAGCCATTTATGTTGATCTAGTTCTAATTTGAGGTGACTAACAATTCGAGCCAACCCATGCCACTAGGTTAGTCATAATTATTATGACTAAGTCAAGTTAAGTTTAAAGAGACGTAAATTAAATCTTTCTAAGAAAATATTATGTCTATGATGTTCCACTATTGTAGATGTGCGGGTCCTTTCTAAGGTTGATTGTTCTTAGCTGGATACAGTGGTTCAGTTGTACCAAAAAGATGCAACCATATCTATTAGGCATTGGATGATACAGGTTGGAGGTTGGGTTGGACATGATTTTTTGGATACGGTGAGAGATCCAATCAAAAATCCAATTCATGCAAATGGTGGGTTTGACTTAACTAAGGAGTGGAGCAACATTCCGAACATGATGAGCTTTATGAATTAAAGATCAGGTTTGGATGCACCATGATTAGAGAATCATTAGATAAGAGTTGTCCACTCATTGGTTGATCGATCATCAACAACTGTTAGGTGAGGTGGTGAGTCAGTCGGTAGGATCGCACCATCCATTAGAAATCTATAATCATGAAGATTTTTGCATCTCTGCAAAGGAAGTATAGAAATTCGAGTAAATAGTGAGAGCCTAATTTATTTAAAAATAAAACTCCTAAATAAATTGGTTAAGTCTAATTACAAAATTTAACTAGAAACTTTGACTCTCTATAGAAAAATAGCTGCGTCCAACTCACTAGCCTATATTTAGGACACCCATAAACTGACTGGATCCAACTACAAGAATTGGCTCTAAAACTTCAAAATTATTTTGGATTTCGAGAAGTTGACTTTGAAGAAAAAATCCTGATTTCCCGGGGTCAGGTTCGTTCAGATCTGATTGGATCGAGAGGCATATTTCAAAAATCACCTCTTAGATCCTAATCAGATCTGACACTTTTTAGATCTAATTTTATGATCTAATAAATAAAAAAATTAAATTAAATTAAATCTAATTAATTTTACCTTGATTCTGGGTAATCTGATTACCCGTTGATGATCTTGCTGATGCCCTGAGGTTCTGGATCTAGCCATGCAAGCACCTGGCCTTTATCGGTATCCACTCAGGCTGGATCTGGAGATCTTCTCCTTCTCTTTCTTTTCTCCAAAAATTAGATCTGAATCTAATTTGGAGGATCTTCAAAACTCCTTCTGAAGATCATCCATCATCTCTGTAGTAGTGCTGCCTTCTTCCTTTTTCGTCAGCCTTTTCTTGTCTGACTCACACTAATCTGAAGCCCAACTACCTTGGGCATGGAGAGGAGAGAGAGGATTAGAAAGGTGGCATGAAGGAGGGAGAGGAGCAGCCTTGGGGCATGGGCTAGGAGAGAAGTCTTTTAAAAGTGGGCGCAGATAGGTCTTTATATAGACCCTACCGTGCTATGCAGTGCCACATCACCCCGGCCAATCACGTTGCTTTATTTAATCAGATCTAAATCTGATTGGTGGGATGACATCACCTGATCCAATTAGATGAGAGACCCATAGATTCATCCTAAGGTGGCACCTAAGACTGGTCAAAGTCCATAGATGAGGGTCACCTAGTTTGAATCCAAGAAGCAACCTGGAGTCCCATCCGTATGGGACTCCAGGCATCCCTATCCATGGGTGCACGCCATCCTAGGCATGCACCCTCTTCTTTCTAATTTTTAGAGAGAGGACAAACCCCTATCTGCTCTCCAATAAGTACATGACACATGGGCAGATGTCCAAGTATCAAAGGTCAACGTTTGACCAAAATCAAAGGACAAGAATTAGTAGGTGACGAAAAATGGTAAGTGTTATCTCAAACTTATCTCAGAAATTAAGACAATCCTTTTCTGACCTGGACAAGCTCCAGTCAGACTAGGTAAAGGTACCTGAGTGACCACAAACTCATTTGGCTCAGTCGAGACAACTTTTATGATAAGAAAAAAGGAGAATGTTAGGTTCAATCGTATGCTAGCACGATTTCCTTGAACCTAATTGAATCTAATTCAAATCAGTTGAACTGGGTTAGTCCAATTGATGATATCCAAATCCAAACCCTTATTTTTACGACCCAATTAGGTTCAGTTCTATATGGTAATGGGATATATGGTGATCTCCATCATCAACATCATCAAAACTCCTTTCGATGGATCAGAACTCTTCTGATTTAGACAATTAGAATGATCGATCATCAAAATCATTCTAGTTGCTCTCAAAATTCACTAGTGACACCTAGCAATATTTGGTGGCAACCCATCAAAACTGAAGATGAACCTCTCGATGTAGCTACTTGTGTGATTAAGTTCTTCTATCATATGATTTAATCATTCGATTCAAGTCCGATGTGAAAACCTTAATAAAAACTTTTTCTATTATTTTACACTCTGCCATGGCCATAGGCTTATGGACTTGATTCTCATGATCATCATAGGGCTGTTCCTCATCCACCAAGGTAGATAGATTCTATCTTGGTGCAATCCAATTCCTACAATGAACATGCTATAGCCAACATACACCTCAGGGTTCCGAATGGCTAGGAGACCGAGTCATCATTGTTAGATATATGTGCCCTAGAAGCCAGAATTGGCTGACACTTGTAATACACTTCTAGGGGCAAAATTATAATTTTGACTAATATCAATAAAATGGGTTATTTTCTATCACATATGTGTATTTAGTGTCTGTGATACATCCTTTGAGTTAATGGTAATGATAATTCATATTTTTAAGAGTTGAAAATTTAAGACATGAATAATCATTGTTAACTCATAAAATGCTCCCGACCATAGGATCATCACGAGGATGATGATTGATCCGGAAGGTTGGTGTACAATCGCTTCTCTTTAGTAGATGAATCTTGAGTCTACGGTGTGGAGACACCGGAGCGAGAGTACAGGTACTTGTTAGAGAATGAGGGCACTGAGCGTGACCACCTTGAGTAGTCATTAGGAAGTCTACCTTCTCGTCAATGACTGACTCGATGCTGCAGTAGTGTGTCTGGTTCTTTGACCTGAGGTGCATCGGCAGTTCACCTTGAGGGTGTTATAGTTTGACTACACCATTACTCGGTCTCCTAGCCATATGGAACCCTGAGGTGTATGTTGGCTATAGCATGTTCATTGTAGGAACTGGATGGCATCAAGATGGAATCTATCTACCTCGGTGGTAGAGGAGCAGCCCTATGATGAATCATGAGAATCAAGTCCAGAAGTCCATGGCCATGGCAGAGTGAAATAATAGAAAGAGTTTCTATTTAGATTTTCACATTGGACTCGAATCGAATGATTACATCATATGACAGAGACTAGGGTTTGACGAGTTCACCTTAACCCTAATCTGATCGGGGCTCAAGATAGAAGAACTTAATCACACAGGTAGCTGCACCAAGAGGTTCGCATTCAGCTCTGATGGGTTGCCACCATATACTGCTAGGTGTCACTGGTGGATTTTGGGAGCAATTAGAATGATTTAGATGATCGATCATTCTAGCTGTTCGAATCAGAAGAGTTCTGATCCATCGAAAGGAGTTTCGATGATGTCGATGATAGAGATCATGACATATCCCATTACCATACAGAACTGAACCTAACTGGGTCACACAAACAAGGGTTTGAATCTGGTGATCATCAATTGAACTGATCTAGTTCAATTGATCTGAATGAGATTCAATTAGGTTCAAGAAAATCGTGCTAGCACTCGATTGAACCTAACGTTCTTCTTTTACTATCATAAATAAGTTGTCCTGACTGAGCCAAAGGAGTTTGTGCTCAATCAGAGGCCTTCATATGGTCTGACTGGAGGTTGTCCAAGTCAGAAAAGGTTGTCTTATTTTGTAAGACATTACCTGCCATTTTTGGTCACCTGCCATTTCTTGTTCTTTGACTTTGGTCAAAAGTCTACCTTTGACTGGTCAAACGTTGACCATTGACACTTTGACTTTTGACCACATGTCATGCACCTATTGGAGAGCTGGTGGGGGCCTGTCCCCCTGCCAGAACCTGGCAAGGAGAGGGCGCACGCCACCCTTGGCGTGTGCCCAAGTTGGAGGCGCCTAGGAGTCCCTTGTTGGACAAGGACTCCATCTCCTTTTTGGATTCCAATTAGAGTTCTCCTAAGAACCAACTTTGACTGGTCTTAGGCACCCTCTAAGGAGGAATCCAGGGGACTCTATTCCCACCAATCAGATTTAGATCTGATTTCACAAAGGGTTGTGATTGGTTGGGAAGAAGAGGAGTTGGATCACAGACAGTCTATAAATAAGACCCTGCGCCCAACTCAGATAGTGATTGGAAGTGATTGAAAGAATCACAATTCTCCATGCCCCAAGGCTGCCTCTCCCCTCTTTCCTCCATGCCAAACCACCTTCTCCCCTTGCCTCTCCACGTCCAAAAGGAGTTTTGGACTTTTTGGTTGGTGCGATCCAGATCAAAGAAAGGCGATCTGAAAGCTAAGAAGGCTGCGCTGCTGCAAAGGACGACTGCTGATCTTCAAAAGGAGTTTTGAAGATCCTCCAGATCAGATCCAGATCTAATTTTTGGAGATGTGATAGAGAAGAAGAGGATCTCTAGATCCAACCCAAGTGGATACCGGTAGAGGCCAGGCACTTGCGTGGCTAGATCCAGAACCTTCCGCTGCAAACAGGATCATCAATGGGTAATAGGATTACCCATATCAAGGTAAATTAAATTTGATTTAATTTATCTAATTTTATTTTAATTTTTAAAATAATAATAATCAGATCTAAAATATCTTAGATCTGATCTAGATCAAAGAAAAATTTTTTTGAAATATATCTCTTGATCTGATCAGATCTGAACGAACCTGGTCCGAGAAATCAGGATTTTCCTTCAACTGGTATCAGAGCCAAGGTTCTAAAAGTATTTAGATCTGAATTTTAAATTTATTTTAATTAGAAAATAAATAATTTCAGATGTCACATGAGATGTGATCAGATCTGAAATCAGAAAAAATTAAAATTAAATGATTTGGATCTAAGATTAGAAAATATGCATGACTAGTTCTAAAATAGAATAGTTCTATAGAATAGTCTTGCATGTTTTTGATTTAATCTGATTAAATCATATTTTAGATCTATTTATTTACTATTTTTTGATATTATAATGGTTATAATAACATCTAAAAAATAGCAAATAAAAATTATTTAATTTTAAATATCATATGAGATATGATTGATGCATGTCTAGACTAGTTGTAGAATAGTTCTACATAATTATCTAGATTAGAATTTATTTTGATTAGATCAATTTAAATCTAATTTTTTAGATTATTATGAGATAATTTAGATCTAAAAATATGCATGATTCGATACATGAGATGTATGCAAAATATGCCATGATTAGATCTAATTTGTATATGAGATATATGATATAGATCTATAAACTGTTTTGTAGTATTGCATGTTCCTGATTAAGGCGTTCCTCTTGGCCGTCCGGTCATAAGAATGAAGAAGGGTTTAAAGGCCCTCTCTTTCCCATTCGATGGGGTGTTCTTATGATGTGTAGGGGTGCTGCGTGTTCGTCCTTAATCAGAAATCCAAAACTTACTTTCTGCAAAACCCTAGATCCTGAAACCCTAGGATTTATTGTGCATATTTTGTTTATGAACCCTACTTAATTAAAAATTAAGATTATGGAATATTAATTAGGTCTAAAATTGAGAATTTCAGATCTAAGACATATTCATAATACTGGGTTCGGGCTTGGGTAGCTCAATTAGGTCTAAGCGGTTGATCAAACCGAATCAAGAGTTGGTTAGATGGGATCAACAATGCTTAAATTGACCAGCCTAATAGGATTAAGTCTGGGTCAAGATCGAGTCACGATCAAGCAAGACCTAATTAGGCTCAGAGGTTAGAGTCTGGATTGTAGGCTAACCCAATTGGTTCTGACTCAATAATTTGGTGTCTAAGGTAAGTTTGGCACATACGACCGACTGGTTTTTAATTGGAAGCTACTCGACCTGAATGCGTTCTTGTACGAGTTAATGGCATATTCCTTCCACCGGTCTCACTTACCTGGCCATATCTGTTGACACAGTTCTGATCTGAGGTGGTCAATAATCCGAGCTAACCCATGCCACTAGGTTAGTCATAATTGTTATGACTATGACAAGTCTAGTTTAATGAGACCTGAATCAATTCTCCCTAAGAAAAGATTAAGTCTGAGGTCTTCCACCATTGTAGATGTGCGGGCCCTTCCCGGGGTTGATTGTTCTCGGCTGGATACAGTGGCTCAGTTGCACCGGGAAAGATGCAACCATGTCTATTAGGCATTGGATGCTATGGGCTGGAGGATGAGTTGGGCTCAATATTCTTGGATACGGTGAGAGACTCAATTAGGAACCCAGTCTATGCAAATGGTGGGTCTGACTTAACTAAGGAGTGGATCAATATTCCGGATACGGTGAGATTCATGAATTAGAGACCAAGTTTGGGTGCACCATGATTAGAGAATCATTGAACAAGAGTTGTTCACTCATTGGCTAACCCATCACCAATAACTGTTAGGTGAGGTGATGAGTCAGTTGGTGAGACCGCACCACCCACTAGAAATCATTAATCGTGGAGATTTTCGCATCTCTACAGAGGGAGTGTAGGGATCCGAGAAAATAGTGGGAGCTAATTTGTTTAAAAATAAAATTCCTAAATAAATTGGTCAAGTCAAAATTACAGTATCTAACTAGAATCTTTGACTCTCTACAGGAAAAATGTCTGCGTCCAACCCATTGGCACGTATCCTGGACACACATAGACTGACTGGACCCAATTATAAAGATTGGCTCAGGAACTACAAAATAGTTTTGGGTTCCGAGAAGTTAACCCATGTACTGGACCAGGACCCTCCCACCTTACCAGCCCGTCCATCCATTGAACAGAGAGCATCTCTGAAAAAATGGATAGACGAAGATAATAAGGCCAGATATTACATGTTGGGCTCGATGTCTGATGAGCTCCAGCGCCAACATGAAGATATCGGGACTGCTCGCCAAATGTTGGCTCACCTACAGGAGATGTTTGGTGAACAGAGTCGCGCAGCCAAATATCAAGTCACGAAATGACTTTTTAAGGCTAAGATGCGTGATGGGCAGTCAGTCCAAGATCACTGTCTGACAATGATCAAGGACATGGAAGAGCTTGAGAAGCTCGGTGTGAAGTTAGACTTGGACCTGCAGAACGATATTATTCTGCAATCCTTGACTGATGCATATGGGCAATTCATCATGAATTACCACATGCATAAACTTCAAAATTCCTTGGCCGAATTAATGAATATGCTGGTTACCGCTGAGCTTTCTATGAAAGGTTCTAAAGGCTCAGTTCTTGCTATGGAACGGACTTCTTCCAAAAGAAAGTCTTATGGAAAGAAAAAGAAGTCTGTGAAAAAGCAGAAAGGTGGAAGGATCAAAGAAGAAGAAGGCAGAGCCGAAGAAAAAAGGCCGATGTCAAAGGAAAGTGTTTCCATTGCAACAGCGACGGCCATTGGAAGCGGAACTGCCCTACTTACCTGGCCACCCTGAAGAACAAGAAGGAAGGTCCTTCTGGAGGTATGCTCGTTATTGAGTCTAACCTTACGATTTCTTCTGCATCCAGTTGGGTGCTTGACTCTGGTTCTAGTGCTCATCTGTGCACTTCCATGCAGGGTCTTGAGGATAGCAGGAGGCTGAGGGATGGAGACATGATCCTACGCATCGGTAATGGAGCAAGAGTTGCTGCAGTAGCCGTGGGAACATACCCTCTTCGATTACCATCTGGTTTAGACTTAGTTTTGAAAGACTGTTATTATGTGCCTGCAGCTAGCAGGAATTTGATTTCTGTTTCATGCTTAGCACAAGAAGGCTATGTGATTACCTTCTTTAAGGACCATTGTAACATTCTTTATGAAAGAAATAAAATTGCAAATGGTTTTCCTTATTAATGGTCTTTATCAGCTACATATTGATGTACCTATTCTAACTATCGAGCAAAACGTGAATGCCAAACGACCTAGGGATAGTCCAAATGATAGATATCTATGGCACCTGAGATTAGGTCATATAGCAGAAGATAGGATCAACAAATTGGAGAAAAATGGGCTATTGAGTCCATTGACTTCCGAGTCATATCCAACTTGTGAATCTTGTCTTCAAGGCAAAATGACTAAACTCCCTTTTGTTGGACATGGGGAGAGGGCCACAGATCTCCTTGCCCTAGTACATACTGATGTGTGCGGCCCATTTGATGTGCCGGCTAGAGGCAATTTTGTCTACTTCATTACCTTTATCCGATGATCTGTCTAGGTATGGGTATGTGTATCTTATGAGACACAAGTCTGAAGCTTTTGAAAAGTTCAAAGAATTCAGACATGAAGTAGAAAAATAAACTGGAAAAACCCATTAAGGTTCTTCGATCAGATCGAGGAGGTGAATACCTTAGCCGGGAATTCCTAGACTATCTTAAGGAAAATGGCATAGTCTCTCAATGGACTCCACCAGGAACACCTCAACTCAACGGGGTTTCAGAATGGAGAAATCGGACCCTCTATTGGATATGGTTCGATCCATGATGAGCTTCACAGACCTCCCTGATTTTCTTTGGGGACACTCATTGTTAACTTCAATCTTATCTACTGAATAGGGTTCCCTCTAAAATCCGTTCCTACCACACCGTATGAGATATGGCACGGTAAGAAACCAAGTCTGAGTCATCTCAGAATTTGGGGTTGTCCGGCTCATGTCAAAAGACAACAAGCGGACAAGTTAGAGTTTAGGTCCTTTAGAGCTCGATTCATAGGATATCCTAAAGAGTCATTAGGATACTATTTCTACATTCCAGAAGACCACAATGTGATTGTGAGTCGACATGCCATCTTTCTTGAAAAATAGTTTATTCAAGATAGCGGCATTGGAAAGCAGATCAAGCTTGATGAGAAAGTCTCACAAGTACAACGAGCTAAGGACCAATTGGAACCAAATCAGGTTGAGCCAATAAGAACACTACCTCCTCCACCTCGTAGATCGGAAAGAGTTTTCCATCCCCCTGAGAAGATACTTAGGTATTATTTCAGAGGAAAGTAGAGAAAATGTTCCTCGTAGGTAATGGTGCTCATGGTGATGATCCCAAAACCTACAACGAGGCGATATCAGATATCGACTCCGAGAAATGGCTAGAGGCAATGCAGTCAGAAATTGACTCGATGCACTCAAACCAAGTCTGGACCTTGGTAGATCCACCAGAAGGTATAGTACCTATTGGGTGTAAATGGATCTTCAAGAGAAAGATTGGTGCAGATGGGAATGTGGAGACATTCAAGGCTAGACTAGTGGCAAAAGGTTATAGTCAATGCGAAGGCATTGACTATCAGGATACCTTTTCCCCAGTGGCTATGCTAAAATCCATCCGCACATTGCTTGCCGTTGCAGCCTATTTCGATTATGAAATATGGCAAATGGACGTGAAAACGGCATTCTTAAATGGATATCTTGAGGAAGATATCTATATGGAACAGCCGCTAGGTTTCACATCCAGTGATACTGATCACAAGGTTTGCAAGCTGCAAAGGTCCATATATGGACTTAAGCAAGCATCTCGGAGCTGGAACACTCGTTTCAATGATGTGATCAAAAAGTTTGGTTTCATCAAAAATGAAGAGGATCCGTGTGTTTTCAAAAAGGTCAGTGGGAGCGCTGTTGTCTTCCTCGTATTGTACGTGGATGACATCCTCCTTATTGGGAATGATATTCCCATGATGACAACAGTCAAATTATGGTTGTCCAAGGAATTCTCCATGAAAGACCTAGGTGAAGCATCCTTTATTCTAGGAATTAAGGTCTATAGGGATAGACCGAATAGGATGCTAGGACTTTCACAGAAGATGTACATAGAGAAAGTACTAAAGAGGTTTAGTATGGAAAACTCTAAGAGGGGATTAATACCCTTCAGACATGGTATTCATCTTTCCAAGAAGATGTGCCCTAGCACACCTGAGGAAATAGAACGCATGAGCAAGATCCCTTATGCTTCTGCAATAGGGAGCCTCATGTATGCCATGCTATGTACACGACCTGATATAGCCCATGCTGTGAGTGTCACAAGCAGATATCAGTCAAATCCAGGTGAAGAACACTGGACTTCTGTGAAATGTATCCTTAAGTACTTGAGAAGAACTAAGGATATGATGTTGGTCTTTGGTAATGGAGAACTCCAAGTCCAGGGATACACAGACTCGGATTTCATGTCCGATATAGATGATCGAAAGTCGACATCTGGGAGTCTATTTGTGTGCAATGGTGGTGCTGTCAGCTGGAAGAGTTCCAAGCAAACGGTGATAGCAGATTCCACCATGGAAGCAGAATATATCGCTGCATCAGAGGCTGCGAAGGAAGCATTCTGGTATAAGAAGTTTGCTGCAGAAATTGGAGTAATGCCATCAGATGCCATTCCTCTATACTGCGACAACAATGGCGCCATAGCCCTTGCTAAGGAGCCGAGGTCTCACCAGAAATCCAAGCATATTGAGCGGCGATACCACCTCATCCGCGATTACCTCGAGAAGGGTTATGTCGAGGTCAAGAGAGTCAACTCCACAGATAATGTGGCAGACCCACTTACAAAGCCGTTGGGCCAGCAGAAGATCGAAGCCCACCTTGAGAAGATGGGACTTAGACTTGTAGCCAATTGGCTTTAGGACAAGTGGGAGATTGTTAGATATATGTGCCCTAGAAGCCAGAATTGGCTGACACTTGTAATACACTTCTAGGGGCAAAATTATAATTTTGACTAATAATCAATAAAATGGGTTATTTTCTATCACATATGTGTATTTAGTGTCTGTGATACATCCTTTGAGTTAATGGTAATGATAATTCATATTTTCAAGAGTTGAAAATTTAAGACATGAATAATCATTATTAACTCATAAAATGCTCCCGACCATAGGATCATCACGAGGATGGTGATTGATCCGGAAGGTTGGTGTACAATCGCTTCTCTTTAGTAGATGAGTCTTGAGTCTACGGTGTGGAGACACCGGAGCGAGAGTACAGGTACTCGTTAGAGAACGAGGGCACTGAGCGTGACCACCTCGAGTAGTCATTAGGGAGTCTACCTTCTCGTCAATGACTGACTCGATGCTGCAGTAGTGTGTCTGGTTCTTTGACCTGAGGTGCATCGGCAGTTCACCTTGAGGGTGTTATAGTTTGACTACACCATTACTCGGTCTCCTAGCCATATGGAACCCTGAGGTGTATGTTGGCTATAGCATGTTCATTGTAGGAACTGGATGGCATCAAGATGGAATCTATCTACCTCGGTGGTAGAGGAGCAGCCCTATGATGATCATGAGAATCAAGTCCAGAAGCCATGGCCATGGCAGAGTGAAATAATAGAAAGAGTTTCTATTTAGATTTTCACATTGGACTCGAATCGAATGATTACATCATATGACAGAGACTAGGGTTTGACGAGTTCACCTTAACCCTAATCTGATCGGGGCTCAAGATAGAAGAACTTAATCACACAGGTAGCTGCACCAAGAGGTTCGCATTCAGCTCTGATGGGTTGCCACCATATACTGCTAGGTGTCACTGGTGGATTTTGGGAGCAATTAGAATGATTTAGATGATCGATCATTCTAGCTGTTCGAATCAGAAGAGTTCTGATCCATCGAAAGGAGTTTCGATGATGTCGATGATAGAGATCATGACATATCCCATTACCATACAGAACTGAACCTAACTGGGTCACACAAACAAGGGTTTGAATCTGGTGATCATCAATTGAACTGATCTAGTTCAATTGATCTGAATGAGATTCAATTAGGTTCAAGGAAATCGTGCTAGCACTCGATTGAACCTAACGTTCTTCTTTTACTATCATAAATAAGTTGTCCTGTCTGAGCCAAAGGAGTTTGTGCTCAATCAGAGGCCTTCATATGGTCTGACTGGAGGTTGTCCAAGTCAGAAAAGGTTGTCTTATTTTGTAAGACATTACCTACCATTTTTGGTCACCTGCCATTTCTTGTTCTTTGACTTTGGTCAAAAGTCTACCTTTGACTGGTCAAACGTTGACCATTGACACTTTGACTTTTGACCACATGTCATGCACCTATTGGAGAGCTGGTGGGGGCCTGTCCCCCTACCAGAACCTGGCAAGGAGAGAGGGCGCACGCCACCCTAGGCGTGTGCCCAAGTTGGAGGCGCCTAGGAGTCCTTGTTGGACAAGGACTCCATCTCCTTTTTGGATTCCAATTAGAGTTCTCCTAAGAACCAACTTTGACTGGTCTTAGGCACCCTCTAAGGAGGAATCCAGGGGACTCTATTCCCACCAATCAGATTTAGATCTGATTTCACAAAGGGTTGTGATTGGTTGGGAAGAAGAGGAGTTGGATCACAGACAGTCTATAAATAAGACCCTGCGCCCAACTCAGATTGCGATTGAAGTTTTGAAAGAATCACAATTCCCCATGCCCCAAGGCTGCCTCTCCCCTCTTCCTCCATGCCAAACCACCTTCTCCCCTCCTCTCCACGTCCAAAAGGAGTTTTGGATTTTTGGTTGGTGCGATCCAGATCAAAGAAAGGCGATGAAAAGCTAGAAGGCTGCACTGCTGCAAAGGACGACTGCTGATCTTCAAAAGGAGTTTTGAAGATCCTCCAGATCAGATCCAGATCTGAATTTTTGGAGATGTGATAGAGAAGAAGAGGATCTCCAGATCCAACCTGAGTGGATACCGGTAGAGGCCAGGCACTTGCGTGGCTAGATCCAGAACCTTCCGCTGCAAACAGGATCATCAACAGGGTAATAGGATTACCCAAATCAAGGTAAATTAAATTTGATTTAATTTATCTAATTTTATTTTAATTTTTTAAAATAATAAGAATTAGATCTAAAATATCTTAGATCTGATCTAGATCAAAGAGAAAAATTTTTGAAATATATCTCTTGATCTGATCAGATCTGAACGAACCTGGTCCGAAAATCAGGATTTTCCTTCATTCATAGAAGAGTATTATAAGTGTCAGACTCAATTCTGGCTTCTAGATGGCGAAGCATTTTATAAGTTAATAATGAAAATTCTATCTTAAATTTTCAACTCTTGAAAATAAGAATTATCATTACACTAACTCAAAGGATGTATCACAGACACTAAATACACATATGTGATAGAAAATAATCCATTTTATTATTTATAATCAAAATTATAATTTTGCCCCTAGTATGTATTACAAGTGTCAGCCAATTCTAGCTTCTAGGGTACACATATCTAATAAACTCCCACATTACCTAAAGCCAATTGGCTACAAATCTAAGTTCCATCTTCTCAAGGTGGGCTTCGATCTTCTGCTAAGCCAATGACTTTGTAAGTGGGTCTGCCGCATTATCTGTGGAGTCGACTCTCTTGACCTCGATCATAACCCTTCTCGAGGTAATCAGCGGATGAGGTGGTATCGCCGCTCGAATCTGCTTAGATTTCTGGTGAGACCTCGACTCCTTAGCAAGGGCTATGGCACCATTATTGTCACAGTATAGAGGAATGGCATTTGATGGCATCACTCCATCTCTACGGCAAACTTTTTATACCAGAATGCTTTCTTTGCAGCTTCTGACGCAGCGATGTATTCTACTTCTATGGTGGAATCTGCTATCACTATCTACTTGAAACTTTTCCAACTGATAGCTCCACCATTGCATAAAAATGGACTTCCAGATGTCGACTTTCGATCATCTACATCGGACATAAAATTCGAGTCTGTATATCCCTGGACTTGGAGTTCTCCATTACCAAAGATCAATAACATATCCTTAGTTCTTCTCAAGTACTTAAGGATACATTTCACAGAAGTCCAGTGTTCTTCACCTGGATTTGACTGATATCTGCTCGTGACACTCACGGCATGGGCTATATCAGGTCGTGTACATAACATGGCATACATGAGGCTCCCAATTGCTGAAGCATAAGGGATCTTGCTCATGCGTTCTATTTCCTCAGGTGTGCTAGGGCACATCTTCTTGGAAAGATGAATGCCATGTCTGAAGGGTACTAAACCCCTCTTAGAGTTTTTTATACTAAACCTCTTTAGTACTTCCTCTATGTACATCTTCTATGAAAGTCCTAGCATCCTATTCGGTCTATCTCTATAGACCTTAATTCCTAGAAATAAAGGATGCTTCTCCTAGGTCTATCATAAAAAACTTCTTAGATAACCACACCTTGACTGAGGTCAAGATGGGAATGTCATTTTCAATTAGGATGATGTCATCCATAAATAATATAAGAAAGACAACAGCACTTCCACTGATATTTTTGAATACACAGGATTTCTCCTCATTCTTGATGAAATCAAATAATTTGATCACATCATTAAAATAAGTATTCTTGCTTTGAGATGCTTGCTTAAGTCCATAGATGGATCTTTGCAACTTGCAGACCTTATGATCACCATCACTAAAAGTGAAACTAAGCGACTATTGCATATAGATAACTTTCTCAAGATATCCATTTAACAACATCATTTTCACAACCATCTGTCATATTTTGTAATCGAAATATGTTGCAATCGCAAGTAGTGTGCAGATGGATTTTAGTATGGCTACTGGTAAGAAGGTATCCTGATAGTTAATGCCTTCACATTGACTATACCCTTTCATCATTAACCTAGCCTTAAATGACTCAACATTCCCATCTACACCAATCTTTCTCTTGAAAGATCTATTTACACTCAATAGGTACAATACCTTCAGGTGGATCTACTAAGGTCCAGACTTGGTTCGAGTGCATTGAGTTAATTTCTGACTTCATTGCCTCTCATCATTTCTCGAGTCAATATTTGATATCGCCTCATCATAGGTTTTGGGATCAGATCTAGGAATTAAGGGCTATAGGATTAGATCGAATAGGATGCTGGGACTTTCATAGAAGATGTACATAGAGAAAGTACTAAAGTGGTTGAGTATGGAAAACTCTAAGAGGGGATTAATACCCTTCAGACATGGTATTCATCTTTCCAAGAAGATGTGCCCTAGAACACCTGAGGAAATAGAATGCATGAGCAAGATCCCTTATGCTTCTACAATAGGGAGCCTCATGTATGCCATGCTATGTACACGACCTGATATAGCACATGCTGTGAGTGTCACAAGCAGATATCAGTCAAATCCAGATGAAGAATACTGGACTTCTGTGAAATGTAACCTTAAGTACTTTAGAAGAACTAAGGATATGATGTTGGTCTTTGGTAATGGAGAACTCCAAGTATAGGGATACACAGACTCGGATTTCATGTTCGATATAGATGATTGAAAGTCGACATCTGGGAGTCTGTTTGTGTGAAATGGTGGTGCTGTCAGCTAAAAGAGTTCCAAGCAAACGATGATAGCAGATTCCACCAAGGAAGCAGAATATATTGCTGCATCAGAAGCTATGAAAAAAGCATTCTGGTATAAGAAGTTTGCTGCAGAAATAGGAGTAATGCCATCAGATGCCATTCCTCAATACTGCGATAACAATGGCGCCATAGCCCTTGCTAAGGAGCCGAGGTCTCACTAGAAATTCAAGCATATTGAGCGGCGATACCACCTCATCCATGATAACCTCGAAAAGGGTTATGTCGAGGTCAAGAGAGTCAACTCCGCAGATAATATGGCAGACCCACTTACAAAGCCATTGGGCCAGTAGAAGATCGAAGCGCACCTTGAGAAGATGGGACTTAGACTTGTAGCCAATTGGCTTTAGGACAAGTGGGAGATTGTTAGATATACGTGCCCTGGAAGCCAGAATTGGCTGACACTTGTAATATACTTCTAGGGGAAAAATTATAATTTTGACTAATATCAATAAAATGGGTTATTTTCTATCACATATGTGTATTTAGTATCTGTGATACATCCTTTGAGTTAATGGTAATGATAATTCATATTTTCAAGAGTTGAAAATTTAAGACATGAATAATCATTGTTAACTTATAAAATGCTCCCGACCATAGAATCATCACGAGGATGGTGATTGATCTAGAAGGCTAGTGTACAATCACTTCTCTTTAGTAGATGAGTCTTGAGTCTACGGTGTGGAGACATCAGATCGAGAGTACATGAACTCATTAGAGAATGAGGGCACTGAGCGTGACCACCTCGAGTAGTCATTAGGGAGTCTACCTTCTCGTCAATGACTGACTCGATGCTACAGTAGTGTGCTGGTTCTTTGACCTGAGGTGCATCGGCAGTTCACCTTGAGGGTGTTATAGTTTGACTACACCATTACTCTATCTCCTAGCCATATGGAACCCTGAGGTGTATGTTGGCTATAGCATGTTCATTGTAGGAACTGGATGGCATCAAGATGGAATCTATCTACCTCGGTGGTAGAGGAGCAGCCCTATGATAATCATGAGAATCAAGTCCAGAAGTCCATGGCCATGGTAGAGTGAAATAATAGAAAGTGTTTCTATTTAGATTTTCACATCGGACTCGAATCGAATGATTACATCATATGACAGAAACTAGGGTTTGACGAGTTTACCTTAACCCTAATCTGATTGGGGCTCAAGATAGAAGGACGTAATCACACAGGTAGCTACACCAAGAGGTTTGCTTTCAGCTCTGATGGGTTGCCACCATATACTGCTAGGTGTCACTGGTAGATTTTGGGAGTAATTAGAATGATTTAGATGATCGATCATTCTAGCTGTTCGAATCAGAAGAGTTCTAATCCATCGAAAGGAGTTTCGATGATGTCGATGATAGAGACCATGACATATCCCATTACCATACAGAACTGAACCTAACTGGATCACACAAACAAGGGTTTGAATCTAGTGATCATCAATTGAACTGATCTAGTTCAATTGATCTGAATGAGATTCTATTAGGTTCAAAGAAATCGTGCTAGCACTCGATTGAACCTAATGTTCTTCTTTTGCTATCATAAATAAGTTGTCCTGTCTGAGCCAAAGGCATTTATGCTCAATCAGAGACCTTCATATGGTCTGACTGGAGGTTGTCCAAGTTAGAAAAGGTTGTCTTATTTTGTAAGACATTACCTACCATTTTTGGTCACCTGCCATTTCTTGTTCTTTGACTTTGGTCAAAAGTCTACCTTTGACTGGTCAAACGTCGACCATTGACACTTTGACTTTTGACCACATGTCATGCACCTATTGGAGAGCTGGTGGGGGCCTGTCCCCCTGCCAGAACTTGGCAAGGAAGAGGGGCGCACGCCACCCTTGGCGTGTGCCCAAGTTGGAGGTGCCTAGGAGTCCCTGTTGGACAGGAACTCCATCTCCTTTTTGGATTCCAATTAGAGTTCTCCTAAGAACCAACTTTGACTGGTCTTAGGCACCCTTTAAGGAGGAATCCAGGGGACTCTATTCCACCAATCAGAATTTAGATCTGATTTCACAAAGAGCTGTGATTGGTTCGAAAAGAAAGACAGTTCTTGCTATGGAACGGACTTCTTCCAAAAGAAAGTCTTATGAAAAGAAAAAGAAGTCTGCGAAAAAGTAGAAGGTGGAAGGAGCAAAGAAGAAGAAAGCAGAGCCAAAGAAAAAGGCTGATGTCAAAGAAAAGTATTTCCATTACAATAGTGACGGCCATTAGAAGCGGAACTGCCTTACTTACCTGGCCACCCTGAAGAACAAGAAGGAAGATCCTTCTGAAGGTATGCTCGTTATTGAGTCTAACCTTACGATTTCTTCTGCATCCGGTTGGATTCTTGACTCTGGTTCTAGTGCTCATCTGTGCACTTCCATGCAGGGTCTTGAGGATAGCAGGAGGCTGAGGGATGGAGACATGATCCTATGTGTCGGTAATGGAGCAAGAGTTGCAGCAGTAGCCATGGGAACATACCCTCTTCGATTACCATCTGGTTTAGACTTAGTTTTAAAAAACTATTATTATGTGCCTGCAGTTAGCAGGAATTTGATTTCTGTTTCATGCTTAGCACAAGAAGGCTATGTGATTACCTTCTTTAAGGACCATTGTAACATTCTTTATGAAAGAAATAAAATTGCAAATGGTTTTCTTATTAATGGTCTTTATCAAGCTACATATTGATGTACCTGTTCTAACTATCGAGCAAAACATGAATGCCAAACGACCTAGGGATAGTCCAAATGATAGATATCTATGGCACCTGAGATTAGGTCATATAGCAGAAGATAGGATCAACAAATTGGAGAAAAATGGGCTATTGAGTCCATTGACTTCCGAGTCATATCCAACTTGTGAATCCTTGTCTTCAAGGCAAAATGACTAAACTCTCCTTTTGTTGGACATGGGGAGAGGGCCACAGATCTCCTTGCCCTAGTACATACAGATGTGTGCGGCCCATTTGATGTGCCGGCTAGAGGCAATTTTGTCTACTTCATTACCTTTATCGATGATCTGTCTAGGTATGGATATGTGTATCTTATGAGACACAAGTCTGAAGCTTTTGAAAAGTTCAAAGAATTCAGACATGAAGTAGAAAAACAAACTGGAAAACCCATTAAGGTTCTTCGATTCAGATCGAGGAGGTGAATACCTTAGCCGGTAATTCCTAGACTATCTCAAGGATAATGGCATAGTCTCTCAATGGACTCCACCAGGAACACCTCAACTCAACGGGATTTCAGAATGGAAGAAATCGGACTCTATTGGATATGGTTCGATCCATGATGAGCTTCACAGACCTCCCTGATTTCCTTTGGGGACACTCATTGTTAACTTCAATCTATCTACTGAATAGGGATTCCCTCTAAAACCATTCCTACCACACCGTATGAGATATGGCACGGTAAGAAACCAAGTCTGAGTCATCTCAGAATTTGGGGTTGTCCGGCTCATGTCAAAAGACAACAAGCGGACAAGTTAGAGTTTAGGTCCTTTAGAGCTTCGATTCATAGGATATCCTAAAGAGTCATTAGGATACTATTTCTACATTCTAGAAGACCACAATGTGATTGTGAGTCGACATGCCATCTTTCTTGAAAAATAGTTTATTCAAGATAGCGGCATTGGAAAGGCAGATCAAGCTTGATGAGAAAGTCTCACAAGTACAACGAGCTAAGGACCAATTGGAACCAAATCAGGTTGAGCCAATAAGAACACTACCTCCTCCACCTCGTAGATCGGAAAGAGTTTCCCATCCCCCTGAGAGATACTTAGGTATTATTTTAGAGGATGTAGAGAAAATATTCCTCATAGGTAATGGTGCTTCATGGTGATGATCCCAAAACCTACAACGAGGCGATATCAGATATCGACTCCGAGAAATGGCTAGAGGATAATGTAGTCAGAAATTGACTCGATGCACTCAAACCAAGTCTGGACCTTGGTAGATCCACCAGAAGGTATAGTACCTATTGGGTGTAAATGGATCTTCAAGAGAAAGATTGGTGCAGATGGGAATGTGGAGACATTCAAGGCTAGACTAGTGGCAAAAGGTTATAGTCAATGCGAAGGCATTGACTATCAGGATACCTTTTCCCCAGTGGCTATGCTAAAATCCATCCGCACATTGCTTGCCGTTGCAGCCTATTTCGATTATGAAATATGGCAAATGGACGTGAAAACGGCATTCTTGAACGGATATCTTGAGGAAGATATCTATATGGAACAGCCACTAGGTTTCACATCCAGTGATACTGATCACAAGGTTTGCAAGCTGCAAAGGTCCATATATGGACTTAAGCAAGCATCTCAGAGCTGGAACACTCATTTCAATGATGTGATCAAAAAGTTTGGTTTCATCAAAAATGAAGAGGAACCGTGTGTTTTCAAAAAGGTCAGTGGGAGCGCTGTTGTCTTCCTCGTATTGTACGTGGATGACATCCTCCTTATTGGGAATGATATTCCCATGATGACAACAGTCAAATTATGGTTGTCCAAGGAATTCTCCATGAAAGACCTAGGCGAAGCATCCTTTATTCTAGGAATTAAGGTCTATAGGGATAGACCGAATAGGATGCTAGGACTTTCATAGAAGATGTACATAGAGGAAAGTACTAAAGAGGTTTAGTATGGAAAACTCTAAGAGGGGATTAATACCCTTCAGACATGGTATTCATCTTTCCAAGAAGATGTGCCCTAGCACACCTGAGGAAATAGAATGCATGAGCAAGATCCCTTATGCTTCTGCAATAGGGAGCCTCATGTATGCCATGCTATGTACACGACCTGATATAGCCCATGCTGTGAGTGTCACAAGCAGATATCAGTCAAATCCAGATGAAGAACACTGGACTTCTGTGAAATGTATCCTTAAGTACTTTAGAAGAACTAAGGATATGATGTTGGTCTTTGGTAATGGAGAACTCCAAGTCCAGGGATACACAGACTCGGATTTCATGTCCGATATAGATGATCGAAAGTCGACATCTGGGAGTCTGTTTGTGTGCAATGGTGGTGCTGTCAGCTGGAAGAGTTCCAAGCAAACCGATGATAGCAGATTCCACCATGGAAGCAGAATATATTGCTGCATCAGAAGCTGAAAAAAGCATTCTGGTATAAGAAGTTTGCTGCAGAAATAGGAGTAATGCCATCAGATGCCATTCCTCTATACTGCGACAACAATGGCGCCATAGCCCTTGCTAAGGAGCCGAGGTCTCACCAGAAATCCAAGCATATTGAGCGGCGATACCACCTCATCCATGATTACCTCGAAAAGGGTTATGTCGAGGTCAAGAGAGTCAACTCCGCAGATAATATGGCAGACCCACTTACAAAGCCATTGGGCCAGTAGAAGATCGAAGCCCACCTTGAGAAGATGGGACTTAGACTTGTAGCCAATTGGCTTTAGGACAAGTGGGAGATTGTTAGATATATGTGCCCTAGAAGCCAGAATTGGCTGACACTTGTAATACACTTCTAGGGGCAAAATTATAATTTTGACTAATATCAATAAAATGGGTTATTTTCTATCACATATGTGTATTTAGTGTCTGTGATACATCCTTTGAGTTAATGGTAATGATAATTCATATTTTCAAGAGTTGAAAATTTAAGACATGAATAATCATTATTAACTCATAAAATGCTCCCGACCATAGGATCATCACGAGGATGGTGATTGATCCGGAAGGTTGGTGTACAATCGCTTCTCTTTAGTAGATGAGTCTTGAGTCTACGGTGTGGAGACATCAGAGCGAGAGTACAGGTACTCATTAGAGAATGAGGGCACTGAGCGTGACCACCTCGAGTAGTCATTAGGGAGTCTACCTTCTCGTCAATGACTGACTCGATGCTGCAGTAGTGTGTCTGGTTCTTTGACCTGAGGTGCATCGGCAGTTCACCTTGAGGGTGTTATAGTTTGACTACACCATTACTCGATCTCCTAGCCATATGGAACCCTGAGGTGTATGTTGGCTATAGCATGTTCATTGTAGGAACTGGATGGCATCAAGATGGAATCTATCTACCTCGGTGGTAGAGGAGCAGCCCTATGATAATCATGAGAATCAAGTCCAGAAGTCCATGGCCATGGCAGAGTGAAATAATAGAAAGAGTTTCTATTTAGATTTTCACATCGGACTCGAATCGAATGATTACATCATATGACAGAAACTAGGGTTTGACGAGTTTACCTTAACCCTAATCTGATCGGGGCTCAAGATAGAAGAACTTAATCACACAGGTAGCTGCACCAAGAGGTTCGCATTCAGCTCTGATGGGTTGCCACCATATACTGCTAGGTGTCACTGGTGGATTTTGGGAGCAATTAGAATGATTTAGATGATCGATCATTCTAGCTGTTCGAATCAGAAGAGTTCTGATCCATCGAAAGGAGTTTCGATGATGTCGATGATAGAGATCATGACATATCCCATTACCATACAGAACTGAACCTAACTGGGTCACACAAACAAGGGTTTGAATCTGGTGATCATCAATTGAACTGATCTAGTTCAATTGATCTGAATGAGATTCAATTAGGTTCAAGAAATCGTGCTAGCACTCGATTGAACCTAATGTTCTTCTTTTGCTATCATAAATAAGTTGTCCTGTCTGAGCCAAAGGAGTTTGTGCTCAATCAGAGGCCTTCATATGGTCTGACTGGAGGTTGTCCAAGTTAGAAAAGGTTGTCTTATTTTGTAAGACATTACCTGCCATTTTTGGTCACCTGCCATTTCTTGTTCTTTGACTTTGGTCAAAAGTCTACCTTTGACTGGTCAAATGTTGACCATTGACACTTTGACTTTTGACCACATGTCATGCACCTATTGGAGAGCTGGTGGGGGCCTGTCCCCCTGCCAGAACCTGGCAAGGAAGAGGGCGCACGCCACCCTTGGCGTGTGCCCAAGTTGGAGGCGCCTAGGAGTCCCTGTTGGACAAGGGACTCCATCTCCTTTTTGGATTCCAATTAGAGTTCTCCTAAGAACCAACTTTGACTGGTCTTAGGCACCCTCTAAGGAGGAATCCAGGGGACTCTATTCCCACCAATCAGATTTAGATCTGATTTCACAAAGAGTTGTGATTGGTTCGAAAGAAGAGAAGTTGGATCACAGACGATCTATAAATAAGATCCTACGCCCAACCCAGATAGCGATTGGAAGTGTTTGAAAGGAATCACAATTCTCCATGCCCAAGGCTACCTCTCCCCTCTTCCTCCATGCCAAACCACCTTCTCCCCTTCCTCTCCATGTCCAAAAGGAGTTTTGGATTTTTGGTTGGTGCGATCCAGATCAAAGAAAGGCGACTGAAAGCTAGAAGGCTGCACTGCTGCAAAGGACGACTGCTGATCTTCAAAAGGAGTTTTGAAGATCCTCCAGATCAGATCCAGATCTGATTTTTGGAGATGTGATAGAGAAGAAGAGGATCTCCATATCCCACCTGAGTGGATACCGATAAAGGCCAGGCACTTGCATGGCTAGATCCAGAACCTTCCGCTGTAAACAGGATCATCAATGGATAATAAGATTATCCATATCAAGGTAAATTAAATCTGATTTAATTTATCTAATTTTATTTTAATTTTTAAAATAATAATAATTAGATCTAAAATATCTTAGATTTGTCTAGATTAAAGAGAAAAATTTTTGAAATATATCTCTTGATCTAATCAGATCTGAACGAACCTGGTCCGAGAAATCAGGATTTTCCTTCAATGGTGTAGTCAAACTATAACACCCTCAAGGTGAACTGCCGATGCACCTCAGGTCAAAAAACCAGACACATCACTGCAGCATCGAGTCAGTCATCGATGAGAAGTAGACTTTCTTATGACTACTTGAGGTGGTCACGCTTAGTGCTGTCATTCTCTAACAAGTACCTATACTCTTGTTCCTGTGTCTCTTCACCATAGACTCAAGACTCATCTACTATAAAGAAGTGATTGTACACTAACCTTCTGGATCAATCACCATCCTCATGATGATCCTACGATCAGAAGCATTTTATAAGTTAATAATGAAAATTCTTATCTTAAATTTTCAACTCTTGAAAATAAGAATTATCATTACCACTAACTCAAAGGATGTATCACAGACACTAAATACACATATGTGATAGAAAATAATCCATTTTATTATTTATAATCAAAATTATAATTTTGCCCCTAGTAGTGTATTACAAGTGTCAGCCAATTCTAGCTTCTAGGGTACACATATCTAATAAACTCCCACATGACCTAAAGCCAATTGGCTACAAATCTAAGTTCCATCTTCTCAAGGTGGGCTTCGATCTTCTGCTAGCCGAATGACTTTGTAAGTGGGTCCACCGCATTATCTGTGGAGTTGACTCTCTTGACGTCATCATAACCCTTCTCAAGGTAATAGCGGATGAGGTGGTATCACCACTCGATCTGCTTAGGTTTCTGGTGAGACCTCGGCTCCTTAGCAAGGGCTATGGCACCATTATTGTCACAGTATAGAGGAATGGCATTTGATGGCATCACTCCGATCTCTACGGCAAACTTTTTATACTAGAATGCTTTCTTTGCAGCTTCTGACGCAGCGATGTATTCTACTTCTATGGTGGAATCTGCTATCACTATCTACTTGAAACTTTTCCAACTGATAGCTCCACCATTGCATAAAAATGGACTTCCAGATGTTGACTTTCGATCATCTACATCGGACATAAAATTCGAGTCTGTATATCCCTGGACTTGGAGTTCTCCATTGCCAAAGATCAATAACATATCCTTAGTTCTTCTCAAGTACTTAAGGATACATTTCACAGAAGCCCAGTGTTCTTCTCCTGGATTTGACTGATATCTACTCGTGACACTCACGGCATGGGCTATATCAGGTCGTGTACATAACATGGCATACATGAGGCTCCCAATTGCTGAAGCATAAGAGATCTTGCTCATGCATTCTATTTCCTCAGGTGTGCTAGGGCACATCTTCTTGGAAAGATGAATGCCATGCCTGAAGGGTACTAAACCCCTCTTAGAGTTTTTTATACTAAACCTCTTTAGTACTTCCTCTATGTACATCTTCGATGAAAGTCCTAGCATCCTATTCGGTCTATCTCTATAGACCTTAATTTTTAGAATAAAGGATGCTTCTCCTATGTCTTTCATGAAAAATTCTTTAGATAACCACATTATAACTATGGTCAACATAGGAATATCATTCCCAATAAGTAAGATGTCATCCACGTACAATACGAGGAAGACAACAGTGCTCCTACTGACCTTTTTGAAGATACATGGCTCCTCCTTATTCTTGATGAAACCAAACATTTTGATCACATCATTAGAATGAGTATTCCAGCTCTGAGATGCTTGCTTAAGTCCATATATGGATCTTTGCAGCTTACAAACCTTGTGATCATCATCACTGGATGTGAAATCTAGTGGCTGTTCCATATAGATATCTTCCTCAAGATATCCATTTAAGAATGTTGTTTTCATGTCCATTTGCCATATTTCATAATCGAAATAGGCTGCAACAGCAAGCAATGTGCGAATGAATTTTAGCATAGCTACTGGCGAAAAGGTATCCTGATAGTCAATGCCTTTGCATTGACTATAACCTTTTGCCACTAATCTAGCTTTGAATGTCTCCACATTCCCATCTGCACCAATCTTTCTCTTGTAGATCCATTTACACCCAATAGGTACTATACCTTCTAGTGGATCTACCAAGGTCCAGACTTGGTTTGAGTGCATCGAGTCAATTTCTGACTTCATTGCCTCTAACCATTTCTCAGAGTCGATATCTGATATCGCCTCATTATAGGTTTTGGGATCATCACCATGAACCCCATTACCTACGAGGAACATTTTCTCTACTTCCTCTGAAATCGTACCTAAGTACCTCTCAGGGGGATGGAAAACCCTTTTCGATCTATCGAGGTGGAGGAGGTAGTGATTGGATTGGCTTAACCTGATTTGGTTCCATTTGGTCCTTAGCTCGTTGCTCTTGTGAGACTTTCTCATCGAGCTTGATCTGCTTTCCAATGCCGCTATCTTGAATAAACTATTTTTCAAGAAAGATGGCATGTCGACTCACAATCACATTGTGATCTTCTGGAATGTAGAAATAATATCCTAATGACTCTTTAGGATATCCTATGAATCGAGCTCTAAAGGACCTAAAGTCTAACTTGTCCGCTTGTTGTCTTTTGACATGAGCCGGACAATCCCAAATTCTGAGATGACTCAGACTTGGTTTCTTACCATGCCATATCTCATACGGTGTGGTAGGAACGGTTTTAGAGAAGGAACCCTATTCAGTAATATATTGCAGTTAACAAACATGTCCCCAAAGAAAATCAGAGAGGTCTGTGAAGCTCATCATGGATCGAACCATATCTAATAGGATCCAATTTCTTCATTCTGAAACCTCATTGAGTTGAGGTGTTCCTAGGTGGAGTCCATTGAGAGACTATGCCATTTTTCTTAAGATAGTCTAGAATTTCCGACTAAGGTATTCACCTCCTCGATCTGATCGAAGAACCTTAATGGGTTTTTCAGTTTGCTTTTCTACTTCATGTCTGAATTCTTTGAACTTTTCAAATGCTTCAGACTTGTGTCTCATAAGATACACATACCCATACCTAGATAAATCATCGATAAAGGTTATGAAGTAGACTAAGTTGCCTCTAGCCGGCACATCAAATGGACCTCACACATCAGTATGTACTAGGGCAAGAAGATCCATGGCCCTTTCCCCATGTCCTACAAAAGGGAGCTTAGTCATTTTGCCATGAAGACAAGGATTCACAAGATTGGATATGACTCGAAAGTCAATGGACTCAATAGCCCTTTTTCTCCAATTTGTTAATCCTATCTTCTGCTATATGACCTAATCTTAGGTGCCATAGATATCTATCATTTGGACTATCCCTAGAATGTTTTGATTTTATGGCATTCACATTTTGCTCGAAATTAAAAATAGGATACATCAATATGTAACTGATAAAGACCGTTAATAAGAAATCACCATTTGCAATTTTATTTCTTTCATAAAGAATATTACAATGGTCCCTTAAAGAAGGTAATTACATAGCCTTCTTATGCTAAGCATGAAACAGAAATCAAATTCCTGCTTGCTGCAGGCACATAATAACAGTCTTTCAAATACTAAGTCTAAACCAGATGGTAAGTCGAAGAGGGTATGTTCCCATGGCTACTGCAGCAACTCTTGCTCCATTTCGATGCGTAGGATCATCTCTCCATCCCTCAACCTCCTGCTATCCTCAAGACCCTGCATGGAAGTGCACAAGTTGAGCACTAGAACCAGAGTCAAGCACCCAACTGGATGCAGAAGAAACCATCGTAAGGTTAGACTCAATAACGAGCATACCTCCAGAAGGACCTTGCCTTCCTTCTTTCAGGGTGGCCAGGTAAGTAGGGCAGTTTTGCTTCTAAGTGGCCATCATTGTTGCAATGAAAATACTTTTCCTTTGTCAGTGGCCTTCTTCTTCAACTCTGCCTTTTTCTTCTTTCCTCCTTCCACCTTCTGCTTTTTCACAGACTTCTTCTTCTTTCCAAAAGACTTTCTCTTGGAAGAAGTCCATTCCATAGTAAGTACTGAGCCTTTAGAACCTTTCATGAAAAGCTCAGCGGTAACCAGCATGTTCATAAGTTCGGCCAAGGAATTTTGAAGTTTATGCATATGGTGTTCATGATGAACTGCCCATACGCATCAGTCAAGGATTGTAGAATTATATCATTCTGTAGATCCAAGTCCAACCTCACTCCGAGCTTCTCAAGCTCTTCCATGTCCTTGATCATCATCAGACAATGATCTTGGACTAACTGCCCATCATGCATCTTAGCCTTGAACAGTCGTTTAGTGACTTGATACTTGGCTGAACGACTCTGTTCACCAAATATCTCCTATAGGTGAGCCAACATTTGATGAGCAATCCTGATATCTTCATGTTGGCACTGAAGTTCATCAGACATCGAGCCCAACATGTAGTATCTGGCCTTGTTATCATTGTCTGTCCACTTGTCCAGAGATGCTCTCTGCTCAGTGGATGGACGAGCTGGTAAGATGGGAGGGTCCTGATCCAATACATAAGTTAATTTCTCAAAATCTAAAATGATTTTGAAGTTTCAGAGCCAATCCTTGTAATTTGGCTCGGTCAGTCTATGGGTGTCCAGGATTCGTGCTAGTAGATTGGATGCAGATATTTTCCTGTAGAGAGTCAAAGTTTCTAGTTAGATACTGTAATTAAGACTTAACCAATTTGTTTAGAGATTTTATTTTAAAACAAATTAGCTTCCACTATTTTCTCAGATCCCTACACTTTCTCTGTAGAGATGCAAAAATCTCCATGATTACTGATTTCTAGTGGGTGGTGCGGTCTCACCAACTGACTCATCACCTCACCTAACAGTTATTGGTGATGGGTTAGCCAATGAGTGAACAACTCTTGTTCAATGATTCTCTAATCATGGTGCACCCAAACTTGGTCTCTAATTCATGAATCTCACCGTGTCTGAAATATTGATCCACTCCTTAGTTAAGTCAGACCCACCATTTGCACTAGATTGGATTTCCTAATTGAGTCTCTCACCGTATCCAAAATATTGAGCCCAATTCATCCTCCAGCCCATAGCATCCAATGCCTAATAGACATGGTTGCATCTTTTCGGTGCAACTGAGCCACTGTAACCAGCCGAGAATAATCAACCCCGAAAAGGGCCCGCACATCTACAATGGTGGAAGACCTTAGACTTAATCTTTTCTTAGGAAGATTTGATTTAGGTCTCATTAAACTAGACTTGACATAGTCATAACCATTATGACTAACCTAGTGGCATGGGTTAGCTCGGATTATTGACCACCTCAGATCAGAACTGAGTCAACAAACATGGCCAGGTAAGTGAGATCGGTGGAAGGGATATGCCATTAACTCGACAAGAATGCATTCGAGTCGAGTAGCTCCCAATTAAAAATCAGTCGGTCGTATCTGCCAAACTTACCTTAGACACCAAATTATTGAGCCAGAACCAATTCGGGTTAGCCTACAATCCAGACTCTAACCACTGAGCCTAATTAGGTCTTAGCTTGATCGATCACATTCACGTGACTCGATCCTTGACCCAGACTTAATCCTATTAGGCTGGTCAATTTAAGCATTGTTGATCCCATCTAACCAACTCTTGATTTGGTTTGATCAACCACTTAGACCTAATTGAGCTACCCAAGCCCGAACCCAATTTTATGAATATGTCTTAGATCTAAAAATTCTCAATTTTAGACCTAATTGATATTTCATAATCTTAATTCTTAATTAAGTTTAGGGTTCAAAAATAAAACATGCAAATAAGATCCTAGGGTTTCAGGATCTAGGGTTTTGCAGAAAGTAAGTTTTTCAATTTTTGATTAAGGATGAACGCGCAGCACCCCTACACATCATAAGAACACCCCATCGAATGGGAGGAGAGGGTCTTTAAACCCTACTTTATTCTTATGACCGGACGGCCAAGGGGAATGCCTTAATCAGAAATACAACTAATCTACAAAAACTAATTAGATCTAAGCATATATCTCATATAAGAAAATTGATCTAATTAAAACATATGTTTTGCATACATCTCATGTATCATGCATGCATATTTTTCAGATCTAAATTATCTCATAATCATCTAAAAAATTAAATTTAAATTTGATCTTATCAAATAAAATTTAATCTAGACCTATTTGTAGAACTATTCTACAACTAGTCTAAACATGCAACTATCATATCTCATATGAACAAATTAAATTAAATTTATTTTTTATTTTTAAATTTGATTATAATATTTATAATATTAAAAAATAAAAAATAAATAGATCAAAAAATTATATTTAATGAAATAAAAATTATGATTATACTAGACTACACATAGAATAATTCTATTCCTAGTCTAGTTATGTATTTCATACATATTAGATCTAGAATAATTAATTCTATTTTTTTATTTTTCTAATTTTAGATCTAATCACATCTCATGTGATATCTAAAATCATAAATTTATCAGATTAAATTAGATCTAAATAAATTTAATAAGAACCTGGCTCTGATACTAGTTGAAGGGAAAATTCAGATTTCTCAAGGCCAGGTTCGTTCAGATCTGATTGGATCGAAAGGCATATTTTAAAAATCACCTCTTAGATCCTAATTAGATCTGACACTTTTTAGATCTTATTTTATAATTTGATAAATAATAAAATTAAATTGAATTAAATATAATTAATTTTATCTTGATTCTGGGTAATCTGATTACCCGTTGATGATCTTGCTGATGCCTTGAGGTTCTAGATCTAGCCACGCAAGCGCCTGGCCTCTATCAGTATCCACTCGAGCTGGATCTGGAGATCTTCTTCTTTTCTTTTTTTTCTTCAAAAATTAGATCTAGATCTAATTTGGAGGATCTTCAAAACTACTTCTGAAGATCGCCCATCGTCTCTGCAGTAGTGCTGCCTTCTTCCTTTTTCGTCAGCCTTTTCTTGCCTGACTCACACTAATCTAAAGCCCAACTATCTTGGGCATGGAGAGGAGAGAGAGTATCAGAAAGGTGGCATGGAGGAGGGAGAGGAGCAGCCTTGGGGCATGGGCTAGGAGAGAAGTCTTTTAAAAGTGGGCACAGACAGGTCTTTATATAGACCCTACTGCACCATGCAGTGCCACATCACCCCGGCCAATCATGTTGCTTCGTTTAATCAAATCTAAATCTGATTGGTGGGATTGCATCACCTGGTCCAATCATATGAGAGACCCATAGATTCATCCTAAGGTGGCGCCTAAGACTGGTCAAAGTCCATAGATGAGGGTCACCTAGTTTGAATCCAAGAAGCAACCTGGAGTCCCATCCATATGGGACTCCAGGCATCCCTATCCATGGGCGCACGCCATCCTAGGTGTGCACCCCCTTCTTTCCAATTTTTAGAGAGAGGACAAGCCTCTATCTGCTCTCTAATAAGTGTATGATACATGGGCAGATGTCCAAGGGTCAAAGGTCAACATTTGACCAAAATCAAAGGACAAGAATTAGTAGGTGATGGAAAATGGTAGGTGTTGTCTCAAATTTATCTCATAAATTAAGATAATTCTTTGCTGACCTAGACAAGCTCCAGTCAGACTAGGTAAAGGTACCTGAGTGAGCACAAACTCATTTGGCTCAGTCGAGACAACTTTTATGATAAGAAAAAAGGAGAATGTTAGGTTCAATCGTGTGCTAGCACGATTTCCTTGAACCTAATTGAATCTAATTCAAATCAGTTGAACTGGGTTAGTCCAATTGATGATATCCAGATCCAAACCCTTATTTGTATGACCCAGTTAGGTTTAGTTCTGTATGGTAATGGGATATGTAGTGATCTCCATCATCAACATCATCGAAACTCTTTTCGATGGATCAGAACTCTTCTGATTCAGATAATTAGAATGATCGATCATCTAAATCATTCTAGTTGCTCCCAAAATCCACCAGTGACACCTAGCAGTATATGGTGGCAACCCATAAAAATTGAAGATGAACCTCTCGGTGCAGCTACTTGTGTGATTAAGTTCTTCTATCTTGAGCCCCGATCAGATTAGGGTTAAGGTGAACTCATTAAACCCTAATTTCTATCGTATGATTTAATCATTTGATTCAAGTCTGATGTGAAAACCTTAATAGAAACTCTTTCTATTATTTCACACTCTACCATGGCCATGGGCTTATGGACTTGATTCTCATGATCATCAAAGGGCTGCTCCTCATCCACCGAGGTAGATTCCATCTTGGTGCAATCCAATTCCTACAATGAACATGCTATAGCCAACATACACCTCAAGATTCCGAATGGCTAGAAGATCGAGTCATGGTGTAGTCAAACTATAACACCCTCAAAGTGAACTACCGATGCACCTCAGGTTAAAGAATCAGACACACCACTGCAGCATCGAGTCAATCATCGACGAGAAGGTAGACTTTCTTATGACTACTCAAGGTGGTCACGCTCAGTGCCCTCATTCTCTAACAAGTATCTGTACTCTCACTCCTGTGTCTCAACACCATAGACTCAAGACTCATCTACTATAAAGAAGCGATTGTACACTAATCTTTCAGATCAATCACCATCCTCATGATGATCCTATGGTCAAGAGCATTTTATAAGTTAATAATGAAAATTCTTATCTTAAATTTTCAACTCTTGAAAATAAGAATTATCATTACCATTTACTCAAAGGATGTATCACAGACACTAAATTCACATATATGATAGAAAATAATCCATTTTATTATTTATAGTTAAAATTATAATTTTGCCCCTAGAAGTGTATTACAAGTGTCAATCAATTCTAGCTTCTAGGGCACATATATCTAACAGACTCATGTGTTGGAATAGGATACTCCCACATTATCAGCTCATCTGTCTACTGATCAGAGAGCATCTTTGAAAAAATGGATGGATGAAGATAACAAAACTAGGTATTATATATTGGGCTTAATGTTTGATGAGCTCTAGCACCAACATGAAGATATTAAGACTAGCTACCAAATATTGGCTCACCTGCAAGAGTTGTTTGGTGAAAAGAGTCGTATAGCCAAATATCAAGTCACCAAAAGACTTTTTAAGGCTCAGATGCATGATCGACAGTCAGTCCAAGATAATTGTCTGATGATGATCAAGAACTTAGAAGAGCTTGAGAAGCTCAGTGTCAACTTATATTAGGTTCTGTAGATTGATATAATTCTACAGTCCTTGACTAATGCATATGGAAAGTTCATCATAAGCTAACATATGCATAAACTGCAAAATACCTTGGCTGAACTTATGAATATGCTGGTTATTGCTGAGCTCTCTATGAAAGGTTCAAAGGGCTCAGTGCTTGCTATGGAGTGGACTTCTTTCAAGCGAAAACCTTTTGAAAAGAAGAAGAAGTTCGTGAGAAGGTGCAAGGTGGAAAGAAGTAGAAGGCAGAGCCAAAGAAGAAGGCCGCTAACAAGAAAAAATATTTTTATTGCAACACAGATGGTCACTGGAAGCGGAACCACCCTCTCTACATGGCTAGCCTAAAGAACAAGGAGGAGGCAGATTCTTCTAAAGGTATGCTCATTATAGAATCTAACCTTATGGTTTCTTCTACATCCAGTTAGATGCTTGACTCTGGTTCTAGTGCTCACTTGTGTACTTCTATGTAGGATCTTGAGGATAGCAGAAGGTTGAGGGATGGTGAGATGATCCTACACGTTGAAAATGGAGCAAGAGTTGCTGTTGTGGCCATGAGAATCTACCCTCTTCGATTACCATTAGGATTAGATTTAGTTCTTAGAGATTATTTTTATGTGCCTACAGTAAGTAGAAATTTGATTTTTGTTTCATGTTTAGCACAAGAAGGCTATATAATTAGTTTTCTTAAGAACCATTGTAATATTTTTAATGAAAAAAATAAAATTACAAGTGTTTTTCTTATAAATGGTCTCTATCAGTTACATATTAATGTTTCTATTTTTAATATCGAGCAAAACATGAATGGCATAAGATCAAAGCGACCTAGGGATAGTCTAAACAATAGGTATCTTTGGCATCTTAGGCTAAGTCATATAGCTGAAGACAGGAATAACAAATTGAAAAAAATTGAGCTATTGAGTCCATTGACTTTCGAGTCAAATCCGATTTATGAATCATGCCTTCATGGCAAAATGACCAAGATCCCTTTTGTAGGACATGAGGAAAGGGCCACAGACCTACTTACCCTAGTATTTACTGATGTATGTGGTCCATTTGATGTGCCAGCTAGGGGCAATTATATCTACTTCATCATCTTTATCGATGATCTATCTCAGTACGGATATATGTATTTGATGCGATATAAGTTTGAAGTTTTTGAAAGATTCAAGAAATTTAGACTTGAAGTAGAAAAATAAACAAAAAAATCTATTAAGGTTCTTCAATTAGATCGAGGAGAAGAATACCTTAGTCAAAAATTTTTAGGCTATCTTAAGGATAATGGCATAGTCTCTCAATGGATTCCACCTATAACACCTCAAATCAATAGAATTTTAGAATAGGAAAACCGGACCCTATTAGATATGGTCTGATCCATGATGAATTTCACAGACCTTCTTGAGTTTCTTTGGGGACATAGTTTGATGACTGCTATATATTTACTAAATAGGGTTCCCTTTAAAATCGTTTCTAGCACACCATATGAGATATGGCATAGTAAGAAACCAAGTCTGAGTCATCTCAAAATTTGGGATTGTCCGGCCCATATAAAGAGATAACAGATAGATAAATTAGAGTCTAGGTCCTTTAGAGCTTGATTTATTGAATATCCTAAAGAGTCATTAGAACATTATTTCTATCTTTCGAAAGATCATAATGTGATTGTGAGTTAACACGCCATCTTCTTTGAAAAATAATTTATTCAAGATGGTGGCATTGGAAGGCAGATTAGGCTCGAGGAGAAAATCTTCTAAGAGCCAAGAGCTAAGGAACCTATGGAACCCAATCAGATTGAGCCAACCCGAACACTACTTCCTTCTCCTCATAGATCAAGTAGAATTTTTTGTCCTCCTGAAAGATACTTAGGTACTATCCTAGAGAACATAGAGAAAATGTTCCTCATAGAAAATGGGATTCATGGTGATGATCTCAAATCCTATGACGAGGCGATATTAGATATCAAATTTGAGAAATGGTTAGAGGCAATAAAATCAGAGATTCACTCAATATATTCGAACCAAGTCTGGATCTTGGTAGATCCACCTGAAGGTATAGTACCTATTGGGTGTAAATGGATCTTCAAGAAAAAGATAGATGCTGATGAAAATGTAGAGATATTCAAAGCAAGGCTCGTAGCAAAAGGGTATAGTCATCATGAAGGTATTGACTATCAAGATACTTTTTTGCTAGTAGCCATGCTCAAATTCATCTGCACATTGCTTGATGTTGTAGCCTATTTTGATTACGAAATATGGCAGATGGATTTAAAAATGGCATTCTTAAATGGATATCTTGAGAAAGATATCTATATGGAATAGCCACTAGGTTTCACATTTAGTGATGATGATCATAAGGTATGTAAATTGCAAAGGTCCATATATGGACTTAAGCAAGCATCTTTAAGCTAGAATGCTTGTTTCAATGATGTAATCAAATCATTTGGATTCATCAAGAATGAGGAGGAGCCCTGTATTTTCAAAAAGATTAATGAGAGTGCTGTTGTCTTCCTCGTACTGTACATGGATGACGTCTTCCTAACTGGGAATGATATTTCCATATTGACTATAGTCAAAATATGATTGTCTAAGGAGTTCTCTATTAAAGATCTAGAAGAGGCATCCTTTATTCTGGAAATTAAGGTATATAGGGATAGATCGAATAGGATGTTGGGTCTCTCACAAAAAATGTACATAGAGAAGGTGCTAAAGAGGTTTAGCATGGAAAACTCCAAGAGGAGTTTAGTACCCTTTAGACATGGCATTCATCTCTCCAACAATATATATCATAGCACACCTTAGGAGATTGAATGGAAGAGCAAGATCCCTTGTGCTTCAGAAATAGGGAGCCTCAAGTATGCCATGCTATGTACATGACCTGATATTATCCATGCTGTGAGTATCACAAGAAGATATCAGTTGAATCTAGGTGAAGAGCCACTACATTTCTGTGAAATGTATCCTTAAGTACTTGAGAAGGACTAAGGATATATTTCTAATTTTTGATAATGGAGAACTCCAGATCCAAGGGTATACAGACTCGGTGAAGAGCACTAGATTTTTGTAAAATGTATCCTTAAGTACTTGAGAAGGACTAAGGATACATTTCTAGTTTTTGATAATAGAGAATTCCAGATCCAAGGGTATACAGACTCAAATTTTATGTCTGATATAGATGATTGAAAGTCGACATCTGAAAGTTTATTTATTTGTAATGGTGGAGCTATCATTTGGAAGAGTTCCAAGTAGATGGTGATAGCAGACTCTATCATGAAATTAGAGTACATTGCTGTGTTGGAGGCTGCAAAGGAGGCTTTCTGGTATAAGTAGTTCACCGTAGAGCTTGGAGTGATACCATCAGATGCTGTCCATCTGTACTGCAACAACAATAGCACCATAACCCTTGCTAAGAATTCGAGATCTCAATAAAAATTCAAGCACATCGAGCAGTGATACCACCTCATCCACGATTATCTTGAGAAGGGATACATCGAGATCAAGAGAGTCACCACTACAGATAATGCGGCTGACTCGCTAATAAAGTCATTGAGCCAGCAGATGATTGAAGCCCACCTTGAGAAGATGGAACTTAGATTTGTTGTCAATTAGCTTTAGATTAAGTGGGAGTTTGTTAGATGTGTATCCTAGAAGCCAGATTTGCTAACACTTGTAATACACTTTTAAAGATAATTTTATAATTTTAACTATAAATTAATAAAAGATTATTTTTTGTCATAGTATGTATTTAAAGTGTCTGTGATACATCTTTTGAGTTAATGATAATGATAATTCATATTTTCAAGAGTTAAAAATTTAAGACATAAATTTTCATGTTTAACTCATAAACTACTTCCGACCGTAGGATCATCATGAAGATGGTGATTGATCTGAAAGGTTGGTGTACGATCGTTTTCTTAAGATAGATGTATCTTGAGTCTATAATATGGAGATATCATAGTAAGAGTATAGGTACTCATTAGAAAATGAGGGCATTGATCATGACCATCTCGAGCAGTCATAAGAAAGTCTACCTTTTCATCGATGACTAGCTCGATGCTACAGTGGTATGTCTGGTTCTTAGACCTAAGGTGCGTCAGTAGTTCACTTTGAGGATGTTATAATTTGACTATACTATAACTTGATCTCCTAGCCATTCAAAATCCTGAGGTGTATGTTGGCTATTGCATGTTCATTATAGGAATTGAATTGCTCCAATAGGGGATCTATCTACCTCGATAGATGAGGAGTGGCTCTATGATAATCATGAGATTGAGTTCTTAAGCCCATGGACATGGCAGAATGAAGATCATAAAAAGAGTTTCTATTAGAATTTCACTTTAGACTCAAATCGAATGATTAATTCGTATGACGGATGTTGGGTTTGACGACTTCACCTTAACATTAATCCTATCGGGGCTCAAGATAGAAGAACCCAATCATATAGGTAGTTGTATTGAGAGGTTTATTTTTAGTTTTGATGGGTTGCCACCATATACTGCTAGGTATCACTAGTGGTTTTTGCGAGCAATTAGAATGATTTTGATGATTGATCATTCTAATTATATGAATCGAAAGAGTTCTGATCCATCAAAAGGTATTTTGACGATGTCGATTATAAAGATCACAGTATGTCTTATTATCATACGAAACTAAACCTAACTGGATTACATAAATAAGAGTTTGGATCTGGATGTCATCAATTGAACTAATCTAGTTTGATTGATTTGGATTAGTCCAATCAGGTTCAAGGTAGTCGTGCTAGCACATGATTGAGCCTAGCTTTCTCCTTCTATAATCTTTCTGATTCATCACAATTGAATCAAATTTGATTTGACTCATTCTTGTATCTTGAATAGGTTTATTTTTATCTGACTGGAACTAGTCCAGGTTAGAATAATTATATAAATTAAATCCAATCCTAGTGCAATTGGACTAGGATCAAAAGTTGACTAAATTATGACAATTGAGAGTCAATTGATCAGATGCCTCTAAAAAATTTTCTAGAAATTATTTTTGATCTAATTTTTGGAAATGTATTAGGACTCAAGTCATGCTATGGGTGTGCCAAATTTCATGGTTTATGGTGGTGGTTTGATTGGATTTTGATAGAGTTTGATTTGGATCAAACTCTTGAGGGAAGAGTCCTAAGCGCAATGGACTCTTCCTTTTCGACTCATGCCGCCACCTTCCAGATTGAATTTTTATGACAAAACTAGATGAGATCTGAGTTTTCATGTGGAGAATAAGTCTTAGAGTCCCTTTGATCAAATAATAAGTGATTTGGTCAAAGAAGAACTCTAAATGGTGTTGGATTTAAGAAACCTTTCTCACGCCAAAGAGAGCATCGCATGATTTTATTTTCCATGTAGAGGTGCTGTCACCCATAACATATCCCATGGCCCCTCTATCCTCTCTCTCCCTCTCTTCTACAAGCCTAAAAGGTTAGGCACAAATTTGAGTTGAAGGTCCATGATTTTTAGCATAAGATTTAGGATCTATGTGATGTTGTTCGTGAGACTGATGGACTGCCTTCGGAAATAATTTTGAAGGATCTATAGATAAGATCTAGATCTAATCTTTGAAAAGAGATTCATAAGGAGAAGACATTTAGATCCTGCTCGAGTGGATACTAGTAGAGGCTCAGCGCGTGCGTGGCTTCTTCTAGAACCTTAGGAACCAATAGGATCATTGCAAGGTAATTAAATTACCCAACAAGATACCTTAAATTAAACCTAATTTAATTTTAGTTTAAATTTTTAATATCAGATCACCATGATCAGATCTAAAAGTTCTTAGATCTGATCAGATCATAGGGATTTTTATTGAAAAATCTATCTCTAATCTGATCAGATCTGGATGTTTCTGCGGGTGAAAATCAGATTTTTTCTTCACTTAACTACTGAAACTATGCACTTACGACATTATATTTTAATCTTGCTCTTTAAAATAGATACTTATACTACTTCATATCCTGCAAATTTACATTTAAAATCTCTAAATTAATCATTTCCATAGAATCTTTCTTAACAACATAAATAATTTATTAACTAATATTCACATTACACAAGTTCCACAATATCTTAATATCTGAATTCAACTTACCTTCTCTTAAACTAAAACTTTAAATTATGAACTTGAAAATTTTGAAATTTTCAATACATCATACTCTTTAACAATTATCATCTAATTTTCTATTCATCCATATTCATTAAATCACAACACATATCTCATGAAGAATGCACGCACTTCATTTATTTCAAAAGCTATCAACACTATAAACATGCTCAATAAACAAATACTTAATTTATCAAGATATAGAGTTACCAACAATTCATAATAGCATAATAAATTCCATCTCAATTAAATTTTGATTGAATCATTATTCTCCAACTTAAGTAAACAAATTCAAATTAAAATATTTAAGTCATACCTTTCTTCCACCTTAAGGGAACTCACATCACCTACTATCCTTCTTACTTCAACCCATCTTGATCATTAGGACTAGTTCTCATTTTTCTTGCTTGCACATCAGTAATTAAAACATTAGACTTTGATGGAAACCTTTTAATTGGAGCTTTGATTGGACAATTCCTCTTATGATGATCCATCTATCCACATTGGAAACATCCTCTAAACCCCTTTTTACATTCTCCCAAGTGAAACTTTCCACAATTAGTACACTAAGGAATCTGATTAAATGATATAGCAATTGGACTAGCACTCTTATTAAGATTACTTTGGGATTCTATTGCTCCAGAACTTCTAGCTCTCTTATAACTTCTTCCAATATCTGCATCTTGAGATTGAAAATTACAAACAGAAGCTATTGTAGTTGTAACTGCCCGAGTAATTATACCTATAACTTCCTGCAATCTAATGATAGGTACTTGCACTTAAAATAAAGCTACAGATGCTGGGGTACTATTTGTAGGCTTAGGAACATCCTCATGCAATTGTAAATTCTCTCTCTGCTCTCTTAGGGCAACTAGTAAAGTATTGGATAATATCCTATGATATTGGCCATCACTAACAACCCCGCTTGTTCTACCCTGACCTCGACCTTGACTCCTACTTGAGCCACATCCTCGACTACTATCTTTTACCAGTAATTGATCTCCATCAAATCCTGATCTTGTCCAAACCATCTTCCTATAAAATATAACTGATAACATTAACTTTATTTTGTCTTTACAATAATCTTTCTGATAAATAAATCTCAAAAGAAAACATCTTGATATTGAAGCATAAACTTAGAATAAATGCTGCTGAAAAGAATCTTTAAGTGACCTTGATTCATTAACCTTGGCTCATCTCTACAAATCATAAACCTTTGCTCTCACTTAAGTCCATCCCTACTATTCATAACCCATTTCTTCTGCTCACTGATTATAAACTTTCATTCATCTCTATTGATCATAAATCCTTGTTGATCTGCATTATCAACAATTACACCCTATTGATTATTGTAATACTCACAACTATTGATTATTAATTCTTGCGCATACCATCAATTTAACCTTACTCATATCAACAATTACATCCTGCTCATCCTAATAAACCATGAACCTTTCTCTGATACCAAACATGTAACACCCCACCCCTAATTAAACATGGATAACGGTGCCACACCCCATCCTAATCTAAAGATTAAGAAAATTTCTAAATTATAACTATGCTGAATTGAACCTTAGTTAATAACTTGCTTTCAATTAAGCAGAATCATTCATTCATCTCCAATACAAACATTTCAATTCAATCTTCTTGACTTTCTAAAACCCATTATCTCAACTCATAACTCAACAAATCACATAAACAAACTTAGAGTTTCGATAACAGAATGATACTTCATACATACGTTCTAGTTATTAGCCATCTTTTTAATACATGCCTTTTTAAAACTAACTAAAACATATATATATAACAGTTGTGACTTCACTATCTCAACTATATGATACATCTCAAAATATATTGCTTTTATAAGCCACTATCACTAAAATAGATCCTCCACTAGAGATACTGATACACCTACTGAGACATACCTTCAAACCCAGCTACTCCAAAAATTGCAATAAGAAAGAGTGAGGAGCGAGACTTGGGAAAGTCTTAGTGAGTGAATAATCAATCTAACAATGAAAAATGGAAATGCTAAACTTGTAACTCAACATAACAATAATAATTGAAATGTAAGAACTACTTTTGGGTGCTTTATAAAGATAAAATATACCCCACTAGGTTTAAGAATAATGCCAAATCATGCCATGCCAACACAAGCTTCCTTCTTAGCTACTATTGACTGAATCCTAGAGCACCCCTTCCAATATAGTCGATGAGTAGTAAGTTATGATGCCAAATGATGTAAATGAGCTCCACCGGGCATTTCAATACACTGCCAAACCCCACTAGGCATTCCAATATATTGCCAAGCCTCTCTGGGCATTCACAAATACAGATTGTGGAGGTGCCAGCTCTTGTCAATGCAAATGCTCATGCAATGCGATGATGCACCCCATAGGTTGATCACTCCTATGGGTAATCTTCTTTAAAAACCAAACAAGTTGAAATTTTCCAAAAGCTGAATAGTAAAAGCCAACAATTTCAATCCCTACATTCATGTTTGCACAAATACATATATAAGTTGAAGAATAACAAAGTTATTTACTTTTCAAAGTAAATTATTTCATGACAAAGTACAATAAGTAAAACACCAAGGCTAGATATGAAAACTACTTACCTCAACTAGCTATTAGTTAAATGGGCTTACTCAAAGCACCTTTCTAAACCTTTCCTTTTTCCTATATCATCAATAAATATTGATTAAACTCATATCTTATGATTTAAGACCAAAACTATACATACTTTGCTTCTAAACTCTTACTCTAGTCTTTTAACCATTCCCTCATACTTTATCTTGCTTGCCTTAACTTAGGTCTGGATAACTTCAATATAATTCAGATATTTTCAATCATTTAATTCTATTTCTATTCTTCCAATCAGTTTCGGATATAGCTAACACCATTTCAATTCATGGCTAAACCAACTACCCAACTTCAACATCATAATAACATGATTCAACTTCAACTTCAATTTTAAACTAAATAGCTTTCTTTACTATAACTTAGGATATGCTATAATACTTAAAAGATCAACTAAACTTGGTTTAAAGCGAAGGAGCCTTACCTTAAGTGATTAGAAATATGCTGCACAGGCTTTCCTCTTCAATTTCAGCAACTTCTAGCTCTTCCAATCAATCTATAAATAAATCCTCCACCTCCAACTAAAATTCTATTTGAAATTAATTGATAATAGGACCTTCTCTAGCCCTCCTTCTCTTCCTAACTCTCTGTTGTGCTAGAGAACTCAGAGCAACTACAATAAGAACTGGAAGCTTTTTTATTTTGGAAAAGAATAAATTAAGGAGAAGAGTTGCTAGATGTCAACCCATGAATTTTTCACCTAATTCCAACTTGCCAGGTGTTGATCAAATGATTTTTCCAACTATTTATCTATTTTCTCAGGCTATTCTGTCATTCCATGAAAAATGATATAAAAATCATAACTCAAAACCCTTTTAGTTGAAACCTGCTCTTAGGTTTTTCCACGATTGGGATCGATACCATAGAGAAAAGGGTTGACACCCCAACACAAGTCAGCCCCAAGATCAACCCCCTTCTCAAAATAGGTCATCCCTCAGATTGTCCCATAGGTCAACCCCTCAAGAATAGTGTTGACACCTCACCAAAATAGGTCGACCCTAAGGTGTACTGCCATAGATCTTTTCGAAACTTTCTCCCTATTTTTCTGAGATAGTGTCCACACCTTTTGGAAAAGTGTTGACCCATTCTCCTTGATTTCAAAAATTTTAGTTTTATACTCTATTGTCCTTATTTATTTTACTCTCCATTAATTTTAAAATATAAATGTAAATCATGAATATGCCCCTATTTGGAATCAATAAAAATATCAAAAAAATCAAAATTCTCAAGAATAATATATCAAAACTTGGGTTCTAGCTCAAATTTTCTGAAACCCAAAATTTTTAAAACTTTCTTTCCTCAAAGCAAATAGGTTAAAGGATCTAAAAATTCATTAAAAATTATTTTATGACTCACCAATTCTTAAGAATTACTTACAACCACTTTTAGTCTCAAGAAAATCCATATATTATATACCTCTCCAGGTAGGTGCTACTTTCAAACTTAGAAAATTTTTAGAACTTGAAAAAATAGATAGTCACAGTTCATGCTCAAATGGCCCAAATATATCATAAATGAATTACTATGCCATACATACCTGAACACAAATATTTTAATCTATTATTTTGCTGGTTCGGGATGTTATATCTCTAAGGTCTTTCATAGAGAATTCTTTTGACAATCATACTTTGACTGATGTCAATAAGAAAATATTATTTTCAATCAGAAGGATGTCATCCACGTACAATATGAGGAATGTAATAGTGCTTCCATTGACCTTTTTGTACACACACAGCTCTTTCTTATTTTTGATGAAATCAAATGATTTGATCATATCATTAAAGCAAGTATTCCAACTCCAGGATGTTTTCTTAAGTCCATAAATGGACTTTTGCAGCTTGTAGACTTTGTGATCACTATCACTAGATTTGAAACTCATAGGTTACTCCATATAGATATCTTTTTTAAGATACCCATTTAGGAAGGTAGTTTTCACATCCATCTTCCAAATCTCATTATCAAAATAGGTTGCAATCGCAAGTAAAGTATAGATGGATTTTAGCATAGCCACTGGCGAAAAAGTCTCTTGATAGTCAATGCCTTTGCGTTACTATAACCTTTTTCCACCAGCCTTGCCTTATAGGTCTCTACCTTACCATCCGATCCAATTTTTTTTTGTAGATTCATTTGCATCCAATAGGTACAATATCTTCAGATGGATCTACTAAGGACCATACTTGGTTGGAATGCATGGAGTCAATTTCTAACTTCATTACTTCCATCCATTTCTCGGAGTCAACATCTAACATCGCTTCATCATAGATTTTGGGATCATTCCTAATATCCCTATCTTCCATAAAGAATATTTCCTCTAGATCCTCTAAAAGTATACCTAAGTATCTCTCTAGAGGATGGGATACCCTATTTGATCTATGAGGTGGAGGTACTAAATTTACTGGCTTATTACTGAGTTCAGGTTCTTGGATTCGAAGCTCTTCAAAGACTTTCTCTTCGAGCTCAATCTTCCTCCCACTAGCTCCATATTGGATAAATTTCTTTTCCAAGAATATGGGACGATAGCTCATAATTACATTATGATCCTATAGAAGATAAAAATAGTATCCTATAGATTTCTTAGGATACCCTATAAAACGAGCCTTAAGTGACCTAATCTCTAACTTGTCCCCTTATTGTCGTTTGACATGAGTCGAACATCACCAAATCTTAAGGTACCTAAGAGATGGTTTCTTACCATACCATAACTCGTATGGTATGGCAAGAATAGATTTAGAGAAAATCCAATTTAAAAGATGAATAGCATAAAGTAATGCATGTTCCCATAAAAGGATCAGAAGATCTGTGATGGTCATCATAGACCAGACCATATCTAATAGGATCCGATTCCTCCTTTTGGATACCCCATTGAGCTGAGGCATCCGTAGAGGTGTCCATTATGAGACTATGCCGTTATCCTTAAGATAGGCTCGAAATTCTCTAGTAAGGTATTCACCTCCTCAATCTGATCGAAGAACCTTTATAGATTTTTTGGTCTGCTTCTCCACTTTACATCTAAATTTTTGAATTTTTCAAATGCATTAGATTTGTGATGCATCAAGTACATAAAATCATACCATAAAAAAATCATCGATAAAGTTTATGAAGTAGAGATAGCCACCCCTAGCCTATACATCGAATGGACTATATACATCAGTGTGTACCAGGGTTAATATCTCGATGGCTCTTTCCTTATATCCTACAAAGAATAGCTTAGCCATCTTTTCTTAAAGACATGACTCATAAATTGGATAAAACTCAGAAGTCAATAATCTGAGAAGGCCATCTTTCTCTAATTTATTAAATCAATCCTCTCCAGTATGGCCTAGCCTTAGGTGCCAGAGATATTTTTGGCTAATCCTATCTCTAAGTCTCTTAAACCCTACTGCATTCATAATTTGCTTGTTAATATTAATATTCACATCTTTATGCAAATGATAAAGTCCATCAATTAAAATGGCATATGCAATAATTTTATTTCCAAAATAAATTGTACATAAGTCTTTATTAAAATGGAAATTATAATTATCCTATGCCAATACAGATATAGAACTAAGTTTCTACTAGCTCCAGGTACATAATAACAATCTTTTAAAACCAAACTAATTTCTAATAATAATTGCAAAAGATAGATTCCAATGGCTATAGCAGCAACTCTTGCTCCATTACCGATCCGGAGAGTAATTTTGCCTTTCCTTAGCCCTCTAACTTCTTCCAGATCCTGTATAAAAGTGCACAAATGAACACTAAAAGCAGAATCTAGAACCCAACTAGAAGAAGAGAAAATTGTGAGGTTAGTTTCAATAACAAGCAACTCAGATATACCTTCAGAAGGCATGTCCATCTTCTTGTTCTTCATAGTGACCAGGTATGTGGGATAGTTTTTTTTCTAGTGACCTTCATTATTGTAGTGGAAACATTTTTCTTTATCGTTGGTCTTCTTTTAAGCCCACTTCTTGGGTTTGGTACTGGTCTTTTGCTTCTTCACAGGCTTTTTCTTCTTCTTCCAAGAAGACTTTCTCTTGGAGGAAGCCTACTCCATAGTTAGAATGGTACCCCTTGAACTTTTCAAGGTACTTTCAGTTATCACCAATATGTTCAACAATTCAGGTAAAGAGCTATCAATCTTATTGATATGTTAGCTCAGGATGAACTATCCATATGAATCAGGAAGGGATTGTAGGATCATATCCACCTGTAATTTCTTATCCATGTTCATGTCTAGCTTCTGAAGCTCCTCAATGTCCTTGATCATTTTCAAACAATGATCATGGATGGATTGTCCATCATGCATCTTTGCTCTGAAAAGTCTCTATGAGACCTTAAAGCGAGCCATGCAATTCTGCTCACCGTACAACTCTTGTAGGTGAGTCAGCATATCCCTAGTAGTCCTCATGTCTTCATGCTATCGCTGAAGATCATTGGACATGGATGTAAGAATATAGTGAAGGAAATCGATCTAGTGTTCCAAGGTGAGCTTTTGAAACTTTTTCAAAATCATAGTAGAAAAGATGAATTAATCACATCAATTCATGAATAAAATAACATAAAACCCTAGATTTAGGATCCTATTACGTGATCATAGGATGATATTAAATCAAAAAAATAAAATATAAAAAAAATATTGATCACATCAACAGAGATCTACACTAGATCTAATCTAGATATGTAATAGGAAGATCAAATCATCCTTATCATTGCAACTCAACTTCCTTAACTCATTGATCCAGGCCTAAGATTGTTGCCCCAAGCCGCACATGCATCTAGCCTCTACAAGTTGTCTACATGAGCCCTCAATTATAGTTCAAAAATTCGATGCCGAAAATCTGCATGGTATCCTAGTACTATGCTGATCCTTTTTCAATGGTTGATCTAGATCTTTCTTCTTCAAAACTTGGATTCTCCAACAAGTAAAAGGAAGGAGGAAGACATTGTAAATCAGAGACACTCTCAAAACTTGCAAAAGAATTGGAGGAAAAAATCTAGAAGAAAATCCTAGAAGAAGATCCTCTTCTTCTTCTTTGTTCTCTCACCTAGACATTTTGATTGGTGTCTTTACAATTCTCATGCCCTAGACCTTTCTCTCCCAAGTTTTTCAACACCCGAATAGCTCTCTCAAGTCTCTAGAATCTTAGAAAAAATCAAGCTAAAAATCATTTTATAGATGGTTGTTGGGGGTAAAATAACCTAGATTGAAATCCTTAGCCGCTGCCCCCATGCAAGAGTAACTCGCCGATCCTCCAAACAACAAGTCCATACCATAGAGTTTGTAGAAGGCACATTGAAACCCAGCCAGGTGACCTTGAATAATGAAGGAAAACTATTATTTGATTAGCCTTGCTTCTTGACTTAGAATGAATGATAGGATCAAAGTTCAACCCTTTCCGTGCTCCTTTCGGATGAACTCCTCCAATCACGCTCCTTCTAGATGAACTCCTCCAGTTATGCTCCTTCTAGATGAACCCCTCCAGTCGTACTTCTCTTGATAGCACTCTTTCTAGGTGGACTCCTTTCAGACACACTCCTTTCAGTCGTGCTATCTTTAGCCAAGCTGGAGCCCTCCAATAGGATCTCATCAAATCACTAATTCATGACAACCACTCCATGAAGGATGGAGTACAGAACTTCATATTTAAATTTAGGAGGTGCCTACCTACACATGACCTAGGAAGCTTCCAAACTCCTTGAAGCCACTAGACATTGCCCTGATCGACCTCGACTGGTAACAAGTATGCTATATACATGGAAGTCTTTAACCTACATCCGAACTCCAACAAATGAATCTCAAACGTGTGCAAGTCACGACAAATGATAACTCATCCTCCATAACAAAGTTTACGTGGCCCCGAGCAGCCCACTAGCAAGTGGTTACGACTATCACTATTAATTTGTTATACACTCCATCTATAAAAAGGATCCTCCAAATATGTTTTTCTCTAAGCTCTCCTCTCCTTCTAGTTATCCAACCTCTTTATTTTCTGAGCACTCCATTTCAGTTGGCCAAAAATTGACTTGAGTGTCGGAAGATCCTACTGGAGCCACCCACCTCTTGTCTGGATTTTTATTTTGTAGGTCCCATCGGCAGCCTCATCTTCCTACCTCCAGCCACCTTCGATGATGTCGTAAATTTCTGCACTAATAGGATTGGTGCTAGAGGAAGGACTTCTGAACCCTTATTTTAAAAAAAGTGCCCAGACGATCCAATTTGCCTTCTTTCTCTACCAATCTTTTGAATCTATCCTCATTTAATCCTTTCTTGCTCCAAAAATGGCTCTAAAAAAGACAACCATCTAGCGGTCTATTGCTTCTACCATCGGATCTTTGTCAATTCCGCCCATCCCAGCTCCATCACCAGCACCTCAATCTCCTCCATCGATGGCTATGGTGGATCTAGAGTAGTTCAACCTACTGATGCAGTAGGTTCGAGGCTCACCGTGATGGTGTAGGCTATGCATCAGCCTCTGGTGGCAGCCCAGCTAGAGAGACCCTCATCGAAACTTCAAGAATCGGCACCGAGAAGAGCCACCTAGGTCAGTAGACCCATTACT